>JAOANR010000001.1:27627582-27987099 GCA_030278955.1 Hygrophila difformis | reverse complement strand
TGCAAGCATGAGCCGCTCTTGAAAACTGTTTTTAGCTGTAAGCTCTGAGATTGATTGATGTCATTACTGGATAAATAGTTTGAAGGTTTTATGATGATATTAACCTTAGTGATTTGCATACTATAAACAATAACTGCACAAGGTTAAGAGGATTGATCTAATCTAGTCTCTCTTGGAAGATGAGTGTGCATATTGAGTAAAAAAAAAAGAGAAAGAGAAAAAGAGAGCAAGGGAAATTTTAGAAACATACGTGGTAAAATAATGTGGATATAAGTAGCTGGCACAGTTGCCCCTCTGATTTATAAGTTGAAGAACTTTAAAAAAGCAGAATCAAGGGCAGGGGAGTTGAAGTTTCATCTGCAATGTCAGGTCATGCGACTCCTCCTAATAATGTGAAACCGAGCTATTGAAAGCCACGGAAGGCCACCCATTGATAAAAAAAAAAGTGTATATTTCATTTCAGAATACAAGATATGCACATGAGTTGGACAGGATTGTGCGTGAGAAGAGAAATCTGGCTAACTAAGGAGCAGAACAATAATTCACATAAATGCAAATCACTTCTGTTAATGTTTCCATGAAATCTGGTGAATTCGAAGTCAGGTATGAAGCATCAATCAGTTGAAAGAGTTGAGTTTGGGATAGTTGGAAAAGAGAAGGTAGTGATCCAGTGGAGTCTTACATGAACATCTTAATCTCAGAAGCCACTAATTGGACTTATTCTTTGAAACTTTACAAGTTTCTTACCACTTGAGGACAAGTGTTTCTAAATGTGAGGATGGTGATGACAGCCTTTTGTGACTGTCATTTGCGTCCAATTTAGTGTCTTAATGATGATCTTTTGTTCTTAATTCCATTGATTTTTGATGAATAATCATAGAGTATTAGAAAAGATGGAAGAAGAATTAAGATTGCAAAGAAGTTGGAAATACATTGAAAATGGCTTGAAATTCTGAGTTTTCTTTGTAAGTCTCGCACGCGGTGTTTCTATTGAACTGATCCACGCTTTGTCATGCATCAGGAAGTTAAGCTGGAAAACAGCAGGAAGTGGAAAGGACATAGCGAGGAAAGAAAAGGAATGGTGCGAGGGCTTGTTTCCGAAATCAGGAAAAGATTTAAGGAAATGTGCAGATGCTGAAGTCCACGCGATGATTGTTTGACATCACGAGGGAAGAAAATTTATGCAAGACAGAAAGCTTTATTCATCATGGCCAGAAGCAAATTCTTTGGAGAAATTAAAAGACCTCGCCTTGTTGAGAAAGATGATTAAGTTTCTGAACTCTCGCTTTGAAGGAACTGGACAGAGCGAGAGGAGAGTTATTCTAATGCGAGCGGTTATCATCCAAGGCTCAAGCAGTTACAACACCCATCTATAAATAAGACCCTTGGGGGAATCAGCTCAGCACGCGGGAGATTGAAGAGAATAGCTCGATTTTACTCTCCAGTCCACTTTTTAGAATTTAGTAGGTAGGTTAGGATTTAATTTTCTCTGCAATTTACTTTGACGTTCTTCAGATTTGTAATTTGATTTCGTAGAATTGTAATTCGATTTCGTAGTAGATTCCTTTAAGATTAGCTGTTAGATTAGCTTGAGGATACCCTGGGAGGAGAGTTGCTTTCGGATCGCTTGTTCATCCATCATGACGATCATCATCTAAACTCCGACTCGTTCGCTCATCTTTGCATTATTCTGATAGCAATCAGATTTCCAGGTGTATTCGTTTTTAATTCTTTGTTATTTGAGATACAAGAAGAATGATCAGATTGTGAATTTCTTATCTTTCTGGTTTCTATTTCTATTTCGTAATTCTGTTTCAGCAGAGTATAAACCTTAATTTCATTATTCAATCTGAATTTTGCATCATATCCTTCATTTGATTTTCGAAGATCATAACACTTCCACATTTTTAATTCGTAAATTGTTCGTTCCAATTACGTAAGAAATTTGGATATTGTAACCGAGTTAGGTATGATCTGGCAGAATTATGAATTCACTCGATTTTCTGTCAATATTATGTTTACAGACGAGAATCATAGTGTTTAATGTTCAGAACTCTAAAAGGTTCCTAGAGACCCATGCAGTGTTAATCATCGCTTGATAATCTTTAAGAATCAATAGCTTTGAGTTCATGAATTTGGATGCAAAAGATTCTATGTTCATAATTTTCTAAACGGAAATTCCAGAAGGTAGTTATGACAGTTATAAATTCTGATCATTTACTTCGAATAAGGGTAAACCCTCGCTTCATCCTAAAAGATGATGCGAGGAAATATCCAGATAGATCTATTGTGACAAAGGCTATTCAAATACTCACGCGATGTCAATCTGACAAAGCGAGAGGACCAACCTATAATGACAATAGACTTGATGTCCATTTTACAGGGTATCAATTATTCACTTTTACTTCTTATACGTATATAACCCCTATCTATAAGTAGGAATTGAGTACCTCGCCGCATTCTTACAGAAACTATCGCGAGGCATTCAGTTCTTTGTATAAACAAAATCTGGGGAACATTCTTTGAATATTAGCTCCCTCCACGCTGTACAGACATAGCGTGCGGAAAATTGGAATGTTCATAGTTTGAAACCCAAAATAGTTACTGCGAGCTATTTTGGACACTTATTTTGCAGAGTTATTTCTCAAATCCTTTTTCTTGGGAAAGTTATTTCCTAATTCTGTCTAGTTTCCAATGTATATTTTGGAAGCATCCTTGCCTTTTGATTAAGAGGATTCAGAACCCTCAACGTCTCTTTATACATATAATACTACATATACATATAATATTTTGGGATATTTCCCAGTATATGATGAGTAATCTTACTTCATGATTACAAATTCACAATTCATATGTGCAATATGTATTATTATTTACACTGGTACGCTGAGAGAGATGATGATATAGGTTTTCTCAATCATTATTTACTCAGGACTGATAAAGAACAAACTTGTTCTTCAGTTGGGCATTTAGTACCTGTCGTTTAAAAGGGAAAGATGTTTCAAAAACCATCTTTTGTCCTAAAAATTAGTAGAGTATCAGGAAGATTAATTTCCGGGGTTCATGGTATTATAGTTATCACTATATGCTATGAGTAGGAGATTAAATATTTCTCCTACAGTCTACTAATCCTGAGTCAAATCACGGATATTTGGAACTGTTTACAGAGATTTCTCGAGCTAAATCATTTATACAAATCTGAGTGGTCTGGATAAGTCAAGGAATTTGAATAGCAATTTCATCTTGATATACTTACAAGACTATTATTCCTTATGAATACTTGCAGGAATTACTCTGAAGAAACAAGTCCTATGAAAACATTGGATGATAGATTTAAATATTAGCTTTTTCATTTGTTGTAGAGGACATCCAATACAGGATCATAAGATCAGTTTGATCAGGGTAATAAAAAGAACAACTTCAAGTTCAGATGAATATAGTATGATTTAGAAGTGACCTCGAGTTGTCAAAGGCTTAATCTGAGTCTGAAAGAAAAAGATTGAGTGACGATTCTGAAAAGCTTTTATCACAGAAAGAGTCTGACAGATCATTCTGTGATGATAGTATTCCATGATTTCAGAGCTTAGAATGTCATGACACTGAATCATAAGTACCTGTCTTGGGAAGTGATTAAAGACATGAAGATTTGATTAAGTTGTGTAAAGGATTTTTCTATCTCAATGAACTTCCATTATGTTTTAGCCAATGAAGTATGATATTCTCATCATATTCCTATTTCATTTGATTTGGTCTGTAACATCTTAAACACGTGAATAAGATCATAATGTTCTACATCATTTTAATTGTTTTCTTTACTACGTTTACAGCTTTAAGCATTTACATTTCAGTAGTATTCTTTAGTAATCATCATTACAACATTCTTAAATCAAGAATAGAGACAGATTCTAGAGCTAATAATTCTATTAAAACACTTCTATCGTGTAACTCTCTTTTGAACGATCCCGACAATAAAAATAAATATTGCAGCTTGATACCGTGCGCTTTCGGTAGGAAAAACTAGGCAAGCTTTTTAACAGCCCTATAGGACTTATAGTGTAAAGGCTGTCGGGGGGCATTGCAGCGGGGTTTTACCTCAAAGCTTCACAAAACAGACACAACATGAATAAACATGTCAGCAGAAATCACCAACATTCCATATATCACATATAACTGATGGCAGAGAAAAGAATATAACAATTAAATAAATAAATAACAATAAATTCGCAGTCCTCAATGACTGTGAAGTCACAAGGATCCTGACCGGAGTACCATTGCTGTTCCACAGTTCCCCAACTGTGGCTCAACCTGGTAGGCACAAATCTCAACAAGAATATGAATAAGAATGCAAATCTGCACTATATGTATCCCACGCACATCTCACCACATATGTCTACACAAATTTTCATATAATAAAAGAGCGCACAGGCTCTGATACCACTCTGTAACGCCCCGAAAATTTAAACATGATTTTCGCAAGCATTACCGCTGTACTAACTATTCTAAACTAGTGGCCAGCTAATTTAAAACAGCTAGTACAAGGCTGAGCAGACCTAAAGTAATAATCTGATTAATCCATTTTAATGCAGAAGCTATAATCAAATAAACACATAGGCACCTGGAAGAAGGTCTCACCAATGACCATAAAACAATATCAACAAATTATTCGGGCTACAAGCCTCACAAACAGCATAAACAGCATGCCAATATCTCAAACAGGGCTACCAGCCCAAATCAATAAATCACATAAGGCCACCGGCCAACTGAATGTAAATCCTAGGCTCATATGCCTCAACTAGACAACCAAGTATCAAGTAATAGCAAATAACAGAGTACCACATAAATAAACATAAAAAAAAAACATGAGAATCCTATCTATGTGATCTCTCATCCCCATACCCCAATCATGCTCCAGCGCCTCCAGCAGGATCTATAAAACAGACAAAAGCAAAGGGAGTCAGTACAACGTACTGAGCAAGGCTACGTGTTGGGGAGTAAAGGATAACAGAGCAACAAGAGTATATAATAAAAAATATAATAATAATAATATTAATAATAATAATAATAATAATAATAATAATAATAATAATAATAATAATAATAATAATAACAATAATAATAAAAGCATGAATAATAGAGCAGAATAAAAATAAAAGCAAATAAACATCACACCGTCCCATACCGGTGCTTCAACCACAATCATACAATTTATGCACGTGATGCATGGCCTAACATACACCTATCTAACCTATATGCAAATGCAATGAATATGCCTAGCCGGCACCTAAAAACCCGGGCGGTATGAACCCACGGGTGAGGATATCATCAACTCCAACCCGTTACAGGGTAACATACACCATCCCCGCAGGGACCACAGGCATCACAGCCCAAATGATACACCCCGAAGGGCCAACAGGCATCACAGCCAACAATCACACCCCGAAGGGCCATCGGGACTCAACAACACCTGTAAAGGCTGCCCGAAATCACCACGATTCACGATCTCAACACAAGGGTAATTCCACCCACTTCATAATACACCAATACATTATATCACAGTTATATAAAGTAAATCTGCGGTTCAAATTCAATTTAATGGGGAGAAAAGTTCCCTACACATAACATTACTGTACACGAAAATATAAAATACAGTATTTAAGGTAGAAATTGAATTTAATCAAGCAGAGCACTACATGACCTAGAATTTTCTCATCCATCAACGTGTGTATATATACATACACCTGTACAACACCACTTAATGATATTAACTTAAACATGTAAGTAAATATAATAATAATTTAACTATATTACCTAGTTATGGTTAGGCAATACACATATATATTACTCTCATCACTTGATCCTATTTCCAACGCCTATTCAGTATTATAGATACACACAACCGTAAATAATTGGAAGCTCGACATCATTTCAGAATTAAGGTTGAGGGGAGACCAACTGATAACAGAATGTAAGAACGAGGAATTATATAAACTGGAGCCTACTCCAATTGCTAAAGGCTAGAGTCTCGGTTGGGATTCCCAGTGAACAAATTAGACGAATCTACAACAAAATATGAAAACACCTTGGAAAGACTCCCTTAGAAATTTCGAGAGCATAGAGATTTAATTTCTACAAGAAGCAAGCGTCTCCCTTGCATTGGCTAATCTGAAATTATGCAGACAACAAGAAAAATCTAGAACTTCAAACAAAATACACATACAACCCTTGCCGGAAATCACCCCAATATCCCCAAACACGTAATTTAAGCATACAAATCCCTTGCCTCGATGTTGGGAGCGATCAACAACACCTCCGGATGCCCAATTCGATCGATCGATCGATCTCACCAAAACCCCCAAATCCTACCAATTCAAAACATCTCCAAATCATCATCAAAACGGAAGAAGTAAAAATCATTGCGAAGAAGAAGACGAAGAGAGACACTTACCAACAATCGATTAATCAATCGGCCAAGAAACGTGATACTTTGGACGAGCCGAATATCACCCCAAAATCCCCCTTTCTCTCAGCCTCCTCTCCCGTTTCTTTCTTCCTTTTCTTCAAATTGTAAAAGACACCCCAATATACTTACAACTTGCTAATAATTATAAAAGACTCCCATACCTTCCCAAGTACAACCAATTGACCCCATCCGGACTGAAATGCAAGATAATCAAATATCAGATTATACAAAACAATCCAAACAATTAAATCGGATCATTACATGCACGTCTCACTTACTGCAAAATATGGTGATCTCCCAAATTTGAAAGTGTGATTGCGACGATTCGGGTGAGTTTAGCAAAGGCAGTGTCTAGTAGTTGGGAGACGCTTGAGAATTAAGGCACTAACATCAATGCTACCAAATCTCCTTACCCCGTCGAAGTTGTTGAATTTATTAAGAAGTATCAATTTTGGGGGCTCATGCTTGCTTCCAGCCATTTTCTATCATCTGATCCACTCGCTCGAGATATTCTTCATAACCCATTTCGGAAGCTTTCCTTTACCTTCGAGTGGAAGGACATATCAATTAACATTTATTGATCATCATTATCATGTCCATTATTTGTGGCACCAAGAGTAAATCCTTACTTCATTAGTTTCTTCATGCTTTTAGAGAAGAGTAATGCGGTAAACAAGACGAGAAAGCTGCTATCTACTACAATAAAAATTTGCAGTCCAACGATGAATGTTAAAAGGCATCATTCTACTAAAAGAATATATTTGATGCAATTGCCTTATTATTCATGGAGCCCAAAGATGGCATAAAATGCCAGGACTGTTGACATGAAGATCAACCCCTGGAACTTTGCAAGCAAATCTATTTCTTCCTGCATATCAGTGCTGAGGTGAGGTCTATGGAGAGCTCCATTGTGGCAGCTAGCAAAGTCAAGGACGAAGCATTGAGAGGGCAATAGTTGCAAGGGAACCACAACTTTTTTCTTCTGATGCTAAGCAACACATGGCAACCACACACACCATAGAGACCGCAACAATGTAAATGCCTATCCATGACATTACATAATCAAGTTTCTGCTGCCCCTCCACTGTGAAGCCTGCACCTACACATTTGTAGAGTGGACAATTTATTCATTAATCTAGAAATGAGAGAATGACATCAATCATTATAAAAATACATGAACTAATTTAATTTGGGTGGTTGTCGTTTTCTTAACTTCGATTATTGAACTTCATTTTGTTATCTTGTGATTTTATTTGGTGACACATTGAATTTAACAACAGACCCTATACTTATTAACCTTAACAAGCTTACTCAAGTTTGTTGTGTTTTTAAAGAATTTTGAATTTTGCACATTTATTGGGAATTGAGAATTGCTGAATTTTCATAGGCCAAAGAGATGATTGAACAGTAAAAGTTAGATCTAACGCAATTTTTGTAAATTTTAAATCCATCCTGAAAATAAGTTTCAAACACTTCATTTCAATCTATATTGGACAAAATTTCCTCTGAATTTTCGTTTTTTCTTTCTTTTAAATCCCTAAATTTTTACATTTAATATGTTTAATTATTTAAAACGTAATTATTGATATCTATATACATGTATGGTTGAATAGTGAAAGTTAGATCTAACACCATTTTTGTAAATTTTAAATCCATACCAAAAATAAGTCTTAAAAACTTTCAAAATCACTTTCATTTCAATCTACAATGGACAAGTTTTCTAGTGAGTCTTCTTTTTCCATTCGTGTTAATTCCTAAGTATTTTCCTTTACTATGTTTAATTATTTAAAATCTAGTTGATATCGATAAACATGAAAATAAATATAATAGGTGAAGGATCCACGGGCATAAAGCGTGCAAAAGGCGGGCAAAGGGCGTGCAAAAGGAGGGTAAAAGGAGAGAGAAATCATTCGAATAAGAAATTAGATTCAAGAAATAGGATAATGGAGCAGCAATATATGATTTATTTGGTGGCGAATTTTCTCGTCTCAATTTGTGATGGAGACGGAATTTTTACAGCGTAAGAAATGGGCAGTACAAGAGAAAATATAGTTACTTCCTTTCAACATTCTCAACAAGAAATCCCCCTGTACATATATACGTATGCTATTACTAGTTTCTCTGAACTATGTAGTGTAAATTAAACTCAAGCTAAGAAACCATCAAGAAAAGAAGAAGCTTGCAAGCATAATAGTGGGATCCCTTTATGGATTTTAAATAATCCTTGTTGGAGGTAAGAACTTAATGGTTTCTTTGATTTATTTCTTCATTTGGAGTGGATTTAGTTTCTCTCAATGTAGTGGTGAGTCTTGGGTTATTGTAAAATAGGGTCTTTGTTCTAGTTTGGGAGCAACAGGAGGGCATTTGGAGGAGGGTTTAGAATTGTAGATCAATGTAAGGATGCATATTTAGCATCCCTATGGAAATTTGAAGTGCTTTTAACTAAAAACTAAATTTGATAAATTACTCCCTCTCATGGTCCGGATGGTCCGGACAATAAACGTCATCTAAATAAAGCACACCACTCATAAATAGAAGTTCCATCCTTGTAATCCACAAATGGCCACACGTACTGTTGGAGAATATCAACAATTCTTTATATTTTACCAAGTAGAATAAATGCTTCGCGGATACTCTTCTCCCATTTTTCTATTGCATTTTGATGGAACATTCTCATTATCACAGTTGGCAAGTTTGTGAGACATGCTGCCAATATATCGACAATCATGACCGCTACTAGTTCAAAAAGTTCCCCAGTTTGGGCTTATTTGCCTTGACATGATTCCAGAATTCTTCATGTTACCCAATACATTTAATTCGCGACTATAACTTCACCTGACCAATTCATGTGATTCTTCAGTGCCATGTCGTCTTTTATAATCTCCTTGACCTCCAATACTCTTTCAGCATTGGCAGCGAGATTTTACAATGCCGCTGAAGAATTTTTATGTTTGAAGGCTATTTCTTGAGTTAGACATGCCTTGCCTTTTCCAGTAGACTAGGACTTCACCCCAAGTGATAGGCAACTATACTGATATTCAAAAGACTTGCTTGCTTAAAAAGCTTCGCGAGCGATAGGCCTTCGGTTGCACCTCTCACTAACTGCAAAACATGGTGATCTGCCAAATTTGAAAGTGTGATTGCGACGATACGGATGAGTTTACCAAAGGCAGTGTCTAGCAGTTGGGAGGCTCTTGAGAATGAAGGCACTGAACATCAATGCTACCAAATCCCCTTACCCCGTCGAAGTTGTTGAATTTATTAAGAAGTATCAACTTTGTGGGCTCATGCTTGCTTCCAGCTATTTTATATCATCTGATCCACTCGTTCGAGATATTCTTCATAACCCATTTCGGAAGCTTTCCTTTACCTTCGAGTGGAAGGACATATCAATTAAAGAAGAGGAAAATTGGTTTGCAAGTAATGCGGTAACAAGACGACAAAGTTTCTATCTACTACAATAAAAATTTGTAGTTTAATACTAAATCTTAAAACGCATCATTTCACTAAAGAATTATATTTGCTGCAATTGCCTTATCATTCATGGAGCCCAAAGATGGCATAAAATTCCATGGATGTTGACATGAAGATCAACCCCTGGAACTTTGCAAGCATATCTATTTCTTCCTGTATATTAGTGTTGAGGTCCATGGAGAGCTCCATTGCGGCAGCTAGCAAAGTCAAGAACGCAGCATTGAGAGAGCAATAGTTGCAATAAGGGAACCATAACTTTCTTCTTATGATGCTAAGCAACACATGGCAACCATACACACCATAGAGGCCGCAACAATGTACATGCCCATCCATGACATTACATAAACAAGTTTCTGCTGCCTTCCATTGTGAAGCCTGCACCTACACATTTGTAGAGTGGACAATTTATTCATTAATCTAGAAATGAGAGAATGACATTAAACATTATAAAAATACATGAATTAATTTAATTTGGGTGGTTGTCGTTTGCTTAACTTCGATTATTGAACTTGATTTTGTTATCTTGTGACTTTACTTGGTGACACATTAAATTTAACAACCCTATACTTATCAACATAAACAAGCTTACTGAAGTTTGATGTGTTCTTAAAGAATTTTGAATTTTGCACATTTAGTGGGAATTGAGAATTGCTGAATTTTCATAGGCCAAAGGGATGATTGAACAGTAAAAGTTAGATCTACCGCAATTTTTGTAAATTTTTAATCCATCCCAAAAATAAGTTTCAAACACTTTCATTTCAATCTATATTGGACAGAATTTCCTCTGAATTTTCCTTTTTTCCTTCATTTAAATCCCTAAATTTTTACATTTAATATGTTTAATTATTTAAAACACAACAAGAAAAATCCAGTTTAGCGACCGAAAAATTCGGTCGCTAAGCCTCAAAATTCGGTCGCTAACAGGGTTAGCGACCGAATTTTTTCGGTCGGTAAAAGCTTTGTCGAAAAACTTCTACCGACTAAAAAAATTTTCGGTCGGATTTTCGCGACCGAAACTGCGACCGCATTTTTCGGTCGCTAATTTCCGCAACCGAAAATTTAAATTTTTTATTTTATTAATTTTTATTTTAGCGACCGAAATTGCGGTCGCGAAATATAGCGACCGAATTAGCGACCGCATATTTCGGTCGCTAAATAAGTCCCAAATTTGAGAAAAAATTGTTCTCAGGAGGGCTCGAGCCCACAACCTCATCATCATCATCCCCAGCCCTAACCACCTGTACCAACCCTCCAAATCACCAATGAAATCCTGCCAAATGTGATATATTTTAATTTCTCCCCAAGTGTGTTGAAGAGGTCCTGTTGACCTCCCACGCGCGCGCATGTCATCCGACTACTCACAATTTCATGTCATCTTATGCAATGTGTTATATATAATATATATTTGTATAAATGTGTAAATTAATAACTTAAATAATAAAATAAAAAAATTATATTAGTTAAATAAATAATTGAATAATTGATTAAATAAATAAAATATAAAATTAAATTAAATGGATCAAATTAATTAAATCACTAATAAAATTCAAAAAACCTGAAATCAATATTATTAAATATTAATTAAACTAAAATCTTTTAATTATAAAAATATTAAATTCAATAATTAAAATTAAAAATTACATATTAAATCCAACATTAATTAAATTAAATATTTAAAATAAAATTTAATATATAAATATAATATAAATTAAAAGAAAATTTAATTCAGGAAAAATAATTAAAATTAAAAAGATAAAAAATAATTAAAATAAAATAAAATTATGTAAAAAGATTTGCGACCGAATTTTCGGTCGCGAATTCGGTCGCTAGTTTGGGACTGAATATTTTCGGTCGGTAAACGTATATTTGAAAACATTTTTTTAAAAAAATAAAAAAAATTGGAAATTGGATTAGCGACCGAAAGTTTCGGTCGCGGATTGGATTTCAGTCGCCAGGTAGCCACCAAATGCGTTGTGGTCGCTATTTCGGTCGCTAAATTGCGACAGAAAATTTCGGTCGCTAATTCGGTCGGCAAAGTAGCGACAGAAAAATTCGGTCGCTAATGCAATCGGTAATAGCGACCAAAAATTTTCGGTCGCGAATTTCGGTCGCTAAACTGACTTTTCTTGTAGTGAAATGTAATTATTGATATCTATATACATGTATGGTTGAATAGTGAAAGTTAGATCTAACACAATTTTTTTAAATTTTAAATCCATCCCAAAAATAAGTCTTATAAACTTTCAAAATCACTTTCATTTCAATCTACAGTGGACAAGTTTTCTAGTGAGTCTTCTTTTTCTGTTCATGTTAATTCCTACGTCTTTGCCTTTAATATGTTTAATTATTTAAAATTCAATTGATATCGATAAACATGAAAATAAATAAAATAGGTGAAGGGTCCACGAGCATAAGCCGTGCAAAAGGCGGGCAAAGGCAAAAGGAGGGTAAAAGGAGAGAGAAATCAATTCGAATAAGAAATTAGATTCCAGAAATAGGATAATGGAGCGCCAATATATGACTTATTTTGTGGCGAATTTTCTCATCTCAATTTGTGATGGAGACGGAATTTTTACAGCGTAAGAAATAGGCAGCACACGAAAAAATATAGTTACTTCCTTTCAGCATTCTCGACAAGAAATCCCTCTCTACATATATACGTATGCTATTACTAGTTTCTCTGAAAGTACAGAAACAATAAAAAATTGTTAAAACGTTACAGTTAAAAAAAAATGGAGGGAGTATATATTAAAATTTAATGAAATGTAATAGTCTAGAGAAGATATTAAAAGATTTCGAATATTTTAAGAAAGGTTATATTGTAATTTAAAATATAATATTTTAAAATAAAAAATTAAAGGTAATTTAAAAAGTATATTTTGTCTTCTGGTAATTTAAGAAGCATTTTTGGTTGTGATTCTGCTATAATTTATAAATAATTCTTTTATATGCTTCGAAAAAAATAATTCTGTTATTGATGAATAATTCTGTTATATTTTTATCTTAATTTTTATTAATAAAAATATAAACTCAAGGTTATATCTGTAAATCAGTATAAAAGATTATAAAATATATCTACTGTTATTATAAGACACATCATAAACGGCACATCATCATCTCAAAAATACCAAATGCTGCATGTGGCATATATATCTATATATTTAATAAATTCTGAATTAATTTAATCTATTTAAATATTCTTCCAAAAAATCTTTCATAAGATTTCATCTATATTTCGAAAATAAATCTATATATTAATATAAAAGATTTTGAGAAAATCTTTCTATATATTTTTAAAAGATATAAATTGAAAATAAATTAAAATAATTATTTTTTGTATTTTCTAAATATACAATTAAAATACATATTACAAATTCTTTACTTTATATATAATATTATTAAATAAATTTTTATTATAATTATATTAAAATTTGAACCTAAAATATTAACAGAACTGAATAGGCTAAAAAACTTTTTAATTAGTAACAATCAGTCAATTTATCAAAAAGGTATATATTTAATATTAAATAAAAATTTATGGGATTACACAATATATAATATAATACGGAGTAAGACATACTCTTTTCCTAAAAAAAGTAGGGCTAAACTAAAAATTTTGAAAAGTTGATTAGTGTTAAAATGATATTTCCAAGGAAATGAGGAAATTGATTGTTTTTTCTAATATTATAAAGTTGGGGCCTGTTTTTTGCCAAAAAATTAGTTTAAGTACTAATTTTAGAATTTTTTTTATTGGGGTATATCTTTTGGAAATTTTATTTTTTTCCCCCTTAAGAAATGAAAAGATAACAAAAAGTATAGATAGTATTCTTTAAAAAATTTTGGGATAATAGTCAAATGAATAATAGATTAGGGAGTAAAATGATAATATAATACTCCCTCCGTCCCATTCCAAATGTCCTACTTACTATTTTTGGATGTCCCATTACAAATGTCTTCTTTCTATAACTAGAAATAATTTTCCCCTCCAACAACTATGTGGACCCCACCATATACTCACAAACCAACTCTACCTTAATTCTCGTGCCCAACAGTAACAGGACACTTGGAGTGGGACGGAGGGAGTAATTTATTATAGAATCTTAATAATGCAAACATATAATAATTTATTCGAATTTTTTTTGGTGAATAACCGGGTACCCCATGCTACATTGCACCTGATACTAATCCCTCGAGGATCTGCATGGGTACTTAACGGCGCCTCTCCCAAAGCAATTTTTGGCATACACATGACTGAATCCGAGACCTTGCTTAAGCGACTAGAACCCCAATCCACTCAAGCCTACTGCTGTCGGTGAATTTTGAATAGTTTAAGGGTATTTTTTTCAATTGCTCTTATTATTTTAGATATAAAAGTGAAACTATGTATATTTAGTTTTTTAATGGTAAAATCAATTTATTTTATATTATTTCCACCTGGTTGGAGGTTTAAATTTTTTTCTATCATGTTATTTCTCTTTTAAATTTTTGTTGCATACATTCCTATGACCATTTAAACAAAAGACTTTAAACCTCATGTGGCGGGTGGAAAAAGGCTATAGGCCATGCTACGGTTAGGTTTGAACGGCCTAGGCCTATGTCGATTTTTTTAAACCCGAGATAGGCCTATCTTATAAGCTTAAGCATCGCCTATTAAAATAAAATAGGCCAGCTTTTAAGCCTTTTAAAAGTTTGATTAAGCCTATTTAAAATTAAGTTAAAATTACTTTATATATATATCCAGATATAATCATAAGGTTAGAAGACATAAATTTGTGCACTTGGGTAAGTCTTTATCCATGACTATTTATATACGGGGAAAAGACTTATAAATATTTTAAAAAGTCTGGTCTGTACCTATTTAGCTAAATAGACTTTCAAAAAAGCCTAAGCCTAGCCTATTTATAAAAAAGTTTGGTCTGACATGGTCTTCGGTATATTAGGCCATAGGCACATGTCGGGTAGTCAGGCCTATTCCCATTCCTAAACTCATGTAATCCAAAAAAAAAATTATATACTCAATTTACAAGCTTATGGCGGACGCAGAGTGTCTGGGGCGGGAGGCGAGGATGCGACTAAATAACTTTGCCTTATTTCATTTTAAATTTCCATAGGACAACTATCAATTGATTTTCATTTTTTAGGATTGCTAATGATGTCGCTCTCTTCATCTAACTCTACATGAGCCTATATCTTTAAAGAATATATAACCATATATTAAAAAAGCTCACTAACAAAGAAACATGTTCCATTTTTTTTCCACCCCTTTCCCAAAAATTACCGAAAAATGATTTCTAATATAATTAAATTTACACGAATGTATAAAATATTAATGCCAAGATTGGAAAAAAAGATAAAATAGTCCTTTTTCTTTTCAAAAAATTCAAATCAGTCCTTTTTCTATTTTATTACCAAAACAGTCCTCTACAAATGCTAATTATGTCCAAATCAGTCCTTTTTTCACTAATTATATTCTAATTGCTGACGTGGCAAGGGTTTTAATTTAAACATGACACGTGTGCATAATATTAGTCCTTTTTCTTTTATCTTTTGCCAATTCAGTCCTAAACTTTTATTTTGTTCTATTTAGTCCTCTACCCCAATCACTCATTTTTATATTAATTGGCATCAAACCTTTCAAATTATTTCATTTCAGGCCCAGAATCTTAAATTTTTTATTATTACTAATACATTTATCAAATAAATGCCCAACATACTTCCGTAAATAAAATTAAATACCAAACCTCATACATTGGGTTTGACCGCCTTGTTACCGGGTCTTCGAAGTTTCGAATTTTACGGACTCTCTCTAACCACCCGACCGTAACGATGGTTCATTGGTTCTGGTTTCCTTCAGCAACAATCAGCACAATCATACTTTGTGGACAATAAAATTCAGGCTATTTTTTTAATATGTTTAATAATATTAATATTTTTCAATAAAACCAAGGCTTCCTGTATCCATAACCTTCCAAAAATTCAAGTTAAATCATTTACTCAAATATTGCTACATCCTAAGGTAGGACGCAAAGTATGATTGTGCTGATTGTTGCTGAAGGAAACCAGAACCAATGAACCATCGGTTGCGGTCGGGTGGTTAGAGAGAGTCCGTAAAATTCGAAACTTCGAAGACCCGGTAACAAGGCGGTCAAACCCAATGTATGAGGTTTGGTGTTTAATTTTATTTACGGAAGTATGTTGGGCATTTATTTGATAAATGTATTAGTAATAATAAAAAATTTAAGATTCTGAGCCTAAAATGAAATAATTTGAAAGGTTTGATGCCAATTAATATAAAAATGAGTGATTGGGGTAGAGGACTAAATAGAACAAAATAAAAGTTTAGGACTGAATTGGCAAAAGATAAAAGAAAAAGGACTAATATTATGCACACGTGTCATGTTTAAATTAAAACCCTTGCCACGTCAGCAATTAGAATATAATTAGTGAAAAATGGACTGATTTGGACATAATTAGCATTTGTAGAGGACTGTTTTGGTAATAAAATAGAAAAAGGACTGATTTGAATTTTTTGAAAAGAAAAAGGACTATTTTATCTTTTTTTCCAAATATTAATGCCAAGATTTGAGTTTGAGGGGCAGAATTATATAAAAAGAATTTCTTATATAGTTAAAATAAACATAACTATATAAAAATTAATAGCCAAACTTCGAACTCAGGGAGGCGGCGGCCCCCTAAGCCTCATGTAGTTCCGTCACTACCTGTACGCAGCGGACGAAAAAATCGAGTTTAAAGAACAGTACGTCGTCCTACCGGCAACAATTCTAATTATTCAAATGAACACCATAACGTTCATGAATTAAAAATAAATACTATTCCTATATAACTTGGATCTGTAATGTAAGTAATACGATGCAAGCCAATAATAGCATTCCAAAATTAATAAGTAGTCTGCCACATAACTTTACTTTGATCTGCTTAAAGAGAAACATTGGAATTCATGATCAGTAGATAGTAGTATCACATACTACTGTCCAATCCCGACTCCCCACTTTATTCAGGTTTCTTGTCCACTCAATTAATTAATTAATTAATTAATTTTAGCATACTAATTACTACTGATTACGGAGTGCATGCATGTTTGTGTCTAGCCTTTTATTACGATTTACGAATTATATAAAATGTATTATTATATAGTACTTCCTCCGTATTTTTTTAAAGTTTACAATTTATGTTTTCACGCAATTCAATACATATTTTTAATGCTTAATATCTCAAATTGTATAAAACTAAAAATTATAAAAATTTGATATTCTAAATCTATGTGATTAGACGAATCCAACAAAATCTCACTTGACTGTCACTATAAGAAAAAAATCCAATTACCGACTCCAATTTCCGACCACCATAGTCCGGGTCGGATTTACCGACCCCAAAATGGGGTCGGTAATATATAGCCGTTATTGGGCCCGGGACATTCGACAACCAAAACACCGATCAAAATTAATGTGGTCGGCGTTACCGACCCCATTACCGACCCCAATTTGGGGTCTGTAGTTGTCTTCAATTTTTTTAAATTTTTATTGTTTTTCTCATTATTTTATTATTTATTTTGTATTTTTATTTAATATATATTTGATTATTTATATAATTTATTATTTATTTATTTGAGGCAATTATTTATTTATTTATTTTATTATTTAATTAATTATTTATTTATTAATTTAATTATTGAATTCAATAATTTAATTAATTAATTTTATTTTAAATTTTTGACTCATAGTTTTATATAAAAATAAATTTATGTTATTATTTACATTTATTTTAATTTTTGAGTAATTTTATTATTTTATTTAATTCATTATTGATTTTAATTTTTTTGATTTAATTAATTTTATTTTATATTTTATTTAATTAATAAATTCTTTATAAGTTAATTAATATAATTTGAGTTTATATTTTATATTTCAATTTAATTAACTACAAGAAAAAGTCATCAATTTAGCGATTAAAATTTGCGATCGAACATATTGGGTCGATGTTACCGATCGAATTAACGACCGAATTATTCATATTAATTATTAGATTTTATATTGAATATGCTATTTTAAATTTTTAATTATGGAATTTAAAATTTTATAAAGTTTATAATTTAATTAATATTGTAACATATTGATTTATCTTTTCTTAAATTTAATTAGTGTTTTAATTAATTTTACCCATTTAATTTAATTATATGTTTTATTTAATTAATGAATTATTCTATTATTTATTTAATTAATATCAATTTTTATATTAGTCTTTAAGTTATTAATTTACACATTTATATATAAAAATATTATATATATTTAACAAATTGTATATGATAACATGAAAAGTTGTGTATCCGGATGGCACGCGTGTGGGTGAGAAATCCACTTCACCGTTCGAATCCCCTCTTCAGCATTTGGGGAGAAATTAATATATAAATGACACGTGGTGGCTTCTCATTGGTGGTGCAAAGGGGTAGCCCAGCTGGTTAGGGGGTGGCTAGGTGACGCTGAGGTTGTGGGTTCGAGCTCTCCTGAGCATATTTTATTTTATATAAAAGATTTACCGACCCCAAATGGGGTCTCCAAATGGGGTCGTAAAACGAATTTTTCCTAGTTACCGACCCGTAAAACATAGTTTCCGACCTAGTTTCTTGTAGTGTATGTTTTATTTTATACAATTGTGTGTTAAAAGTTGAATTAAATCTACTCAATAAATAGTAATTACTATGCAAATGATGGAGGGAGTATATCTTAACATCGAAATCATATATAGTAGTAATATGCACACAATAAACAGAAAAACTTTACCCAAAAAAAACCAACAAACGGAAAAAAGATACTCCCTCCGTCCTATTTAACTTGTCTTGTTTGACTTCTGCACACAATCCAATGCACTTTTTTATTCGTTAATATCTCAAAACATGTACAATGAAAAATTGTGTAAAATATATATTCTAAAACTACATGATCATACGATTCTAACAAGACCTAATTCGACTATATTTTCCGAATCTATACTTGCAATAAAATTGAGTCAAAGCTAAATAATGAACATTACAAAAAGTCAAACAGGACATATTTGGTGGGACGGAGGGAGTATATAGCTAGGTTGAATGAGTAAAAGTAATTAAACAAAATAAAATATAGGAGTTTAAGGGTTACATTGACAATTTGTAGTATTTTTTGTAATCATTCTAATATTAGAAAAAGTAGATGATGTTATATTATAAACCATTGACGTTGACAACATATATATGTATTGTAGACGTCGACTTTGTATATGTGGCTGCTTAATTTAACACACAATTAGTTTACTATAATTAGCTATTGCAGACACCTATGGCGGTAGTATTGCCTATATAATGGTTTATTAGCGCAATGTAATGACACTCCCATGAAATGAAAAAAACTTGCTGCAGGAATCTGATTCCCTCATTTTCTTTGATATATTCGTATACATACTATGTAAATAAACACTCTCTTTATAAATATATTATACATCCCACACATATACTAATAGGCTAATTGTTATATTACATAACACATGATGTGTTGTGCGTAATCTATACGAAAAAAAAGAAGGGGAGAAAAGCAAATTAAAGGACCAACACTGGGTGTAGATGTATAGTATGTGCATGTTAATTAGTACAAATACTGCAGCCTTCGAATTTATATTTATATTGGATACAAATTTAAAATATAGTATACAGTATTTTATTTGTAACGGAAAGTGGTGATAATTTTTTTAAAACCAAATGTAGTTGTATAATTAATACAAATTTTGAAACAAGATCGAAAGAAAACGTAATAAAAAAAAAAAAAACAGAAAAATAGACTATCTAACAATTCACAAAACGAATCAGAATTAACACCATAGCATATTAGTTATAGAAAGACAGAGAAAAAGGCAATGGTCCTGCAGACATAATTTTTTTTTTTTTTTAGAAAACCCGCAGTCATAAAATTAAAGAAAAGAAAAGAAAAGAAAAGAAAAATAAGGAATATAATGGTCTGGTGGATGCTTTAAAAAAGGATAGGGGTGGTGTGGTTTGGTTTTAATTGGAAAAGAAGCTACGACCACACGATTTCATGCCTTCCACAATTTCTAATCTGGGGAACAATTTGCACACCAAACGGCACGACACTACGCATTTACAATTTGTGGGCATTCATTGATTCACCTCCCCCAAAACTCCAGTTTGTGAGTATGTTATTATATAAGTATATATGTGTGTAGAAAAAGAGAAAAGTGTGTATAATATGCTATCATTTATATTTATAATAAAAATATTATGTGTTTGTGATAAAGTTTAGTCTTACATGGAAATCGAATACTAATAATGAGCAAGTATAGGAGGAGGAACAGATGCATGTGGCGGCTTTGTAATGAGAACTATTTTTCCGTTTTTTTTTAAAAAAAAATTAAAGTATCTTTACCAAATTGTAAATGCTCACCACATACCCATTCATGAATTTATAGATACAGAGACACACAAGCTCCCTTACTACAACAACTTTCTATCTCTAAAATCCTTTAATTTTCCCATGTTTGACATTTTTTTACCAATAACAACTCCCACCCTGCACTCCCACCCTGCAAAAATAGAGAAATCCAAGGTGGGTTGGAGATGGTCTTAAGGGATTCTGCTTCCATTGTTTTTGTGCACACACTGCAAAATAGCCTTCCTTCTGTTTTCTTCCTTGAAAAAATTCAAAACACATTCATAAACAATTCTCTTATTCTTTTGATCATTCTTCAAAATTTCATACGTTACAAACTTGTGAGACTCCCTATCAGTGGTTGATAACAGCAGCAGCAGCAAAGATGTCTTTCAAGTAGTAAGACATATTGATTAAGGTCCACCTCAACATCATCATTTGAATATTTGTGGCACTCAGACAGATGATAATGATGAGGTAATCTTAATCGATACGTCATTCTATATGAAGCCATAAGAAGGCTTTTCAAAATTGGCCTAGTCCCATAACCAATGGATTGATAATCACAATAATCCCCCAAGGCCCAGTTTCCAAACAACGTGTCAAAAGGTTTTCTGATGTCTTGTATAATTATTTCTTGAATGAAACAGATTAACTGGAGCCCGGGGAAGCCCAAAGACCGAAGAAGATAATGATCCGGTAGATCAAGACCAGACAAATCCAGAGTACATAAATATGGTTACATTCCTCATCTCGGAATTAGCAATAAAGCCGCAGGAACGGCCGCCGGAAGCCGAATGACACTACTACAAGAAATCTGCAAATCGGCGACCCCCAAATTCCATCGCTGAGCCACCGAAATCGGCCGCCGGACCGTCCGTAGATGGGAGCCGAATGGATGATGTTTCGACTGAAACTTAACGGCTGGAATTAACGGCACCGTGTTTATGAAGATATTTATGATGGATTTGAATGAGGCACCAATGTCTTCGGGGGTTTCCAAAACAGTGTCAAGAGTTTATAACCTGTTAACACCACAACATGAGGCGGTTCTCCAAAGGTACCACAACATGAGGCAGTTTTCCAAAGTCTTGTGCAGTCAAAGAAAACAGTTGATGCCTTTGCAGCCTAAGGCGGTTGCTAAAGGATGAATTAAGAGTGGGCACATGGATGCGGTTGAAGTAGAAACATGACATGGGACGGTTGACGACTCCCTCCTCTTATAAATACAAGTTCCATTATCAACATGAGGGATCTCCAATCCTTCTCCAAAGAAGCCACATTACTTTTCTTTAGTTTTTCTGCACTTCAATTTTTTGTTCTTTCATTCTGCAATTTCCATTCCTTTATCGCTTTCTTCAATTCTGTAATTTTTCTTTTGTTTATCGCTTTCCATTCTTATTTTCTGTAAGCTTTCAGTTCTTTTCAGTACAAGATTCTTTCCCCATTCTTTCTTTCCAAATTCCAGTTGTAATTTAGGGATTTACTCCCAAAAAATTTCACGGTCAACAAATTGGCACGCCCAGTGGGACTCAAAATTGAAGCCATATCCGCTTTGAAGAACTGTATGCGTTTCAGATCTGGAAAAATTGTTAGTGATTTGACAAAGAAATTTGAAGAAATGTCGATACAGGAGAAGACTCCAGTGCGAACACTGTCTGAGGACGCTGCTGAGACGGCGAGTACTTCTCAACCACAACAGGGGATTATGCAGACCCCCATATTGACGGAGCAAATGCGGCTTTCGATGACAGAATCGATGGTCGAGTTCATTCTGTACTCACAAGATACCTAATGGATGTATTGCGGTCGGCTATGGCCGATCAGATTGATAGAGTATGCAGTTCCTTGCGTACTCAACAAGAAGTAACCGCTCCTGCAAATGGCACGACTGTGCCGCCAAACATCCCATGTCTAGGGCCGTCAGGCGGCCAACAGCGGAATTGGGAAACCACATTTAGCCAACCGCCACTCCCTGACACCGGAGGGCTGGCTAGTCCGTTCGTCTTCCCATATCAGGCTGCATATGCCTTCAGTCCAGCGACACCTACTATGCCGAACCTTGGCTATGCGGCACCTCCAGTGCCGATCTATGCGTCACCAGGATGCCTGATCAGCGCTTCTCCAGGCTGTACGGCGGCCTCTGGTGGCCTTAGCATGCTGCCACGACAAGCGGTACCTCAGGTGCCGAACGTCCCAACTACGCCCTATGTGGCTAACTACCCGCCAGTACCGGCGCCACACCCCTGGGGGCAGACGACACAGCGAGGGGGGCAGGCGCCATAGCCCTGGGGGAAGACGCTACAGCCCTGGGGCCAGACGCCACAGCCAGGGGGGCAGGCGCCACAACCTTGGGGGCAGACGCCACAGCCAGGGGGACAGACGCCACAGCCATGTGGAGTGGCTGTGACTCATGCCACAATAGCCTCCATTGCTCCTGCTACACCTCCAGTCATCATGCCTCCTACACAGGCATCGGCTGTCTCACCAGAGTTGCTGGCAGACATGATGCAGCAGCAGTTCGGGATTCAACTAAGGCCGATGGAGTGGCCTACATACAGGAAACCCTACCCTGACTGGGTAGATACTATGCAACCGTATTCAAGGGGCTTCAAGATGCCCGAATTCACCAGCTTCTCAGGGGACGATGGCAAGTCCACTGTACAGCATGTGGGCAGATTCACTGTTCAATGTGGTGAGGTGGCGGCTAATGACTTGCTAAAATTGAGGCTGTTCAGTTCATCCCTCACTAGACTTGCCTTTGCCTGGTATGCATCCCTGCGGCCTAACTCAATCCAAAATTGGGCCAACCTCGAGCGAGCGTTCCATGACAGGTTCTATACGCTGCTGTCACAGGTTAGTCTCGCAGACCTAACTAATGCGAAACATTTTGTTGATGAGGCGGCAAGCACCTTTATTAACAGACTACAATGACTTAAGGGCCGATGCACAATGGCGGT
The DNA here is from genome assembly GCA_030278955.1 of Hygrophila difformis. Classification (NCBI taxonomy): domain Eukaryota; kingdom Viridiplantae; phylum Streptophyta; class Magnoliopsida; order Lamiales; family Acanthaceae; genus Hygrophila; species Hygrophila difformis. The sequence continues at coordinate 27,963,775 of JAOANR010000001.1, read as the reverse complement.
CCCTGATAGGGACATAGCCAATATTGCAGTGGCGAATATGTTGCCAAAATTAAAAGAGCATTTAATTGTGCAGGATTCTACTAATCTTGCCCAGCTGGCCGAAAGGGCGGCCCGCTTGGAAAAGTTCCTTGAGGAACAAGATGAGAAACGTCGACCTACATACGTGACTACTTTCAATGAAGTGAAACCTGGTAAAGAGGAAAACGTGCCAAGGGTGGTGGCCGACGCACTAACCCTGGGTGGAAACAACCCTGGATAGTGGCCCTAAATCGTCAGCGGCCTTGGAGGCCAAGTAGTTGGTGGCTGAGTAGTGGCGGCATGACGATGGCAGCCGAGGCATGGCGGCTGGCGACACTGTTGCGGCGGCTTGGCTCTAAAGGCGACGACTGAGGCTCTCAACTTGAGAGACTCTGTCTGTGGCGGCTGGAGAAGGTTCAGTGGCGGCTGGGACCCTGTCTTTGGTGGCTGAAAGCCGGTCCATGGGGACTGAAGAGACAGCGTAGCAGATGGCGTCCGGAACTGTTTGATGGCGGCCTGGGAAGCTCCTGGTGGCGGCTGAAAGGAGCCCGGGTGGCGGCTGAAAGGTCTTCTGTGGCGTCTGAGGCTTGTATTGTGGCGGATGGCGTGCCTGTGTGGCGTTTGAGTCTCGCAATGGGGGTCGAGGCTTGTTTGAGGTTGAGACTGAGGCTGAGGCTGAGGCTGCTGAGGCTGAGGTTGAGACTGAGGCTGAGGCTGCTGAGGCTGAGACTGAGGCTGAGGCTGCGAAGTAGCAGTCTGAGGGTGCGAAGTAGGCTAGGACTTGAGTGGCGGCCAGAGACTTCGAAACGGAGGCTGAAACCTCCTAGAGGGCGGCCAGGGCTTCTTTAATGGCGGCTGGAGGATCCCTAGTGGCGGCTGGAAGGTCCCTGGTGGCGGCCGGGTAGAACGCGAATGGCGGATGAACAAGAGGAGCAAAGCGGCGGCTGTGAAGTGATGAATGGCGGCTGAGGCCCTTCAGGCGGCGGCTGGACCATTTCGGATGGCGACTGAGGCTCCTCAATCAACAGCCAGCGCAGGCACGTGGTGGAGGTGAGCTGGCGCAAGGCAGTGGCGGCCGGAGAGTCGTCGAGGGCGGCTGAGTAGTGTCAAATGGCGGCTGAGCAGAGTAAATGGCGGCCGGAAGGTTGTGAATGGTGGCAGGCAGAAAACTCTACAAAGGCGGATGGGAGCTTTTCAGTGGCGGCAGACTGGCGAAAGAAAAAGAAAAGAAAAAAAAGAAGAAGAAGAAGAAGAAGAAGAAGAAGAAGAAGAAGAAGAAGAAGAAGAAGAAGAAGAAGAAGAAGGAAAAACGCGCATAGTCTGTCTCAGAGCCAAATCGACAAACTGCGCGAGGGGGACATCTGTTAACACCACAACATGAGGCGGTTCTCCAAAGGCTTGTTCAGTCAAAGAAAAGAGTTGATGCCTTTGCAGCCTAAGGCGGTTGCTAAAGGATGAATTAAGAGTGGACACATGGATGCGGTTGAAGTAGAAACATGACATGGGACGGTTGACGACTCCCTCCTCTTATAAATACAAGTTCCATTATCAACATGAGGGATCTCCAATCCTTCTCCAAAGAAGCCGCATTACTTTTCTTTAGTTTTTCTGCACTTCAATTTTTTGTTCTTTCATTCTGCAATTTCCATTCCTTTATCGCTTTCTTCAATTCTGTAATTTTTCTTTTGTTTATAGCTTTCCGTTCTTATTTTCTGTAAGCTTTCAGTTCTTTTCAGTACAAGATTATTTCCCCATTCTTCCTTTCTAAATTCCAGTTGTAATTTAGGGATTTACTCCCAAAAAATTTCACGGTCTAACATAACCAAGATCACGTACACCAGAAAATTCAAATTACTCGATCGTCTCATTATTATATATCCTTCGTTTGCTTTTCCCAGTTTTTGTTTGTCCGCTTTCATAAGCAATTTCATACTATTAATCTCTTGATTTAATCCGTAGATTTTGTTAATTAATCTGATTGTAATTCATTGATTGTTAGGAATATAATTCCATTTAAATTTCAGGCCCTTCGATTCACTTGGTTTTTTATTGGGAGAAGTATTTGTGCTGCTTGGCATCCTACTCAATTTTGATTCATTCGCATTCAACATCACAACAAACAACATATAATGATTCAATAATATATAGGCACCATTATTGATTTTGAACTAAAATATATAAAACAAAATAAAAAGAAAATCTAACATACGAAAGAATAGACGGTAAATAAAAGAATTAAAAATTTAGGACATTTCCTTAGGATTTGGATTTGGCATGCTTGCCCCATTTGTGAAGTATCCTGCAATTTGACGTACAAAAATGATAGAATTCATCACTAATAATACCCACGATCAGATTCAGGATATCCAGTATATATGTTGATGTTTGCTTGGGATGCATTAAAACCTCACGGAAAATAGTTAACGCGAATAATTTTTTTTTTTTTTGAGTAGCCATTGAAGGCCTGGAAAGAGGTGGTGGGAGCCCATGCCACACAATTACAAAGGGTAATTAAAGGGAGGGATAGGGGACCAGTGGGAATCGAACCTCCAACCTTCCGTTGGAAGTCAAGAGACTTAACCGCTTGGGCTAGGTCCTCATCCCGTTAACGCGAATAATTAGGAATGAGATCTGATGGGTTTGATTGAAACCCCTAAATTCGCGCTTGATCGATTTGATGATTCCTGAAATAGTGAAAGCCCCATTTATGGTATGATTGAAAAATGTTAGAGGCTAAAACATTTTAATTATGTATTATGTTGTTTTATATGATGGGAAATTGCAAATTACATTGGCACAATTGAATGCTTTGTGCCATGGATGCACTGCCGTACAGTACTACTGGGACAATGATTTTTGTTGTGGGTAAACTATGCACCAGATTGTGGGGATGTTTGGGAGCCGCCGGATCCTGTAGCGGATAGCGGATCCGGAGAGAGAATTGTCTCACAATCTGCTCTCCAAATCTGCTATCTGCTAGCAGATCTGCTGAATCCCAAACATCCACTGTATGATGTTATCCTGATTCCATTAAATCACGACAAAAATTTTCTGTTCTAACGACCGAAAATTTTTGATAAAATTTGTTCTTTAAAGATGTTAGCCATCGAAATTCGTTAGCTACCAGTGTTGGCAGTGGCGGACCCATGATTTTTCAGGAGGTAGGGCCGAAGTCTATTCTTTTTTAATCTCAAGTAAAAAAAAAATTGGTAAAAAAAAAGTAATAATTTTTTCTAAAAAAAATTTGAGGTGGGGCCAAGGCCCCACCGGGCCTAGGGGGTGCGTCCGCCCCAGAGTGTTGGTGATCAAAATTTGTTATCTACCATAGTTTTAGCTACCAAATCCATAATTTTTTTTTAAATTTCTAGTTGTGAATGTTGTTCCAAGTTCCAACAGGTGAAGAATGATGTGCTAACGAATAGAGCATGCCTTTACATAATCCTGCTAATATATTCACGGTGGGATGGTTGGTTCTAAGATTGATGACTAACAAACAACCTCTAAAGGAACCATATTATCTTAGGCAAATTTAAGTAATTATAAAGTTCATGGAAACCAATTATAAGTCACAAATTCAGTTTGTAAAATGAAGCAATAATGGATTACTAATGCAAACAGCCGTGGAGGCAACTCTAAAGCACACAAACTAATTACATGGAAAAAAAGATGGAGTCCTACGTGACCTAGTGAAAACCTAAGTGCAAACAATACCCAGAGGGATGTTGTGCATGTGTGTGATGCTGGTCTAGCAGGTATATATGAGATGCTATAATGAAATGGAAACATGAAACATTGGTTGATATTATACACCATGAAACATGTTTAGAATAGAATGAGCACATTGGTTGATAGCATACAACATGCTATTAGAGATAGACAACTGAAATAGAATAACCTATCTATCTATAATATATTAAACCTATTGATATTATGAATAGTGACTCCAAAATTTTCATTTATAAATACTATTAGACCTTCATTACAATATATGCAATCTTTATAAAAAATTTTCATTTATAAATACTATTAGACCTTCATTAAAATATATGTGACTTCTTAAATAAAAGTATAAGATTTCCTTTTATAAATACTGTTAGTGACATTTCTTATAGTGTGAAGATGTTCGTTGAAATCTGTTGTTGTTGCAACATCATGCCAACAACGCTTGTTTCTCTTCACTGAAAAAGCACAGAAAAGTACAGTGACGTGGCATTTCCCCTTAGCAGGCTTTTAAGGGTTTAGATGGGCCTTAAAACCCATATAAATATCCGACTTCGTCCTTTAGGGTATTGCGAGAATCCCTTCCGCAATCACATCTCAATTTACAGAGCATTTGAAGGTACTAAGCTGCGATTATAGCGATTTGAGAGCTGAAGAAGATAATCCCCCAGAAGTTCGTTGTTTACAGAAGACACCAACAACCTCTCTACAACTGGTATAGCTTTAGTTGTTTTGTCTGCTACATTTCAATGAGGATTTGGGTTCGTGTTTAGGCATTTCTAGTCTTATTGTTTGTAAACACAACCTGTGCATAGATTGGGTGTTTTTATCACCATCGAGCTTGATTTGTTAAGTAACTAGGATTCCACAAACACCACCTTAGCATCTGCTAGTGAATTGCTTGCATTTGGGTAGATAGTTGATACTCCCATGTGTTTCTCTAGTCTAGGATGATTAGATAGAGAAGTTCACCGGAATGGAAGGATGTGTAAGGTGTATTGACGTGTGATTCAATCGTTTGTGTGAATCTAGTAAAAACCTGGCTTGGAGCCCCCAGATGTAGATCAGTGGATCGAACTGGATAACCAAATACTTGGTGTTCTTCTGTTATTTCCGCACTCTGTTCTGTTCATATCTTCTGGTTTTTCATTAGTTGTTGACTGGTTGTTGGGATAACGCTCCGACAACGCCATTTTCACAATGGCGTCGAAATCCTGCTCTTCCTCACACCCAGACGAAGTTCTTGATGTTCAGCCGCTCGCCGTGGATGATTCTGTCTACCGTGCGTGTCTTGCTGCGGCATAGTCTCCCGGAGAGGATCAATTTGAGGATGCTCACGATGACATCGATGCCGCGGTTCATTCTTATTTTGTTGCTGATCCTGATGATGCAACCAAGGCACCAGACGCTGCCACAAAGGAGGGTTCTACCTCTCACACCCAACCGGAGCATGTCGAGACTCCGTCGGCTGGAACAGATCCAAAAGCGGGTGTTCCGACAACAGAAAACCCTCAATCGGGTTCTGGAAGTCCGCCACCCCCCTTTCGGTTCCTGTCCCCGACGCGTCTCCCTCCATTCCCGTGCCCCCGGCTCTAGTTCTCCTCTGTCGCCTACTGATGTTGCCACTGGTGAGGGTTTGTTGATGTTGGATCCTCAGGCCAATATTCCGATTCACCCTGGGACTGCTCAGCAGGTTCCCTTTGGTGCTTCTCCTACCCCCGGTGTTCAGACTTCGCAAGAACAACCTACACCAAATGATCAAGACGATACACCTCTTTATGAGATTCGGAGGCAGGTCCGCGAGAAAGGGAAACGCAAGGCTGCTCCTACCGTGTCCAAACCTCCTCCAAAGAAGTCTAAGAAAGCTCCTTCTAGAAAGAAGAAGTCCATCCCTGTTCTCAAGGAATCTGATGCTCACTCTCACTTATATTTCTCAGTCGATGGGGAAAGGTATGCCACAGAAACCCTTAGCTCTCGTGGTTTCATTTCTGAAGAATGTTATGTGCATCCCTATTATGAACATATAGGTTTTTCTGAATACTTAGAGAAAAAGCATCTCTATGTCTGGGCTACTTCTCTTAAAAAGTATTCCCCTACTATTGTTCGTGAATTCTATGCCAATTTGCATCCTGATGTTCTTGACCCTGTTTTCCCTGGTACTGTAAGATTTACCTTCGTGGAGAATTGATTGATCTGACTCCCTCTGTTTTTCATGAGTTGTTGGAACTTCCTACCAACATCGATATGGCTAATCCGTTTGATCTGCTTAATGTTGAGTTGGCCGCTGTTGCTTCCACCATTTCTGCTTCTAAGAAATCTGCTTTTGGTAGACGTTCTATGAGTCCTTCTGATTTGTCCATGAATTTAACTGCCTTTTTCGCATTGGTGCTTCAAACATTCTGCCTACCTCTAATGCTAGTCAGCTTAGCTCCACTATGGGAGAACTCTTGTACTCCATTGATGAGTGCCCTGAAATTCTCAACTATGGTTACCTGATCATTAAGCATATGTTGAGATTTTCACGGGACAAAGTTGAAAGGAATACTCAATTACCATATCCTGCTCTTATTACTTTATTTGCCAACTCTTGCCATTTGCTTGCTCCCTCTGAAACCTTCATTAAGGTCAAGAAACATTTACCCTCTGACAAGCTTATAGGTCTCCGCAATGACTTTAAGCTTGGTCCTCAAATGCTTGGCTTTGCCTTGGTCGATCAAATTAGGGGGGAGCTGCAACAGGTTGAGAAAGAGTTGGGTGCTCTCAATGACAGGAAAATGGGACTCAAACGGATGGTTCGCAAGCTGATCACCCTTCTTACACATTCCTTTGATGCTCCAGCTGAGGGGGAGGATGATTCTGAAGACACTCCTTGATCTGCCAAGTAAGGGGGAGTTACAGTGGAAAGGAGGAGTTCTGTTGTTCTACTGTTGTTGGAACAACTTTTGATTGTTGTAATGCTTCAGACATTGATCTAGTTCTCTTTTGGTATTCTTGGTCTGTACTTAATACATTTGGATATGGATTTCTGGCACATTGTGGATGCATATATTATTTGGCCATGGGATTTATCTGATGATTGATATGCCTACTCTTCTTTTGTCTCTATCTCTCATGGCATGTGTGGATATTGGGATTATGTTGATTTGCTTGGACTGATCATTACTTGTTACCATTCTGTGCTTCTTCCACTGTTTTGACTACTTGGCCCGATCATCTCCACAAAGGGGGAGATTGTTAGGGACATTTCTTATATTGTGAAGATGTTCGTTGAAATCTGTTGTTGTTGCAACATCATGCCTACAACGCTTGTTTCTCTTCACTGAAAAAGCACAGAAAAGTACAGTGACGTGGCATTTCCCCTTAGCAGGCTTTTAAGGGTTTAGATGGGCCTTAAAACCCATATAAATATCCGACTTCTTCCTTGAGGGTATTGCGAGAATCCCTGCCGCAATCACAGCTCAATTTACAGAGCATTTGAAGGTTCTAAGCTGCGATTATGGTGATTTGAGAGCTGAAGAAGATAATCCCCCAGAAGTTCGTTGTTTACAGAAGACACCAACAACCTCTCTACAACTGATATAGCTTTAGTTGTTGTGTCTGCTACATTTCAATGGGGATTTGGGTTTGTGTTTAGGCATTTCTAGTCTTATTGTTTGTAAACACAACCTGTGCATAGATTAGGTGTTTTTATCACCATCGAGCTTGATTTGTTAAGTAACTAGGATTCCACAAACACCACCTTAGCATCTGCTAGTGAATTGCTTGCATTTGGGTAGATAGTTGATGTTCCCATGTGTTTCTCTAGTCTAGGATGATTAGATAGAGAAGTTCACCGGAATAGAAGGATGTGTAAGGTGTATTGATGTGTGATTCAATCGTTTGTGTGAATCTAGTGAAAACCTGGCTTGGAGCCCCCAGATGTAGATCAGTGGATCGAACTGGGTAGCCAAATTCTTGGTGTTCTTATGTTATTTCCGCACTCTGTTTTTGTGTTCCTCTCTGGTTGTGGTTTGCAGGTTGTTGAGACTACGCTCAAACAACGCTCACAGGGTCTTATATTTTAGCTTGGGCCTGTCAAATACTATTGGATCTCATTGTATTTTAATTTATTCAAAATATTGTTTCTTTAAATGTATTTTATATTGTTATAATTACTTTTAAATTTGAGATCTATTTAAATTCAGATTCCTTTATATATAGTATTTCTTGAAAAAGATGATAGTTTTGTATACAACTGGCATTGTTTATTGCATTTAGTTTAAATTTTGGGCTTAATAATCTACCTAAAATTTATATACATTGGTTAGTAGATCAGTTATTTATATTTAAACATTTTTTTTCAGGAAAAATTGCCCAATACATCCGTTTTCTTCACTTTTATTTCAATTCCGTCCGGTCCAAATTTTTGACCACTTATGGCCCAACACATTTCCTAATCCAGCCCAAATACGTTAATGATTTTGGATTAGCTGACGTGGCATCTCATAATCGCGAAAATTGCTGAATCAGACTCCGGAATGGTCAAAGCTTCGAGTTGTAGGTTGCCACGTGAGTCGGGCAATGACCCAAAGGTGTCGCCTTTCTCAATTCGACCGACGAGGATTTTCTTCTCCGTTTGACGGAGACCAAATTTGTGGAAGAACTTGATGCCGTACCTTCATTATTCGGTAAAGCGGCGTAAGAATCCTGAGCCGTGGAGAATATCAGAAAAATGGAGAAGCTCGTGGAGACAACCTCGTACCTTCATTCGGCGCTCGAAGGCTTGACGGGGATGGAGATTTCCGAGAGGAAGCTGAAGCAATGGAAGTTCAGGATGGGTTCGACCGAAACCCTACAGTGTCAATGCTTTCTATCAGAAAATGGAGAGTCAAAGACGACCGCTGCCGTGACCAACAACACACCGCTGGGCCATCCACCATCGGCGGATCGGGTCTGGCTGCCAGAGAATCTGAAGGCGATGGTCGGGGCGAAGCTGAGGAAGAATATACGGGAAGCAATGGAGGAGGGGTAATTACTTGCTTCCTCTTATCCTCCCTGCTGTTGTTGTGTTTTTCTTTTCCTTTTGAATTTTCATGAAACGAGGAGTTGAGCACTTCATTGTAGTAGAACAGATCTATAGAATCACAATTGCTGAGAAATTGAAACGTTTTCATGTTTGATTTTCAGATTCTACGCGGCCGAATTGATACTGGCATTGGAATACCTCCACAGTAAAGGAATCGTGCACAGAGATTTGAAGTTTGAAAATTGGATGGTTCAAGAGAACGGCCACCTGATGCTAGTCGACTTCGATCTTTCTACTAAACTTACTCCAAAATCGCCGGGAACGCGCTCAAAATCATCGGAATCGAAGACGGAAATCAAGCGGAAGAAGAAAAACAATTTCTCTCGCTTCTTCAACCGCCGCCCCGCAGGCATCTCCCCCGTGGACTGAGTCCAAAGCCGATCCGATTCAATGAGTTCCAACTCCGACTCGTTTGAGAAATCGAACTCGTTCGAAGGAGTTCCAACTCCAATTGATTGATGTTGTATTTTGTTCAGATTCATCCAAGTTTTAGGATTTTAGTTTTCTTCAGATTCATGTTTTGTTTATTTTTTTGACCGTGCAGCAAATTGAGTGATGGTGTATTTTGTTTGCCTCGAATCTTTGACCCTTCCAGATCATTCCAGAGTCCCATTTGGAAATTTTTGCTATTAAGAGATGCCACATCAGCTAATCTAAAATCATTAAAGTGCTGTGGATGTATTTGGGCTGAATTAGGAAATGTGTAGGGCCATAAGTGGTCAAAAATTTGGACAGGATGAAATTGGAATAAAAGTGAAGAAAACGGATGTATTGAGCAATTCTTCCTTTCTTTTCATATAGGAGTATTAACTAATGTAATTCTGAGTTTAATGTATAATATTGAGCAAAATGTACTATTGAGTCAAACTATAATTTGAATTATTTTCCTTAAAAGCTTATATTAAGAACAATTATGTAGGGGATGAGGACTTAGCCCAAGTGGTTAAGTCCCTTGACTTTGAACGGAATGTTGGAGGTTCGAATCCCCACCGGCCCCCTATCCCTCCCTTTTATTCTCCTTTGTAATTGTGTGGCATAGGCTCCCACCACCCATTTTCAGGCCTTCAATGGCTCATCCAAAAAAAAAAGAACAATTATTTAAAATATATTATGTACGATTTTTCAAATGTCTTTATTTAATAAATAATCTATGCTAATCATTCTATATTAACCACTATATTATCTATTGTATTGTGTTACATTATCTATATTTAACTAGTACATTAATATTTATATATTTTGAACATAATAATCTAGATTGAAAAAATAAATTACATTCCCACCACGTTATATTATTTTTGTAATCGGAGTTTCCTTAGGTAGCCACCGACCGTAAGTTATCCTTAAACTTCCGTGCTTGGTGGAGAAGAAGCGAACATCCAACAAACTATTCCTTAGAGTTAAGCTTAAATAGTATAGGGGGAGCTTTCAACTTCTAATTCTAAGGCACCATATCAATAGAAGGAAAGTAAGACCAAGCCTTATTAAATATCTAAATAGAGGGGAGCTTCGATAATGAAAGTAGACACTCTTTGCCGGGAGAACATTATACTGTAATTCATTATTTTGTATAGTGCTCTTTTGTGTATACGTATATACAGTGGCGGTGGCAGGGGCTTGAGGGTGGTCAGTAGGTGACCACCCTCAATTTTTTGTATTTTTTATAATATATATATACATATACTATATATATAATTTATACTTACTCCGTTCCTTTTTAAATGACACGTTTTGACTTCTGTTACTGTTCATTAAGTAGTTTTGACTCGACTTTTTAATATAATTATATAAGATAAAATATAGTCAAGTGGGATCTTGTTGGATTCGTCTAATCGCATAGATTTAGAATATCAAATTTTCATAATTTTTACTTATATAGAATTTGAGTTATTATGGATTAAAAACGTGTATTGGATTGCGTGAAATGTGGGTCCGTAGCATTTATTTAGGAACGGAGGAAGTATTAGTTATACATATATATTTGTAAATATTCATATATATATTAATATTTTCTTAAATATATATATATATCTATTTTTTAATTAATTTTATTTTACTTATTTAATTTGATCCGCTAATTTCTAAATATCTTCTATATCTATTTATTATCCTTATTCAGATTGTTTTTTTAATTTCATTTCTTCAATTAGAAGCCCAAACTATTGAATATGCCAACCCACATCAATCATTTTTTTTCAAAATTCAACTCCGGATCTTCCACTGAATGAATATAAAATTTGCTTTTTTTCATTTTATTGCTTTATCACCATTTTTGCTTACTATTAACTGAAAACTTTGACTTTTCATTACTATTTGATTTCAACATTAATTAGAAAATGTTTAAGAAATGTAGTGTTTTAAATTCTATTATTTGTTGATTTTTGGATTTTCAGTGAAATAATTAATATTGTCAAATTCGAGAGTTTATGCGATGAAGATTGTGAAATTCAAATTGTTGGAATCATATGGGTAATTAAATATTAAATGAATCACTATTGTTTTATGGTGAAAAATAAATATTAAATGAAGTAGATGTGGATGAAGTTATGAAATTTGTTTTTCCCAGTGTGTCAAGAGTGGTGCAAGTGACATACTTATTCTGTAAAAATTTCTTCAAGTTCGCACACTCTGAACTTTATTCCTGGAATCGCCACTGTGTATATTATATGTAATTCATTCGGTTATTCTCATGGTTGATTCCAACAAAAATAAAGAATAAAAATGGATAAGTGTGTGTTGCTGTATTGATTTGTTCTTGCGTGTATTGGAATGCAGTAATAAGTAGATGTTTATTGCAGAACAAATGAAGAAAAAAATTCAAAGAAGAAAAGAAACTCTGTCTCAACAAAACGGGGACTCTACATTCATAAGATGGGAAAAATGGATTGACGATTTGATGCACACTCATTTAACTTATTATTGGACACATATCGAGTTCCAATTGGCACATTGGGAAAGAAATAAAATTGGAAAATAATAATAAAAAGAGAGAATAAAGAAAAGTGATTAGTGTCGCTCCATCGTCTGGTGCTCATCTCTAAAAAACAAAAGGCAGATGCATTAAATGGGAATGGGAAGAAAGAGTACTAGTACACAAATACACAATGCAAAGTAGGGCTGTCAAACGGGCTGGCCCAGCCCGGCCCGGCCCTAACCCACCTCAGCCCACTTTTGAACGGGCCGGTGCGGGGCGTGCCTAATTTCTAACGGGCCGCTGAAATGCTAACCCAGCCCAACCCAAGACGGGCTGCGGGCCAAAGTGGGCTAGCCCACTATAGAAAAACTGTTCTTTTTTTTATTTTGCTCTTTTTAATTTTGAACATGTTGACTATCTATGGACTGATATGCATATATTTTTTAGGATTACTTTACCAAAGCCCATCAATAATTTAACATAAATTTTTAGAGCTTCACATTAGGGCTGTCAAACGGGCTGGCCCGGCCCGGCCCGGCCCTAACCCACCTCAGCCCACTTTTGAACGGGCCGGTGCGGGGCGGGCCTAATTTCTAACTGGCCGCTAAAATGCTAACCCAGCCCATAAAAAATACCTCACGGGCTGGGCCGGCCCAACGGGCCTAGGCCCGTTTGACAGCCCTAATGCAAAGCAATGAATCTATGTAACAAAAGGGCACGTTTTGGCCTTTGATTGGAAGCTTGCAAATAGATGTTTTAAGGATACACTATGTAATACTCCCTCGTTTGGACATAAATTTCATTTACCAATAAAAAGCAATGATGACTATAATTTTTTCACTTTTACCCCTCCCTTGGGAAGTGTGATGAAATAAAAAGTGAGTTAGAATTGGTGTTGAGAGATAATGCACGGTATTCTAGGAGTATTATTTATTAGAGTATAAGGGTAATATTGAAAAAGTATGATATAAATATGTAAAATAACAACTATTTTGGAACGCTTTTTAGTTTCTAAAAAGACAACTAAAAAGTAACGGAGGGAGTAGTAATAGAGAAATAAAGAAATAACTTAATCATGAATAAATTATACGCACTCCGTTTCACTAAATGTGTCCCAAAATTTTTGGGCACGGTATTTTATTTGTGAATTGTTAGTATTTAATGTTGGGGTAAATTAGTGTTTAAAGTGGGGTAAATTAGGAATTGATTGTGATGTGATTGTAATGAGTTTGAATTTTTAATTAATGTATTTATGTGGAATGTAATTTTTTTTTTTTTGAGAGAAAGTTATTTTATTGATAAAGGCTCATGGTCTCAATTATTGTCTGAGACTTACAAAAAAAAACCAACAGGTACAGCACCACCTAAAACAGCAAGAGGCAAAGATAAAATACCATAGCAGACTAGTAGGAAGATAAAATTGAAAGAGCCACCCTAATGCATAGCAGCAGGACAAGCGGCACTATCCAAACCAAAATAACGCGACCAATAAAGCAGTGCATCCAAAGCCAAAACAGACTCGAAAGCCTCCCTGTGGCACATCGACGATCCAGCGCACAAGAATACAGACAGTGAGCAACACGGGAAGCAAACGTAGAAACGCACCGGCCGTTCCACTTTGTCACAGACACTCCTCTACTTCGTCGCCCATGCAATAGGATGATCGACACCCTTATAGAAGAAAATTAGCATTAGTGACCCAAGACAGCAACATACACGCGAAATAGCATCAGCAGCATTCAAGCTTATTACTACAACTCATTCTATCACATGCCCCATCAAACTAAGATTCATTCAATGGCAGGGGCGTTAGCATGGCCATTGACCCCCATCCCAAGAGCGACGACAGCAAGGTGAGACATGTGCTCTCAACGGCGCCTACAACAGCGACATTCTCTACTCTCAAGACCATTCTCAACCATCTCCAGTCGATAAAAACTCTCAAGCGGAGTCACTCGATTGCAATCCCCTGCACTAATTTCAAACATCACATCTCCCCTGCAAATAATATTCAAGTCCAATACCTCGGAAACAAAGGGCTTGTTGATGGATAAAAACAGGACCATAGCAATGATAAGAGGGTGGATAAAAAGGCAAACGGGGGTGAAGGAACTGCCTTTAAATGCTCACTGAAAAATTCAAACTCGTGTAGCAAGGAATAAAAATTTAGCAAGAGACAAACAAGCCATTCTACCGACATTCATAAAGCCATGAAATTCATACTCAGACTCTGAGAAATGTCCTTCTAAAGGAAATTAGTAAGGACAACACTTATACTATTCACCCTGATACCGCCCCTTACAAACCAAAAATCCCAATTTCCTCATCCCATTTTATTTTAATGATCTTTTCTTTCTTTTTTTTTCTTTTTTTTCAATGCATCATAAATTTTTTACACATTTTCTTCTTCTTTTTCTTCTTTTTTCCTTCTTTTCTTTTTACAAACACCCACAACCATTACCAAAGTCAAGAAGACTCAAAGCCCCAACTTGTTCCTACTCCACCCAAAACCGACCATATTTCCTCCCATTTCCTTCCTTATGAAATCACACCCTCCCACTCCTGTTAATATAAATCGTCACCAATATTTGCAACAACAATAGAATTTTCCACATGAACATTATCAGGCAGCTCCAAAATTCATTAGGGTGCAGACCCGATTGGCTATATCAGGGTTAGACTATTGATACAGATTTCGAAGTGCAAAGAGGGGGAAGGAAAGGATAATTCATTTCGGCTCAATAGACTATTCAGGGAGGTGTAAAGAAAGCTGGTATTATATATAGTCCAGGTTATTTTATCCTACCGCCCTATTTATTTTCGAAGCATTGGGTAAAACATGTGCAAGTTCAACATGTATGTTTGAAACAAGTTCAGAGGCACGAATCAAGGACAAATTAGGCTCATGTCTCACCAGGTCTGTCTTGTCTGTAGCTCAATATGTCCCATTCTAGAGTCAACTTTCTTGCCAGATTGTCTTACACCAGCCTGCATTATGTGACCGTGATGCTTCAATTTACTTTACGATTCCGGCAGCACTTCTTGTCCAAGCAGCCTCTATCTCTGACAAGGTACCAATATCAGCATCTTCCCAAATGGCCTCGTCATCAGACCTCGCAAGACACCAGCAACATCCAGCAACCTGAAAACAAACACTCAGGACAAATTCAATTATAGAAGCATGTTAGAGTAGTAATTTGGATACAACATCCTCAATTTGGTCCAAACAAATCTGTCCAGCATCTCAGATTATCCCGCCACCCCACTATTGTTAATGGCACCTCTAAAACCAGGCCTCAATCGCACCTTCACCATTCGCCCCCTTATTTGCCCATCGGTCGGCTACATCATTTCGTTCCCTCAAAATGAGTTGTACCCTCACCATTCCAAATATCTGTGACACTTATCCAGCATCGCCCTTTTTGTTTTTCAAGATACAACTTATGTTCCATAACAGCTGCAGGGGCAAGAACTATATCCACACTTCCACCCTTCCTCGACTGACTAAAGAACAAAACGCCTCATACCTGCTTCTCCTCCTCAGATCTCAGAACCACACCTGTACTTGTCACCCCCCCGATGCTCCTGTTTTTGCCCAGCTGTCTGCAAGGGAATTTCTCTCCCTCATTATATGTTGAAATCTCTATTCCCCCACACATCTCACAATAGAAGCTATTGGCCTGACCAGCCCGTGTAGTCGCCAAGGTACTTCCCCCGGATCCTCCAACCATTTCACCACATTTTGCGAATCACACTCAAATATAAGCTTTTGCAGTGGAAAACCTTGATCACGAATAAGAGCTTGGCATACCCGACTAATCGCTGTAAGTTCTGCCTCCGTAGAGTCAGTGCATCCAATAAAATCGGATAGAATAAAAATCACTTTTCCATCAGCGTCTCTAATGACTTCACCAATTCCAGCCGGCCGTGCATCCAATAAAATATGTATCCAATAAAATCGGATAGAATAAAAATCACTTATGTGTAATGTAATAGTTGTGGTTTTGAAATTTTTAATTATATTGTTAGTATATGTATTTATTGATTGGATGTGATGGAAGTGTGTTTAGTAATTATTACCTAAAAAGAAAATGTGAAAATTGTAATGCGATGGACCTAAAATGAAAGTCAGACGGAATTAGTGGAACAGATGGAATAACTAATAAGAAAAATTACATAATTTACATCTATGATATAGCCCAAGGGTCCGTTCTGCACGTCGAGCTGAAGTTGCGAGCTGCAGCTGTAGGGACTTGTAACTAACTAGCTATCAGTTTTTGCATAAGTGTTCAGTACAAGAAGCTTCCGAAAGCTCCAAAAAGCTACCTCTTGTAGCTTCTAACAAGAAGCTCCCAAAAGCTAGTGTAAGTATTTATTTTTAAGCTCTAAGCATAAACTCAATATATAAAAAATAAAAAATAAAAATAAAATTCTATTGGGACTGGCTGCTGGGGAATCTTTATTGAACTATTGTCCTTATATTAGTAAAATATATCTGTGATATGTATTAAGGTTTATGATTGTTGATTACAAGCTTCATTAGCTAGAGTCTTGATTGTTTGTTATAGTTAATGCTCTCAGTTTGTGTCACTTGGGAATAAGTGTAATGCATTTGTCATAGTTAATGCTCTCAGTCTTGATTTATGGGTTTCAATTGACAATTATCACTAGAGTGCAATGAATGCTGTGTTGTTTTCTGTTGCTTCATGTATTTAAATAGTACTGTACTCTTTTTATACGTAGTTTTATCTATACTCTGTTCACGTTCTCTCATTTGTTTCATTACCAACTTATACGACTGGTACCCTTTCCCTGCATACTTGTTCATGCATTTCTGTATCAAGTTTCTAACTTTCCACAGGAGTTATATCTGGAGCTATACTGTATATAAGGGACGAATTTGATGAAGTTAACCAGAGTAGCTTCTTGCAGGTGTGTTAATGCAATGGTGGGTGGTATTTTTTGTTCTTTACCAGAGGAGATAAATGATTTGTAGAGGTGATTGATTGAAATATAAGCAAAGCAACCTACTGCTAATATTCAACGTGCAAGCTGAGGCATTGTTTTGTATATGGTTTCACTGGTATCGAAGAATTTCTGTTCTTTTTCATTTTAAATCTAGTCCACCCTATAAAATATTAGGGTGCAAAATCATGTTCTAATTTTTTTAGCTTTTGTCTTGGGAGGGCTTGTTTTGTTACTACATCAAGTGGTGTTGAATTGAAATTAAAAAACGGAGGAATGGATGGAAACATAATTTCCTTTCACAAGATATTCTTTCCATTTCGATTCTCCTGTTAAGTCCCTTTATTTTCTTTGAAATCCTAAATACGCCTGAAATAGAATTATACTACAAGGGACATTGCTTTCATGTTAATTCTAATTTTATGAAGTAGTGAAATTCAGATTACTCTACTAATATATTTACCACCGTCCGATCTTATTATTGCATTTATTTAAGCCTATTTTCGGAAAAAGTTTTCAGCCATAACACACTAATAGGGGTGTATTCCATTCAGATTTATATGGATTTTAAAAAGTTGGTGGATTTAGAAAGTCCATAGACTCCACGTAGAGTTTTCAGAGTCGATTGATTTTGTATAGACTCCATGTAGAGTTTGGCTGACTTTTAGAAATTCATGGATTTTTAGAGAGATTTTGTTTAGTTATATTTTTTAAGAGAATCCATTAAAATCTATAAAGATTTAAAATCCATGGAATGTTGAATACACCTAGATTTTTAAAGACTTTTAAAAATCTGTATTGAATACACCTAGATTTTTAAAGACTTTTTAAAATCTGAATTGAATACACCCCAACTTTAAAAGTCCAAAAAAATCCTACAGACTCTACATTGAATACACCCCCCTAAATAATTTGACTCGAAACACATTTACAGGAAACAACAGTTAGCATGGCTTTGGTTGGTGCCATAATTGGTGCGGCTGTCGGGGGTTGGTTTAATGATGCATACGGACGTAAGAAAGCGACTCTTTATGCTGATGCTGTGTTTGCACTTGGATCTGTTGTCATGGCATTAGCTCCTGTTAACCAAGAAATCTTGATGGAAGAATATTGAGGTTTGTTGCAAGGTCTATTAAAAGGAATTACAATAATTTAAGCAAAACTGTAAAAGAAAGGAAACATTGCAGAATGGAAGAATAAGAATTAAACTTGCAGAATGAAAAATGCAGAAAATATGAAAGTCCTCTTGGGATGTCTGATGATGCCTCTTCTTTCATGCCTCGTCCTCCTTTTATAGAGAGTGAGACCCCCAGGCTGCATTAATGAGACGCGTGATGGCGCCGTCCTGCATTAATCTTCCCTTGACTTCAGTGACACATACGGCGCACGCGAGAGGATGGCGGTCTGATGATTGACAGCTTGGGAGGGTTGATGGTTCTCATCACTCCCCTGTCACCCAGCTTCCCCTTGGTCATTATTCGGATAAATCTTGAATTGGACCGAGCCAAAAAAATAGATTGGGCCTCTGAAAGTGTGTCATCTTTTTCGGATATATCTTTACTGACCTGAAGACGCGTCCTCTCTTCCGGATATATTTCCACGGACTGGGCCAGGTAATCTTGGATGGGCTTTAATATATATATTGTTGTGTTAACAGATGCCCCCCTCGCGCATTTTGTCTGATTAGCGTTTTAAGACAAATTTGCGCGCTTAATTTTAGGATTTGGAATTTTCAGCCCATTAGGGCCCATTAGGGACAAAACCCTAGCTGTATAAAAACCCTTCAAACTCCTTCCAACATCATTCTCTTTCAAAAATTTTCTCTCTTCCTCCTCTTCTTCTCTTACTCTTCCGCCGGCCGCCGGAAACCGCCAGGAAGCCGTCGCCGCCGTCGAGATTCCGGCCGCCGAGATCGTCGCCCGACGTTGCTTCTTGGTCAGGCCGCCTGCCTTCTCTGTCCGAGGCCGCCGCCAACGCTGCCCTTGAGGCCGCCGTCTGCTGCTCCGGAGGCCGCCCAATTCGCGCTCGGAGGCCGCCACCTTCGCCCGGAGAAGCCGCCCCTCGACGTGAGGCCGCCACTGCCTTTGCCACCAATAGAGCCCTTGGCCGCCATCCATCAAGCCCTTGGCCGCCATCCATGGAGCTCTTGGCCGCCACCCCCGCGTGAAAGGCCGCCACCACTTCGTTTGTGTTTAGGATCTCGAGGCCGCCACCCGAAGGAAGACCGCCACCACATCCGGAGGCTGCCACTTATTCCCGGAGGGCCGCCATCTTGCGTGCGTTTGGCCGCCACTCATCAGCTCTTGGCCGCCACCATCCACCAACTTGAGGCCGCCACCCATCAACTTGGCCGCCACCATCCATCAATTTTTTGGTGAAGAGACCGCCACAGCTTCTTCCGAGACCGCCGCCATCTCGCCGTGACCGCCGTCCCGAAGGCCGCCGCTGCGAGACCGCCATCGCCTTGGGCTTGGCCACCACCATCATCGTCCTTGCACAGTCGGAGATCGCCCCACGGAGGCCGCCACCTCGCCGCGTTGGCCGCCACCATCATCCCGCATAGGCCGCCTCCTCCGCCGCGTTGACCGCCACCATAGTCCGCGTTGGCCGCCACCTTCGCCCGGAAGGCCGCACCCCTGAAGGCCGCCAGCCGCCATCGCCTAGGAGGCCGCCACCCGTAGCCGAGTTTTCACTTGCTTGTCTCCCTCATGGATCATGTTAGTCATCTATCCCTTATCTTTGTTTTGTTATGCAAATGACTTAAGATTTTTGGCATTTCTAGATAATAGCATGGATGTTGGACTGGATTTTGTGCTTCTCTTGATTTTACTGAATTCATGCCTGCATATTAATTTCGATGTTTCCTATGTATGTTTGATAACATAGAATCTAGCGAGATCACTATCTTTACTTTGCTTGTTATTGCTATCATATTCTCTGACATAGGACTTAGAGAACATAGAAGATCATTCATCTTCACTTTGCTTGTCATTGCCTATCGTATCCTCTGACATAGGACTTAGAGCACATAGAAGATCATTCATCTTCACTTTGCTTGTTATTGCCAATCGTATCCTCTGATATAGGACTTAGAGAACATAAAAAATCATGCATAGGTGTTAGGCTGACTTAGAGTTGCTTAGGTCCACGCCGGTCGCCACTCCTTTGGCTCAGGCCGCCACTCACAGTCACCCCGGGTCATCATCGGCCGCCACTCAGGGGACACCAGCAGCCACTGTTCAGGCCGCCACCCGTAGCCACGAGCCGCCATCCTCTTCCGGGCAGGGCGCCACTGACTCGGCCCGGGCCCGGTTCGTCCCTTTGACAGGATTTGCTGCTTCGTCGTCCATCGGCATGGCTTTTCAGGTTTGAACGTTTCATTAGGTTCACCAAGTTTCCTTCACCTGACATTAGTAGCTCATCCTTGTAGCTTCGCGATACAGGACGCTGCCAGATCAGTTCCTCCCTCATTCAGTCAGGCTGCCACTGTTGGCGTCCAGAACACCTTTCAGGCATCCACTCCAGCATCTCTCATGATTCAGGTCTATCTTGCTTCATATTCTTACTTAGTGTGGCCTTCGTTTGTGTCCGTTAACCTTATATGTTGTTTGCTCCATGCAGCATCCGCTTATTCCGGACTCTGACGACGAGACCATCACTTTCGACCGCCGCCGGGAATCGGAAGAACTTTTTCTACGGCCGTTTCATAGTACGACTGCGCATGCAGATGCGGCGAAAGGATTTTTGTCATGCCAGTGCCCGATTACTAAGGTTGCATTCACGAGTGCCTTTGTATCCCAGACTAAGGCTATTAGGTCTCACCAGTGTGGTATTTCTACTTCCAGATCGAAGGCCGAAGCTCCTAGGACCGAGGTTGATGATGATAGCAATTTAGGCAAGTATATTTCCTGGGTGAATAGGATGAGTGGACGCGCCTCGCAGTGGGAGCAATGGGGGATTGGTGAGGCTATCGCACTATCCACCGAACCGGTGGCGTTAGATCATCGCTTGATATACTATCTCATGGGGTTTTGGAACTCCACAGTTAATGCCTTTCAGCTCCCTTGTGGCTTCATTGGTCTTACTCTCCTTGACGTCGTGATGATCATGGGACTTCGCGTGGACGGAGCTGAGCTGACATAGTCGGGCGTTGATGATCCTGTACTTGGTGCGGCCATTTCTCCTCCGAGCAAAGTGGGTAGACGATATGCGACCTATATTGAGCACAACATGACGACCGGGGCTTCTCCATCCACGCGGGATGAGCATGTTGCATTTCTTTTACTGTGGTTCAGTCGATTCATCGTTTGTACTGGTGCTCGCACTGTTTTAAGCACTGCCCTGCCAGGTCTACAGGTTCTTATCTCCTTGGTTCCCTATTTAGTGGTATGGCCAAGGTCTCTGACATGTTGGCTGAGGGGCGAGATCCTACTACTAAGGCTTCCGGACCTTTCTGGTTTCTACAGCTATGGATTCAGTTGTATTTTCCTCAGCTGTTTTCCAGTGTCTTTCGTCCTGGTCCGAAGGATGTTTCGGAGGGTTTTCCGTTAGGCAGGTGGTTGGCCGCTGAGTCTGTGAGGATTAGTCAAAGGGGCCTTTTGAGACGGGATAGTCTGGAGATTATCCGCTGGTTCTATCATCATCGGCCGACTTATCACGACCTGTATGTGTATGCGCCCATTGGATGGTTGCTTTCTGTTCTTGTATGCAAGCCGGATAATCGAGGCCGTATTCATGGGGAGGCTACTTGGAACATCTGCATGAAGCCCCACATGCTTTTGAGTGGAGTGCGAAGGAATGATCCTTCTAATCGATTCACAGCTGAGCCGTATTGTCCCCAGTTGCTTGCTCGTCAGTTCAGCTGCCATCTTGGACTTCCTCGCAGAGTGAGGTGGCCGGTTCGTCTCGGTCAACGTGATAGCCTGACAGAGGCGGGTATTAGGGCTGTGGTGGCTTTTTCATCCCGTTTGACATATTCCAGCTACTTGCCTTTTACTCCGACGGGGTCACTTGCTGCCGGTTTTATGGCGTGGTGGACGCCATATATCATCTCCATTTTGCCGTCACATGTGATTACATCTCGTTTCGGTGGTCCGCAGCGTTCCCGTACTCGTGGTGCCGTGTCGGCTCGCACTTCCATATCTCGCGGCGTAACCCGAAAGGCTAAGTCTGTTGCCACTTCTTCGTCTCGTAAGCGCCGAAGAGGTATGTCGGATCCCTACCATGTCGATATGATTCTTTATACATTGTCTCAGTCATTTAATGTTATTTCCTTGTCTGCAGTTGACGATGAATCAAGTGATGAGGATATTCCAGTCGACGATGAGGAAGGGCCCAGTTCTGACGAGGAAGGGTCGGGCTCCGGTGATGACGAGTCTTGCCCTAATGAGGATGATGAGCAGGGTTCCGCGGGTGATGCTGGCGACAGTGCTGATGATGACCAAGTAGAGAATGAGCCTAGAGATTCTCATCATGATGATAGTCGTGCGGAGATTGTGGATAACGAGGATGACGCCGATCATGGTCAGGCATTTGGTCCTATTACAGATATTTCTTTGGCCGCCGACTCTTGATATTCGTACTCTCTTGGTAGATTGCCCCCTCTTGGTAGACCTTCCGGCGATCCTTCCGAGTCTATGGAAGTGTTGTCAGCTCGTGCTGACTATATCATCATCCATGGTGATGATCCCAGGCACCAGACAATAGACGTCGTGACGACCGGCGCTGTAGATTCCTCGCCTACTGCCACTGCCGTCCAGGTATGCTTTGCCACTGTTAGACTCTTTATTTGTGTCACTCTTAGTATTGTAATGACATCGTGCTTGACTACTCAGGTGGACCCACGCTCCTCTCGGTCCGATGACCATTCTCCCGCGATTGGCTCAGCTGACCATGAGTTGGTCCCACAGGTATTTCTTGGTTGTGGCCTCTTTCTTTTCTTGTTACTTTGTTTAAGTAAAGTGTTCTAAGGATAGTTGTCTTTCAGATCCCTGCGGATCATATAGATGACCATTCCTCTTTACAGACCGCGGGTGGTGTTCCCTCGACTAGTCAGACTGGTCCCTCGGTGACCTCTCAGGTATTCCTAGACTGCACCCTCATTCTTTCTTTTTCCTTCCCGAGGGCATGTTCTAAGAACTTTTTTTTTTTTTGCTTTAGATTTCCATGGATCAGACAGATCACTCTATGATTGATGCTTTGGCTACTTTGGTTGATTTGGTCACGCCGCCTCCTCAGGTATGCTTCATTTCGTCTTTCGCGACTGTAAGAATGCTTTGGCATATACTAATGTAAAGCTGTACTCAGGTACCCACGGCTCCTTTCTCAGTTCCAGTGACCTCTTTAGGCCCTCGGGCATCTGCCCCTATTGATAGAGTCGTTATTTCGTCATATGAGGCATTTGACCGCCTTTTGTCCATCCGCACCGATCTACTTTCTACCGAGGTGGTTTCTAGTCTGGATCGCCTACTGGATGATGTTACCGCAGTTCCCGCATTCACTGAGGATGTTGACTTCCTTGGCTTTTCAGAGCTCATCTCTGATTTGTCTATCGCCTATCCTGCTTTTAGTAGCTCTGCGAATCAGTCTGCCCATGATCTGACACTGCTTGATGATCTCGAGGCACGATACCGTGATATTTGTTCTCAGATAGAGGTCATCCACCCTCAGCGCGAGCAGTTGTCTGCTGACCGTGGAGTTAGAGAGGATCGCAGATCCCATCTTAAGGATGTTGTTACGCGGGCAGAGCGCGATATTGAGGAGGCGTATCATTCTGGAGATGAGGCGCACCATCCAGGAGGCAAATGAGGAGCTTGCTACCTTGGAGCCTGCCTTAGCTGACATTTCCTCCCGAGCTGCCGAGTTGCAGACTACCTATGGTCGTTTAGTCGCAGATGAGCGTGATTTATCGGCTGAGTTATCGGGAGTTCGGGCTCGTCGGCTTCGGTTATCCGTTCGTGCTCGTGCTTCGGCTGCTGCACTTCACCGCTTGACGGATATTTTCGGTCGTACTCGTGATCGGTGGGCCTCATGCGTCGGCGCATATTGGGTGATGGGACGCAGCCTCCCCCTTAGTTTCTAGCATTGCTTTACTTTTCAGTACACTTTTGGGTCAGCCCATCGGCCTTGTGATGGGTAACTCTTGTTTTTAGGATACTATTGCTATTTTCTGGCCGAGCTTGTGGTTGGCCACGTCTGATATACTTATGTTATTTACTATGATTCCCAGACTGATGGATAGAACACTTTGAGATATTTTGCATTTATACTATGTTTGTGTTCTTGGCCATCGATGTCCATCAGCTTATATGCACCATTAATTAGTCTCTGTGTGATAATAAATGGTCCTTCTCAATTTGGAGACCATTTGCCTGTTTCACTATCGCGCACCCCCGAGGGTAGTATCACCTTCCATACTAGGTCCCCCTCGCTAAAGGTTTTAGCTCGGACCCTCTTGTCATAATATCTCGCCATCCTCCTCTTTTGGCGGCGGATGCTTTCCAGAGCCGTAAGCTTGTCGCCATCTGCTGTCTCCAACTCTTGCAACATGGCCTCTTCATACTTAGTTAAGTTTAAGTGATGCTGTTGTGCCACTCTTAAAGAAGGGACTGTGATCTCTAAAGGCAGAACGGCGTCATGACCATATGTCAGGTAGTATAGTGTGAAGCCAGTGGCTGCAGATTTAGAGTTTCTGTAAGCCCATAGGACCTCTGACAAGGCCTCATGCCATTTCCTTGGTTTCTCACCTACTGCCTTCTTGATCATACCTATCAAGATCTTATTGGTGGCCTCAGCTTGACCGTTTGCTTGGGGGTAATATGGAGTGGAATGATATATGCGAATCCCGAACTGTTTAGCAAAAGCTAAAAACTTCTCACCAGTGAACACAGTACCTTGGTCAGCGGTGATTGTTTGGGGAATTCCAAATCCTTGTATGAGCTCAGTCACGAACTTAATTACATCGTTTTGGTCAATCTTCCTCATTGGCCACGCTTCTACCCATTTGGTGAAGTAGTCAGTGGCCACTAGTATGAATGCGTGATTCTTAGATGATGGTGGATGAATTTTCCCGATGATGTCCATTCCCCAGCCACGAAATGGCCAAGGCTTGATGACTGTGTGTAACTCTTCCGCCGGTACTCTTTGAATCGGCCCATGTTTTTGGCAAGCCTCGCACCCTCGAGCATAGATGATGCAGTCCTCCATGATAGTCGGCCAAAAATATCCATGACGGTGGATACTCCATCTCATGCTAGGCCCTGCCCGATGAGAGCCGCAAATTCCCTCATGGACTTCTTCCATCACCAACTTTGCGTCTTCGGGTCCTATGCACTTGAGTAGTAATCCATCGACCGCCCTTCGGAATAATTCGCCATCGACTAGCGTGTATCGTAGAGCTTTAACCTTTAGAGAACTATCTCCTCCAGATGATGGGTTTTCAAGATATCGTTTGATCTCGGTCCTCCAATCATCATTCGGACTTTGAGGTAGGATTTCTTGTTGGTCCACAGGCTCACTTGTGACGGTGGCAATACGTGGTGCCCCCCTAGGGCGACCAGTCTGCCAACCCGAAGCAAGTTGAGCGGCCTCATTAGCCTCTTGATTTTGGCTCCCAGGCACATGTGTGATGGTGGCGTCCGAAAACTTGCCCAGTAGCTCTAGTGCTATCTAATAACACTTCATCAATCTAGGACTCTTGCATTCATATTCTCCTGTTAACTGTTTCAGGATGACTTGGGAATCTCCAAAAATTATAATGGATTTCGCACCCTTCAGCAATGCTGTCTCGAGGCCAAATATTAGAGCTTCGTACTCCGCCTGATTGTTGGTGGTGTCAGGCTCTAACTCTCTAGCAAGCTTCCAATGTTCTCCACGAGGACTAGTAATCGTAATACCGGCTCCTGAACCGCTGCTTGCACAAGATCCATCAAAAGTTAGTTCCCATGGTTCGAACCCTATAAAGGACGCTTCTTTGGGATCCTCTGGCAATATTAACGAAGGATGTTGAGCTAAAAAATCAGCCAAGGCTTGTCCCTTGACTGCCTTTTGGGGAATATGTACCAGGGTAAAGGGACTAATCTTCATAGCCCACTTAGCTTGTCGGCCCTTCAATGCCGGCTTGTGCAAGAGTGTCCTTACCAAGTCAAAGGGAGCTACTACATGAACTGTTCTTGGTAGCATGTAGTGTTCCAACTTGTTGCAGGAGTATACTAGGGCGTAGCATAATTTTTCTAATGCGGTATCTCTCACTTCTCGCCCTTGCAGAGTCTTGCTAAGGTAATAGATAGCCCTCTCCTTGCCGTCTTCATCATCCTGTGCAAGCAGGCAACCGATAGATTCTTCGGCGGCGGATACGTATAGTTTCAAGGGTATTCCAAGCCTTGGCGGTACTAATACTGGAGGGTTGACCAATGCTCTTTTTATTTCTTCAAAGGCTGCTTGATGCTCAGACGTCCACATGAATTTCTCGTTCTTTCTTCCTTTAAGTAAGGTAGTGAACGCTTTCATCTTTATTGCGGCATTGGCAATGAACATCCTTAAGAAATTGATTTTACCAATTAGTGATTGCAGCTCCTTGAGATTGGATGGTGCACGGGTTTCCAATATGGCCTTAGCTTTATTTTGGTCCACCTCAATGCCTCTCTCATGCACCAGGAAACCTAAGAAGTTCCCTGCCGCCACTCCGAAGGCACACTTAGCTGGATTAATTTTCAACCCATGTTGCCTCATTCGGATGAAGGCACCTTCAAGGTGATCCAAGTGTTGATCAAATTCGCATGATTTCACAACTATGTCATCGATGTAAACTTCAAGTGTATGGCCAATTAAAATCATGAAAAATCATATTCATGGCCCTTTGGTATGTTGCCCCAGCATTTTTCAATCCGAAAGGCATGACTACCTATTCAAAGATGTCGACTGGCCCTGGGCAACGAAAGGTTGTTTTATGTACATCATTTTCAGAAATGAAGATTTGATTGTATCCAGAATAACCATCCATTAAAGATAAAAACTTGTGGCCAGCGGCCGCATCAACGAGCATATCGGCCATAGGCATCACATATTCATCCTTGGGTGTTGCCAAGTTTAAATTCCTAAAGTCTATACAGACTCTTAATTGACCGTTCTTTTTTATAACAGGTACAATATTTGCAAGCCATTCCACATAACGACAAGTTCTAATGTAACCTGCTCTAAGAAGTTTCTCAATTTCGGCCTTTATTTTTGGGATGGTGTCTGGGTCGAACCGTCTTGGCGGCTGCTTATGAGTCTGAATTCTGGGTGAGTTGGCAACTTATGTTCCACCAGATCTCTTGATAGTCCTGGCATGTCTGTGTACTGCCATGCAAAGCAATCCTTATATTTATGAATCAGCTCCACCAGTTGGTGCCGCTTTTCATCCGGTAATGACGCACTGATCTTGGTCAACTTTGGCTCTGCCTCTGTCCCGAGGTTGATGTTTACAAGTGGTTCATTGGCTTCCGGACTAGGCAACGTCCGCTTTACATGAGATGGCCACTCAGATGGCCGAATGTCAGTTGGATTTTTGGACTTGATTTCGGCACCCATCATTATTTCAGTGTTGGCGAGCCGCTGCAACAAGTCTTTATAAATGTCGTAGCTGCTCGTCATGCAGAGCATGATGCTTCATGTCGGCTATCTGCAGGATGTAACTTGAAGCCGCTTGTTGTGAAGTCAATGGATTCCAGATCTATGTCCATACCAATTAAAGCTGATGCAGGTTGGATGTCTTTTAAGTAGAAGAACGCCTCATCATTGGTGTCCTGTCCTACAAAGGGTTGAGGATCCGCCTCTACCAACTCTATCCGGTCACCATCCCAAATGAGTAACTGTTGGTGTAAAGTAGAGGGAACACATTGTGCCATGTGGATCCAGTCACGTCCTAATAACGCCGAGTAACAAGTCTTTGATTTCACCACAAAGAAGGCCACTTTGATGGTCTTGGAACCGATAGTGACACTTGCCGTTATGAATCCGGCAGGTTGAGTTGCTTCTCCCACGAAACTGCACATTCTGACCCTGGTGGGAATCAGATCTTTCTCACTCTTCCCAATCTTCTTCAGAGTCGACATAGGCATTACATTTG
This sequence comes from Hygrophila difformis, assembly GCA_030278955.1. Classification (NCBI taxonomy): domain Eukaryota; kingdom Viridiplantae; phylum Streptophyta; class Magnoliopsida; order Lamiales; family Acanthaceae; genus Hygrophila; species Hygrophila difformis. The sequence continues at coordinate 27,935,986 of JAOANR010000001.1, read as the reverse complement.
CCGCTGCCCCGTTGTCAACGAATACCCTGCGTACAGGACGTCCATCAATGTGAGCCTTGACATACAAGGGTTTCAGTTGCCTTGTCTGGGCCACCTCGGGTTTGGCAAACTGTGCCGAAGCGAAATTTGAAGCATCATGCTGGCCTTCAAGTTCTTGTGTAGGAGGTACATCCCGGGCTGGATGAGACAATTCTGCTATCATTTCATCCATCTTTTCTATGAGCCTAGCGAATGATGGCTCTTCATCGTCCCAAATCTCAGACTCGGCATCGCTTATATCTTCATCAGGTGCTAACCCAATGACCTGCATGGGTACAGAGGGGTCCGCCGACTCTTCTTCCTGCTCTTTCTTATGATCTGCATCCCCAAGCTCTTTATCCAATTTTTTCCAGAATTCCATACTATCAAAATCATCCTCAAGATCCATGCCCTCTAAATCACCATCGTATTCTTCATTAATGTTGAGGTCAGCATCATCCCATACACCATCTTCATACCCCTCATCAATGTCAAGATTCATATCATCCAGCGTGCCATCTTCCTCAGTCATGATACCTAAGGCACCAATCCCCACCTTAGGTTCATTGAGATTGGCTTCCACAGCCACTCCTGCTTCTGTAGACGTAGTGGCCCCAAAAGTCACTTGTTGTGCTTCATTGGTTAATTTTGTTTCGGATGGGACTTCTGGCTTCTTTTGGGATTCCAACGCCTTGCAGTAAGCTGTGAATCCTTTGAAACCATGTGGTTCACTCCCGAGTTCATCGGCCTCCTGGGCCGCTAAATATGTCATGTACTTCATAAGCACACTAGCCATAGCCATATTCGAAGGAGTCAGATCCATGTTGTCTAATTTCTCAATAAACTTTTGTCCCGCAGACTTAACCTTACTTTCTTGATTACCAGACTCGGTAGCTATAGCTTTACCTTTGTCTTTAGAAACTGATGGTTTAGTCTGAAGAAGATCATCTTTGGTTACCCTAGGCCTTGGTGAAGGTATCCGAGGCTTTCGTTCTACCCACTGCAATCTCTCTCGTACTGGCCTCCTGGTAGTAGAAGGTGCTGGCGGCTGCAACCTCTCCTTCACTGGTCTCCTGGTAGAAGGTGATGGCGGTTGTAGCCCCTCCCATATTGGCCTTCTGGTAGAAGTTGATGGCAGCTGCGGCCTTTCCCGCATTGGCCTTCTGGTAGAAGGTGGTGGTGGTTGAGGTGGTCTTCTTGAGTCCTCGTGCATCTTTCCCTGACGAGGTATTATGGGCGAGTTAGGTTCCCTAACCGGAACCCATGCCACCGTACCACGTACCTTCTGGTGAAGGAGTTTCTGCTGTTCGGAGATTTCTCCCCTGAAACAAGTCGGCTGTACTGGCATCTGAGGCTTGGAAGACTCCAACTTATGGATCTGAGCTTCCCATTGCCGCATCTCCTCGGCATACCGTCTCTGAGCCCGTCGAAATTGACTTCTAGTCATGGATGGCTGCTTCTTTTGAGCAACTCTGCTCTGAGCCCGATTCCTCATCCACCTTTCAGCCTCAACAGGATGTTTGGGACACCACATCAAAGTTGGAACCACCTGTACACCATGCCTATAATCATGGATAATAGGTTGGTGTTTCCCATTCTCATGGATCTCTACAGCATGCTTAGGGATTTCAACCCTCAGAGGAGGATTCTGCTTCTTTTTATGTTCTTGTTTTTCTGATTCTAGGACTTTCTTGAAGTCTTCCTTCGACATGCTCTTAAATCTTAGTTGTTTACTATACAACTCTTTTCTTCTTTCATGATCAGATTCATCAGATAACAAATCTACATCATTCTCGTCGAACTCAATATGTTCTTTTCCTTTATCAGTCCGGCTATTGGAGCCGCTATCTTCTGGGTTTGGTAAGAGTCCAGAAGCACCAATTGGAAGTTGAGGGAACGGGTCTAAATCCACCTTCATACCTGCAATTTTCAAACGTCCTTCTTTTATTTCGTTCTGTATGGCAGTCCTAAAACTCCTGCATTTTGTAATGCTGTGAGTAAACAAATTATGCCACTTACAAGAAGATCGTCCTCGAATATCCTCAGCCGTAGGTAATTTCTGCCCCTCAAGCAGTTTAATCACACCATCTTTGAGAAAGCATCGAACACTTGATCCGCCTTGCCCATGTCAAAGAGGTCTTCATCGGGCTTATATTTAGCCTCTCTTTGTTTTGGCGGCTTAAGAGCTGCACATGTATGTGGTTTGGCTGTCTGAACTAATTCTGCAACAGCCACCTCTACAGGTTCGTCCTCATCATCACTGAGTTTCACTTCTTCGAAATGGACTCGACGCATAGGACGCCTCTCTTCCTGCTCCCCCAGGAATTTTTCCACACGGGCCGCTCTCTCGGCCAGCTGGGCAAGGTCAGTTGCATCCTGCACAATTAAATGTTGTTTTAATTTCGGTAACATGTTAGCCACTGCTATATTGGCTATTTCTTTATCCGGAATTGTCATAGTACATCGGCCTTTAAGGCGTTGCAATCTGTTAATAAAAGCACTTGCCGTTTCATCGGCAAATTGTTTAGCGTTAGTGAGATCTGCAAGACTAACCTGTGACAGAAACGCCCGCTCGAGATCAGCCCAATTCTGAATTGAATTAGGCCGCAAGGAAGCAAACCAAGCAAATGTGGGTCCAGTCAGAGATGAGCTGAACAGTCTTAGCTTCAGCCAATCGTTGGCCGCTGCTTCGCCACATTGAGCAGTAAACCTGCCCACATGTTCTACTGTGGATTTGCCGTCGTCTCCCGAAAATATGGTGAAGTCGGGCATTTTGAAGCCTCTAGGGTAAGGCTGCATAGTGTCTACCCATTCAGGGTATGGTTTCCTGTATGTGGGCCATTCCATCGGCCTTAATTGAATCCCGAAGTGCTGTTGCATCATATCTGCCAACAACTCGGGTGATACCACGGGCACCTGTGTAGGAGGCATGGCGGCTGGGAAATGGTTGGTGGCCTGATGCTGCATGGCGGCCGGGTATGGACTAGCGGCCTGATGCTGCATGGCAGCAGGATGTGAACTGGTGACCTGATGCTGCATGGCGGTAGGATGTGAATTGGCGGACTGATGCTGCATGGCGGCCGGATGTGGACTGGCGGACAGGTGTGGACTGGCGGCCGGGTGTGGACCCGCGGCCTGATGTTGCATGGTCGGGTGTGGACTGGCGGCCTGATGCGGTATGGCGGCCGGATGTGGACTGGAGGCCTGATGCTGCACGGCGGCCAGATGTGGACTGGAGGCCGGATGCTGCATGGCTGCCAGGTGTGGACTGGAGGCCTGATGCTGCATGGCGGCCAGGTGTGGGTTGGAGGCCTGATGTTGCATGGTGGCCTGAGGCATGTTGGCAACCAGAGGCATGTTGGCGACCTGAGTTTGCATGTGTCCTCCCCCAGCACCTAGAGTAGGAATGGCAGCCAGTGGGATGGGAGCCGCCACTCCAAATGGCTGTGTCGGTACAGCGCTAGACGCCATCAAGTATCCTGATGGAGCATACATCATGGGAGGTGGTGCTCCAAACTCAGAGAGTGATGGCTGGCCAAAAGTTGTCCCCCAAGTCTTTTGTAGACCGCCATACGGTCCTGTAACGCTTGGTGACATATTCATGCCATTTGTGTAACACCCCGGTTTTTGATAACCCAGGTCGGGGTGCCACCGCCACACCTCCCTAGTAAGACACGGTTTCTCCGGCTTACTAAAGAGATGCAAGGCTAGGTATTGCAGTATTTAAAACATTTAAAACATTCAAACAGCCCATACAATATAGTTCGAAAATAATAATATCATAGCGCAGCGGAAATAATATTTGAGTATAGTATTGCAGCGGAAAATGTAAATAGGGCCGACATGGCCAAAACACGGGTTAAACAGGCCCGTTCATAATATAGTCTAAGGTATGAATTTAAAAACAAAATAATGTTTTCCCAAAATCCCATGCATGAATCGTGCTCATACAAGCTCATTCCACATACTCTGTAAGAAAAGGAATAAAAATGGTTTGGTCAGCACAACTTGCTGAGTAAGTTAACACATGCATGATCGTAGGGTTTAAAAGCCATTAATTTAATAAAAGCATGATAATAACATAGTATTCAGTTTAATCAAATCAACTATCCAATTGCATAATTTATTTCAGGGCTTTATTTAACAACACATTTCGCATGATTTAAAATAATAGCCATAATTTAAATAAAGCATTTAAATAATTTAATTGGACAACAAACATAATTTAATATCCCCATTACATCCCCGATTTGGTATTTCAAAGTTTCACGATAGCATCGCGATGTCAACAAGTTTAGCCGGTAGCCCGGCGGCCGCAACCGTATCAGCCATGCCCAGTACCACTCCGGAGCCTCGGGAAACCCATGTGGATATTCTCGAGAGTGTAGGCTCTATATTTCGCCATTTTGGCAATATCATATCTCAAATTTAGCGCGCGGGGTCACCATCGTCCATTAAGGCACGAAGTGAATCGTTGGGGAGCACCCTGCAGAGCACTCACCCCTAATTTTAATTTATCAAGTTTGTAAGGGGATTTAATTTTAAAAATCTGACTTCAATTATATTTATCTAAAAATAATATCTCAACTCATTTCAACCCTAAAGGTTAATTCCATGTTTCAACAAGATTTCAAGATTTTGTTTCCGGTAAACCACAGTTTACTCTAAAATTCGTCTAAAATCAGATTTAATTTCAAAAATTCCAATATTTCAGGACTGACTCGGAAACGTCGAGATCTACAACTTTTGTGTTTTAACTTTTTCAATCCGAGTACGAAAATAGGTCAAAACCACCAATTTTCACAGAAGCATAATTCTGTCCGAATTTCCTATGTCACAGTTTAAAGATTTTGAATTCTACCATAGCAATTCAACTCCAAATTTGATGAAATTTTACAGAGACCATACTAAGACATTTATCTACAATTTTCATGTTTGGCCAAAGATCTAAATCGGTCTGGAACCTATGTCAAAAATGTGATCAAGATCAAACCTAAGTTCTGTCAAGAATTTTAAGATCTAGATTCAAGCAGTTCGGTTTCGGTTGGTTTTCACAAATCAAATCATCTCTAAAAATTCTGAAAAATTTACAGTAGATATATCTAAGCCTTAGAAACGTTTTTTGTGTTTTAAGTTTTTCCGTTTGAAGTCGTTTTAAGGTTCGGAAAAATTAGACAAAACTGTTGCGCCGGTAGAAAACATAAGTTGACAGATTTTCGATTTCTTGTTTAATCTTTTAGTTTCGAACGTTTTAATTCCTCCCAAAACCATGTAAGAGTTAACTTACAGATTAATCGTCATCCGGGTTCGTCTATTTCGGAGGCGTGGCTTCCAGTCCACCGTTTCTCCTCTCCGTTCGTCGGGTTCTACGATCTAGATTCAATTCGATGTGTAGAAGGGAAAAGGAGAAGATTAGGATTCGTTTTCGAATCATATATTGAACATGGATTGGATCGGGACTTACCACAACGTTGGAGATCTTTGAAATTTCGTCCAACAGTCCAAGCTTTGGTTTCGTGCCTCCGACGACTCCGAATTTAGGGTTTCGAATGTGTAGAGAGTTGTAGGGTTTTGTAAAAGTGATCGGAGCTTCCACGGGGGTTTATTTATAGATATCTAAGCCCTAGGGCGTCCAAGATCTGACCCTAAGGGTCTTGAGTCGAGAGATGTTCAACCGAAAGTCGAAAAATCCGCGTTCGGGCGAGAGATTCGCGCAACGGGCGAATCTGTCAAGTGGCGCGGGGTTGGCACGCGTTTCCCCATATTAGCGCGCGGACAGCGCGCGGCTTCCGCCTGGACTTCGGTCCGGGCGGGTCGTGCGATCCGTCGTGCTTTTCCGCCTCTCTTTCGGGTTTCTATCCCTCTATGCTCTCGGATTCCAATTTCCGGACTCTCTTCGGGTTTACGAAATAGGAACCCCGTATAATTTATGGTTGGACTCGAGTTCTCGAGTTCATTTATATCGGATACCCGTGTAACGACTTATTTAACTTTATTTAATTTTAATTTCTTTTGTTTAATTAAATCTCTTTTAATTTCATTTCTTATTTCTTCTATATTTATTTATTTAATGTATTTGCTGATTTATTTGCTTATTTATTTATTTATTAAATTTATTTATTGTATTTATTTATTTATTTATGTTGTAAAATTCTCGGGTATTATAATTTGCAGGGACATATCCCTCTTGTGAAGTACGCAGGGATCCACATATCCTGTCAGTTTGATCGGCCATGGCAGGCCGCAATACATCCATAAGGTGCCTCGTAAGTAAAGGCATGAATTCAGCCATCGATTCAGTCATCGATAGCCGTATTTGTTCCGAAAAGGTTGGGACTTGCATCATCCCCTGAGGTGGTTGGGAGGTAGTCGCCGTATTATCGACGTTCTCAGACGGTGTTCTTACTGGAGTTTCTTATGTAGCGACATTTCTCCAAATCTTTGTGTTAAGTCCCTTACTACTCGTCCAGATCTAAGTAGCATACACTTTCAAGCGGATATGGTTTCCACTTCGTGTCCCACTGGGCGTGCCAATTTGTTAACCAAGAAATCTTGATTGAAGAATATTGAGGTTTGTTGCAAGGTCTACTAAAAGGAATTACAATAATTTAAGCAAAACTGTAAAAGAAAGAAAACATTGCAGAATGGAAGAACCAGAATTAAACTTGCAGAATGAAAAATGCAGAAAATATGAAAGTCCTCTTGGGATGTCTGATGATGCCTCTTCTTTCATGCCTCGTCCTCCTTTTATAGAGAGTGAGACCCCCCAGGCTGCATTAATGAGACGCGTGATGGCATCGTCCTGCATTAATCTTCCCTTGACTTCTGTGACACATACGGCGCACGCGAGAGGATGGCGGCTTGAGGATTGACAGCTTGGGAGGGTTGATGATTCTCATCACTCCCCTGTCACCCAGCTTCCCCTTGGTCATTATTCGGATAAATCTTGAATTGGACCGAGCCAAGAAAAATAGATTGGGCCTTTGAAAGTGCGTCATCTTTTCCGGATATATTTTCATGGACTGAGACTTTGAAGATGTATCCCCTTCCGGATATATCTTTACTGACCTGAAGACGCGTCCTCTCTTCCGGATATATTTCCACGGATTGGGCCAGGTAATCTTGGATGGGCTTTAATATATATTTTGTTGGGTTAACAGATGCCCCCCTCGCGCATTTTGTCTGATTAGCGTTTTAAGACAAATTTGCGCGCTTAATTTTAGGGTTTGGAATTTTCGGCCCATTAGGGACAAAACCCTAGCTATATAAAAACCCTTCAAAATCCTTCCAACATCATTCTCTTTCAAAAATTTTCTCTCTTCCTCCTCTTCTTCTCTTACTCTTCTGCCGGCCGCCGGAAACCGCCAGGAAGCCGTCGCCGCCGTCGAGATTCCGGCCGCCGAGATCGTCGCCCGACGTCGCTTCTTATTATTGGATTCCGCCGAGATTCCGCCGTTCAAGAGCCTGTGGTGCAAACCAACTGATCAATCACCTTGAAGGTGATTCACCCTGTGCTTATACTATTGGATTCCATCAAGGATCGTATCTGGGTAAAAAAAAATTACAAATTTCTCACGCGTTAACATATTTGTGATAAAAAAAAATATTCAGACAAATTTTGGGACCATGGTGATATAAATAAAATTACTTACCACATTATTCACGCGCGTTTGGTGGGGCATCATGCATGCATGCAGGTCATTTTGAAGCCAATTTGTCAATATATGAATAAATTCAATGTTCATTTAGCTAACTAAGAATACCAATTTTCCTTCACATGAGTTTTTCACTATTTTCGTATGAAGTGCGACAGAGATAGATTAATTCTATCCCTGGCCTGCTCAGGATTATTTTGTTTTCTTTCCTCACTTGAATATCCCGGAATACTCAAATTCCAGTTTTCAGATAATGGTACCTGTTACCCAGAAAATGCCAGAAACTTTTCTACCCGCCGCCTTACGGAAGTTAGTTTTTTACCCAAAAAGACCAAAAACCCTTGGCCCGGATACTTGGCCCGGACCGGGCCAAATATAATTGCACGGGCCAAAGCTTTAATTAATAAAATACTTAGAGTGATAGCTTGGCCCGGACATATGCACTTGGCCCGGACATATACACTTGGCCCGGACATATTTATACACCTGCCAAGTTAGGTTTTAGGGTTTCCAAGCCAAAGGGTTTAGGGTTTTTTCAGATTTTTTAATTCTTTCTTTAGCTCAAAAGTTTTGAATTCTTCGTACAACTAATTTATTATTATTAATATATTATTATTATTATTATATAATATTTTATTATAAATAGTTATTTGTATAATATTTCCTCTTTTTTTTCTTTTCCCAAAATTTTCTTCTTTTCCTTTTCTTCTATTTTTTTCCTTTTTCTTTCTTTTTTTTTTCTTGTTTTCTTTTGTTCTTTTTTTTTTTTGCTTTTTTATAAATTTCTCTTTTTTTCTTGTTTTCTTTTGTTTTTCTTTTTTTTCCTTTTCTTTCTCTTTTTTCTTATTTTTTTCTTTCTTTTTTCCTTGTTTTTTTTCCTTTTCTTCCCTTTTTCCCTTGTTTTTTTCTTTTCTTTATTTTATTTTTTCTCTCATTCCTTTCCTATTTTTTTTCTTTTTTCTTTCTTTTGTTTTCTCTTTCTTTTTTTCCTTGTTTTCTTTTATTTTTTATTTGGTAGTGAATATTATTGACTAGAAAATTGATTCATATGATCGAATAAATTATATTATAAAATTATAATACTAATACTAATAATTATAATGAATAAACACATATCATTTCACTTCTTCGACGACATCATTCTTGTTTTTAAATGAAGTATTGTATTGCATCAAGTGAAGCCCCGTCATTGAGATATTTTGGAGATCAAGCATATATCAGAAGGCTTCTTCACAGCTTTTCTTGCGAAGAGGTTTATATCTAAAATGCAATATAATGAAAGCATAGCATCCGAATCCTCCCATTCCCTTATAAATTGACGAAAAAAACTTAAAATAAGCTATATTTAAAGAACCGGTTAAAGATAATAATAATAATAATAATAATAATAATAATAATAATAATAATAATAATAATAATAATAATAATAATAATAATGGCGATGCATAATGAACTTACATTGTTGCAGATACCCATTACGAAAATGATCACATCAAGGAAGCACATTGGCACAAGGTTTTCAGTGGTGCTTACAACTCTATGTTGTCCATACACATTCCGAACATTGCTTATAGGTTCATCTTTCTCGTAGAAGTGATATTTGCCGAACACGCATCCTCCGATTATTGTTGAAAATTGATCCAACAACCTTTTCGTAACTGTCCACTTTCCAAATCCCTTATAATCGAAATTTAACGGAAGCGGTTGATCACGGTGAGGTGATATTTTTCGATTTCTCCCATTCCCCATCAGTGAGAATATACGTTAATAAACTAGTAACTGCAGTTAAACACCAGAAAAATTAGTCTCGATTTTAATAATAACTTAAACAATTACACCACACAACTACTGTATAAATTAAATACTATTGAATGGTGTAATCCACAAAATTACTTGTCTAATTTTGTAACTTTATTAATTTACGCATAATCTATTGAACTGTTACGAAATTTGGAAAAAAAAAAAGAGATTATTAAAAAGAGAAGAAGTATAAAGAGATAATTAAAAAGAGAATTGTTGTGTACTAGGTCTGTATATCATTACGCAAAACAAGCATCGAGGATAGCACATTGGCAAATGTCCCATTGGTTGTTACAACTTCTTCTTGCTCCTGCACATTCCAAACATTGCTTATAGATTCCTCTTTACGTGTAGGTGATATTTGCCGAGTGTGCCTCCTTCGAATCATTGTTGGAACTTCATCCAACAACCTCTCTGTAACTGCCCATTTTCGAATCTTCGAATCGAAACTTAACAGAAGCAGTTGATCACGGTGAGGTGGAAATAACTTAAATTCAGGCCCGAAATCTTTCTAATGGCCTATTTCCCTAATTCAAAATATCATGGCTCAAAAATGGAAATGACTCTTCTGGTGGCCTATTTTAATTATTACCTACTATTATTATTATTATTATTATTATTATTATTATTATTATTATTATTATTATATTTTTTTTATTCTTCAAATTTGTTATTTTGTATAAATATTTTATAAACAAAATAATCTCTATTATAAATAGTTATTTGTATAAAGTTTTTTTCTCTTTTTTTCTTTTCCTACAATATTTTTTCCTTTTCTTCTATTTTTTCCCTTTTTCTTTTTTTTTTCTTGTTTTCTTTTGTTCTTCTTTTTTTGCTTTTTTTTTAAAAAAATTTATCTCTTTTTTTCCCCTTATTATTATGAAGATTTTTTCAAGATTTTGTTATATTAATAGATAGATTTATTTTCTAAATATAGATATTGATGATGTGTCTGATGATGTGGCATTACTCAGTGATTACTTAGTAACTATCAGGCAAAAAAGTCTGCACAAGCAAAAAAGTATTCAGGATTTATTATATAGATTATATATAGATTAAATAATTAGAAAAATTAAAATACTAATATTAATAATTCAACCGAAAAACAGTTTCCAAAAATATGTTAATTAATAATATAATAATTATAATTATAATCATATCTACATCTATAATTAAAAAATATTTTTTTATCAATTTTTGTCTATCTATTATACAGTTAATTAAATTTTTTTAATGATATTAAATTTTATAGTTAAACCTACTAAAAATTATGTTTAAAATTTGATTAATCTTACTATAGCGGATTAAACTTTTTTAATTAAATATAAATTTTGATAGACTAACTAAAGTATATTAATTTATTATATTTTTTAGGTAAATATAAATCTTACTATTTTTTTAATTTATTATATTTTTTATGTAATATTTTGGATTCAAACTTTAATATGACTAATAAAATATATATTGGACATAATATATTATATAAAAGAATTTATAATATATACATTTAACATAATATATACTAATGTTCCGCTATAAAACTAAATATTTACTAAACATTAAATATATTAAAATTCGTTGAGCATTTATATCTTTTAAAATATATAGAAAGATTTTTTTGAAGATTTATTTATAATATAAAGATTTATGGTCTAAATATAGTATTAAAAGTTGATGACATGGCACAAATAGAATTAATCAGCGCTGAGGTGTATCTTCATGATTAATCAGCGCTGACGTGGATTAATTAGGTTCGTTGATCTAAAAATAAGCATATAATGATTGATTAACCCCTTAAAATTAAGAAGGATAAATTAAAATTAATAAGGGCAATTGAGTCTGCACAGACAAAAAAGTATTCAGGATTTATTATATAGATTAGTTTTTATGGACTAATCTTTATAAAATATAATAAATGCTAATTATAATTACATTTTATTATCTGTTAATTTTTTAAATATTGTTTTAGTCCATAATATTGTCCAATTTTTCCTTTTCCCTATTGATTATGATTAAAGTTTGGTGTTAATATTTTTATTTTATTTATTTTAATTTTCATATTTTCAATTCATTATTATTCTAACCTTTTAAAGTGTAGTATTTATACTTCGATACCAAGTTTTTTTTAGAATGTATGCTTTTTAGCATATTTTTATAATTATAGATTATTTTTTTTATCTCGATAACTATATTCATTATTTAAGAAATTGTGATGAAATAAAAATCAGAAAAATAAAATAATCTGAAAAAATACGAAAATAAATAAAAAAATTCAAATAAAATAAAATAAGAATCTAGATATAATTAATAATAAAATTAATTTCTAAAATTAAAGATAATACAATAAATATAATTTGATTTATCATTCATGGTGTGTTATTTTATTTTATTAAATAGTCTAATATAATTTTATTAGTATTTATATTTTTTTTGTATTTAACTTAAAAGGAAAAATTAATTACTAAATACAATGTTTTCACGTTGTTGCGCTAATGCGAAACTTTTCAAACGTTAATACGTGAAATCAGATTCTTTTCAAATTCTTAAGACCAAAATACGATATTTTTAGAATTGATGAGATTGAATTTGATATTTTAAAACGTAGAAGGGTAGAATTTTTAAACTAAATAAAGTTTAGATGTATTTTTTGTCAAATAAAATTCAAGGCATAAATCACCAAACTTGATAAGTTTAGGGTTATATTTTGGGATTAGTTCAAATAACAATTAATTAGTACTCTTTATTTATGTTTAATTGTTTATTTTATGCTATTTTTTGTGACAAATAAAATGGTAAATGATGTTTGATTGAATTCACATGTTTTGTACCATGTTTGAACATGTAGCATGCTCACCTAATATTAGAGTTTTTTTTGGTAAAAATATTGCTACAACCAAACTATTTATTATTATCACAAATCTTTAAATATTGTGTATACTAAAATACTTCTAATATTCTTTTACAGTATAAATTATTTATAAAAAAAATTTATAACAATTTATTCCGAATTTCACATGTACTTTTATTTTATATTGAAATATATAAGGATTATTGGATATATATATATATATTTCTATTTTTATATTGAAATAGAAGAAGACTACTCCATCCGTTTTCTATAAATTGTAACAATTGGACATTTGATAATATTCACTCATGCACTTTGACTTTAAGTTTTATAATAGTTATATAAGTTAAAATATAACCAAGTAAGATCTTCTTAGATTTGGCTCGTCGAATAGTTTTTAAATATTAAAATTTTACAATTTTTACTTGTACCCAACTTGAATTATTAGTAATTTAAATTGTGCACTGGATTGCGTGATTCAGTGAAAGCCTGAGGCAAATTTAATTTATTAGACTTGTGGCCCCCCACTATAGCCCCATGAATTTTCCCACAGACCCCGCTAAGACATCTAATGCCCCTGACATCTGAAGAAATAACACTGCCCTGCATTTCCCCCCCCCCCCCCCCCTTCCCCTGCCTCTACTTTTATCTACTTCCCCCAATAAATAACCCTAACCAACAGAATCCAATCCGTCCCAATACAATCGCTCCCGCCGCGCCTGAGTCCACAAAAGATCCGTCGATCCTTGTAAACACACCCAAACGGTAAGCGCTGCCTTATTATAACTAAATGTTTCCTCCTTGGAGTTTATTCCTTTCGCTTTGCTTTGGCTTTTACTTTGCTCTATCATTTCGGCATCTGATTCGGTCATTTTATATCTTCATTCTGATTCTGCTTTTAGTTCTTATCCCCTGTTATGATTCTAAATCCTTTGCCACATCAATGCAAACTTTTCGTTAAAGAAGCTTGTATATAGATGCCTTACAACTGTTTGCCAAAATGCTTCTACTACCCAGCATTTCTGCTAAGTTCCAGATTATGCAAAAAAAAAAAAAAATAGATTGTGGAAGTATAAAACAATTAACTGAGGGTATATTAGTTCAGAGTAAATTGTTATACAACTATTTTTTATAAATAATTTGTACTGTAAAAGAATATAAGGAGTATATTAGTATAAACAATAAGTAAAGATTTACGGTAATCATAAATAGATTGGGATTGTAGCAATATTTTTACCCAAGAAAACTCTAATATTAAGTGATCATGTTGCATGTCCAAACAGGGTATAAAACGTGTTAATTCAATCAAACATCATTTATCATTTTATTTTTCGCAAATAATAGCCTAAAGTAAACAGTTAAACATAAAATATAACTATGAACCTATCAAGTTTGGCCATTTATAATCTTAATTTTTTTGACAAAAATACACCTAAACTTTATTTATTTAAAATTTCTACCCTTATACTTTTTAAAATATCAAATTACACCTCATCATTGCCTAAACTTAGGCCCGGAATTCCAGCCCAATGGCCTAAATTTAGGCCCGAAATACTTCTAATGACTCATTTTCCTAAATCAAAATGCGGTGGCCCAAAAGTGGAAATGACTCCTTCTGGTGGCATATTTTAGTTATTATTATTATTATTATTATTATTATTATTATTATTACTACTACTACTACTACTACTACTACTACTACTACTACTAGCATACCCGCCCGGGTATTGCACGGGAAGTAAAATTTATATATTTTAAAAATTCAAATAGTATATTACATAATATATATGTGAGTGAGGTTGTTGAAATTGGGGAAGAAAAGTTGGATGAGGTGTTGAAAAAAGGGGGTGGGAAAGTGGGGGAAAATTAGACTATATTATTTTTATATATAATAATATAATATATAGATATATAGATATATAGATTAGTAGTAGTACTACTATAATTATTATTATTTTTAGTAAATATATAATTATATATTAATTTTCGGAGCAGTGACATATTTTTGCAAACGTGACATATCTATATATATAGATAAATAAATAAACATATATTTAATTGGGTATCGGGTAGGGTAATCAGGTAATATATGAAATCCATACGCTACCCGCATCCGATATGATTTATTTCGGTTTCAAGTAATAACCTACCTGTTACCCGATTATTTCTACCATACCCGTGCCCGATACCCGATTACCCGAAGGGTTACCCGACCCTACGGGTAAAGTTGACATCCCTAATAATCAAATGGTATAAAAACTGAAAATGTATAAATAAATAATAAATTCAGGATTAAAATCTAAAATAAATAAAATAAAAAATGGAAAATAATAAAATCTAAAATAGATAAAATAAAGAATGCAAAGTAATATAATTCAAAATAGATAAAAATAAAATGTAAAATTTCAAATTTCAAATATTTTTTAAAATGAACATTGTGGGAATTTCATATAAATTGAAAATTACATATATTTTGTAATGACCCGATTTAATTAAATTGGACAGTTTAAATTATTTAGTGTTGGGTTTATTGCACTCAAGTCCGGATGGGGTCCCTTTTGTGTAAATTGGGAGTGATGGGGCCTTTTTGTAATTATTAACTATTGTAGAGTTAAAAGGGGTCTTTTTATAATTTAGAAAGGAGGAAGAAACGGGAGAAGGAAGAAAAAAAGGGAGGCCGACGACTTTGAAGGGTTTGGGAGTAATCTTGAACTCACTCAAATCATCGCGTTTCTTGAGCGATTGTTCAATTGGTTGGTGGTAAGTGTTTCTTCTCTTCGTCTTCTTCGCAATGATTTTTATTTCGTTCGTTTTGGTGGTGATTTGGAGATGTTTCGAAATATTAGGTTTGGTTGTTTTGGTCGATCAAATTCTGGAATCGAACAAATTGGAGGGGCTAATCATTGGAAGACATCGAGGCAAGGGATTTTTATGCTTAAATTACGTGTTTGGGGGTATTGGGTTGATTTCCGGCAAGGGTTCTATGTGCATTCATGAAATACAGAATTCTTTTATTACTGCCTACGTATTTTCTTCTAGGCTAGAGAATTGTAAGTAGATGCTGGTCGAGTTGAATTACAGTAGGAATGTTGGAGTGCCAGAGGTTCTTAAATCCCTAATTCGGTGGAGCTTTTATATGAATATGAGTTATTCTGAAATCTCGAGTGTCAATCCAATTGAGACTTTGGTTTATCACTTGTTAAGATTTAAAACTTTTCCATATAAATATTCAAAGCTTGCTGTTTGTCTCTATATAGATTGATGTACGAAAATACTTATATATATATATATATATATATTTATCTAATGTGAAGAAAATGGTGGGTCTGTCTCGGTCAGAGATGATGGCAAAATGGTTTGAAATTAGTACTACCTAGGTGACGTGGCTTGGGTGGCCTTGTTACAAATTCTCATTTCAAATTTCATTTCCTGGTGTGAATTGCAACTAGTGTAACTACTGGTGTATTTATGCAAAAAGGAAGACACAGTGTAATGGTTATTTTTTTAAAGCTTGGCGTATTCAATCAATACAGTATAATTCTCGTCAATTATTTTGGTAGCCTTATTTTAATCGCGTCTTATTATTGAAAAGTTACAGAATTGGTGGAAATTGGCCATCGTGGAATATTGATTGTGATTGACCGGGCAGCCTTCACAGGTGTTGTTGAGTCCCGATGACCCTACGGGGTGGAGTATTGGCTGTGAAGCCTGTTGGCCCTTTGAAACTTTTGACAATTTCCGTCCCACGAGCTTTTTTCTAAAATATACCAGGTTAGATTTATTACAAGAAAAGAGTTATGATTCACGGGAAAGGGTTTAGGGATACATCAAGATTGTTAGTCTTTTTATTACTCAAGTGTGGTGCGTTAATTTCAAATGGCGCTGTGGTCCTCCCTGTCATGAAATGTTGACAAATCTCATGGCATAACCGGGATAGGTTGACCTTCAGCCTGTCACACTGAGGATCCCCGGCAAGTATGCCATGATACTTCTCATCAATTCTTGCCATGAGAGTTCCTGCCATGAAACTTTTGGCAAGTTCCCACTACATGAGTATTTTCCGAAAAATCATGATCCTGGTTTAAGTTTTATTTAATGAAACCAATTTATGATGGCGGTGTTGTGATTAGGGATATATTTATAAGTAGTCATGTTTTTATTGCTCGTGTTTAAGAAACTGTGGCCCGAAAGCGCACGGTGTCAAAAATTGCAGTAATTTATAGTAAGACCGGATCGTTCACTGGAGGATGTGCGATAGAAGCAGGTCCCACGTCGTTTTACTAGATTTTCCATTCGTATTGCTCAATAGGTTTGGAAGGTGATTAACAACTACTGACGGGAATTTAAATTAGATCTAGAAAGCAGTTAAATTAATCTACAAAGCAAATAAATCTATTCTAGAAAGCGGATAAGAATTGTTCTAGGAATGCAGTAAACATTATCTACGAAAGCAGGAAAAAGGTGCATTGTGCCAACCGTGAAGTTGAGTCACAATGTAGACAGAAAGGACAGGAAGGAAAGAATGAAATTTGGACAAGAGCGAGATACAGCAATATTAAACTTTCATTTTCATACGCAGATCTTTGTTTGGGATAATTCTATCAGATAGCTAATTCTCATGCTCTCAATAAGGCTTTCCCTTTAATAGACAGGTACTTGCAATATGAGTTTACATGTTCTTAAGACCTCAAATTCTAAGATACCACAGATTCATAACTGCCCTGGCCTGGGTTTGTTACTTCATCTGTGGTGGAAAAGCAACACCCGACACATCATTTATTGAAATGCCAAGTACCACTATCATTCTCCCATGTCACACCCAAAGATTTGAATTCAGCCCTAAACCATCCCTTAACTGTCAATCCTAGTAGCAGTTACACAACTCTCAATACAACCGAGTGACCTCTAATGAAAGCGGTTAAAAGAAAGCAGTAAAGAAAGCATTTAAAATCCTATCACTCGGAGGTTTTGAAAATCTGACCCTGGTAGTAAAAGACAGCTCCCCGTCAGAATGAAGGAGTATGGATCAAGAATTCCCAGCTCTCAGTGAACCGCTAGTGTGTTCACTTCCTTCCGGGTGATTATGAGATACAAACTAATGAAACGAACTAATAAATTAGTTCGTTCCGGATGCACTCACTCAGGACTCAAAAGTAGGCTTTGGCAGAAGAAGATAGCAGTTGAAAGAAAACTCAACCCTATCTTGGAAAATAACCAAGGCCTGGATGATGTTCCTCTAAGATTATTTACTACGCTGTATTTGAATCCAAGTGGACCCCATCTCGGTGTAGCATTTAATCTTACATTTCCATCAATCAGCAATTTCGGAAAATAATGGATTTGAAAATCATTCCCTGTCAGGTACTAGACTCTCAGTTAAAACACAGACCCTTTCAGTCTAGGCGAGACCTAATCGCTGAATCTGCTTCTTAATTCCCAAAATATAACCCTTGACAGAATATGAATTAGTCATAACTGAAGAATTTATCCCTTACTCAGATCCGGATTTTATAAAGAGGTTTTTGTTGGAAATTTATAAAGCAATATCTGTTTAAGATCTAGACTTCTATTGTCCAAGGGAAGGATCCCAAAATAATTACAGACCACAACAGTATATAATATTATCATGCATAAGGATATATGGAAGTGTAAAATTAATTGACCCAAAATATAGATGCGGGCCTAGACAGAAGGTGAAACACAGAATGAAGTGGTCAAGGGACCAAAGTAATGGCAGAGTGATCAGGTGGACTGTAAACATCTACTGTCCAATTTCCCAATCACTCGGATGGAGCGAATTTAGATAGCTTAGACCCTATAATGGTGGTGTCAACACCAGTTGGGCCTCCACTGTCTGTGAATTCGGATAAAAACCTACATGCTTCCCTTCTATAATGATCATCAGTGGGCATTGACTGATGCCAACTGACTCCCAGTACGGATTGGGATTCAGGTTTGAAAATTAAGATAATAAAATAAAACTGTATCTGATTGGAAGTCAGTCGAGCAGCTATTATAACCCCGGATGGGCGAACCGCCAAGGCTTCCACTGACAGCCATTCAGACCATGCAAAATAACAATTAGTAACTAATACCCAGAATACGAGCTAGTTATCCATGAGGGAGTACCTGCCAACATTATTCTGATGTATTCTTTACTAATGGTTCCACACAACACACAAAGACAAAATAAATAAGAACAAAAGGAGATCCATTGTATGAGAGACATTGGTTTCTCATGCAAGGTTGTGGATTGGGTCCACATGTAATGGTCTTAAATAATCCTTCCTACCATAATTAATTACAGTCCAGATTATCTGTTTAAGCCATTAGGATTTTGTTTATACAAGAATGTTTTAATGGCAATTGAACAAAGGTCCTTTAATCATGATGATTATTGAAGAGTGATTATTGCTAATCTCAATTTTTAATCATTAATGAGTCAAGGGTTCAATCAGTTAAGTGATGCAAATAGAGAATCAAAATTTGGGCAGCATAACACCCTATATTGCAATTCCAGAATATTACATCCTAACCCGTGGGGCTATGATGTGAGTGTTGCAATATAAAATAGGAAGAGAATGAAAGTTGTTTGAGATTAAATAGAGAGAGAAACCCTTGTCGTGATATCATAAATTCTGTCGCGGACCGAGGTCCGCGACATGGACATCCCGACAAGTTTTTAGAATTTTTGGGCAGCATAACGCCTCTTTGTCGCTATGTGAGATTTTGTCGCGGAACGTGGTTCCGCGACAAGGTGTGACATCGCGACAAAGTGTTTTCATAAAATTCTAAAGCATTTGAACCCTTGTCGCTATGCATGGAAATTTTGTCGCGGAACGTGGTTCCGCGACAAGGTGTTCCGCGACAAGGTGTTCAAAGATCAAAGGACATGGCATAATTTTTCTGTCTCGGAATGGGATTTTGTCGCGGAACGTGGCTCCGCGACAAGATGATTCCGCGACAAGAAGCCATGAAGACAAAATGCAAGAGTTTGGCTCCTTTGTCGCTATGCATGGACAGTTTTGTCGCGGAACGTGGCTCCGCGACAAGGTATTCCGCGACAAAGGGTTTTAAGTTATGGAGACAAGTGTCTTGAAACACCTTGGTCGCGGAACAGCCATTCTGTCGCGGAACGTGGTTCCGCGCCAGAAGGCGGTTGGCGCCCAAGGTGGTTCAGGACAAAAGTCAGAAAAAGCAGAAATGAACAGTGGCATGCAAACAGCGTGATCTCACCCTATTTCAGATCAAAAAGTTATTCTAAGCTAAAAATAAGCAAGAAACATTCAAAATAAGGAAGAACATGCTTAAACAAAAATAACAAGGCTGGGCAGAACATTAAAAATAAGGCAAGAGTCCTAATCTAGGGTTTGATCACACATCCACACAACATTATCCATAATAAGCCAACAGTAAACATAAAAATAACAAAATGGGGGTCAAATGACCCCAAAATGAAAAAGAAAGCATAAATCCATGGGGTGTGAGACCCATTTCATGATTTGGGACACAAATGATGAATGTTTTCCCATATTATTGAAGGGGTGTTGTTAATACCCATGATTTGGGTATTACAAACCCTAAAACAAGAGTTTAGAAACCAAAACATAGTGTAAAAATGGCTATCTAAGCACTGTGAACAGTAAAACACTAAACTAAGCTAAACTAAGTGCAAAAATTAAATAATACATGAAAAAATAAAACTAAACTACACTACCTAAGAGAGAACTCCTACTGCTTGCCTTCAAGAACTCTAATCAACAAAATTTTAACCAACCAACTATTCAACCCTTAGCTCATGGGAGACACCTCATATTTATAGAAGTGTAACCCTAAGCCCATGGGCCTTGATTCTAGCCCATTGTGTCTTAAGACATCACACACATCACAGCTTTGTCTCGGAACATCGAGTTGGTCGCGGAACACACTGCATGTGGCAAGGCTTCTCGACTGGGTCTTGTGTCTCTATTTGTGCATCTTGGTCGCGGAACATGCCTTTGTCACGGAACATGCCATCGCGACAAAGGTCATCGCGCCAGGGGCTTGGCTGGTCTCCTCCTCATTTGGGGCCAGTTGGTCGCGGAACATGCCTTTGTCGCGGAACACCGCATCGCGCCAAGGGCTTCCGCGACAAAGGTCTTCCTGGGCCTGCTGGATTGGGCCAGATGGGCCGAAAGTATTCTTTTTGTGGGTTTTTCTATCTTTTTCCCATCTTTTTGTTTCCTTTTCTTTTTCTCATGTTTTTGGATTTTTCTAACATAAATATGTAATAAAATTACATATTTATGTCTTTTTCACACCAGCTTATTATTTTTACAATTATGCATAAATTAGTCCAATTCGACTGCTTTCTTACTTAATGTAAGACCGGAATGCGATCAAATGCCCGTTTAAGACACGGAAATGGATTGAAAATAATGGTCATTTTTGGCCATTATCAACATCCTCACATTTAATACTGATCGTCCCCGAGCAGTCAGAGTCAATGTTCGTAAGAACACGGACTCTACATATTCAATTCATTTTCGTGGCTTCATAAATCACATCCTTTTTGGATTGGGATAAGACAATCAAAAACTACAAGTGTTAAATTCCCTTGATTGCAGTGTTTAATGAAATGATACTTGCTCACTATATCGGGCCTACAAATCGAACATTATCATCAATCCTTCATAAATATCATGTTCGAAAGATGCAAAGATTAAAAAAAATTAGAATTAAGGCATGACATGAACATGTGTAATAAGAAAAGGCCTCACTTATAAGGGAATCGGAAAATTCACTCACTCTCAATTGGGGTTTAATCATGAACGCTCAAAATCAAATTTAATTAAATTATCCCATAAGCTTGCAATCAGACCAACTTGCCACCGGCTCATTTCCTCAAATCGAGATCACGAGGTCTTATTTAAGGGTTATAACGGGGCATACGGTTGTAACATTTGGTAGGAAAGGAAAATTATTGGGCTAAGAAGTGACAAGAATTAATTCTATCATAACTTGGCATATTTTTATTTAAAAAATTTATGATCATCAAAATTTTTCTTTTTCTTTTGTTTTTCTTTTCATATTGCATGACATTAGACTATGTCTAATTTGGTTTGTCATTTGCAATTTATTTTTGTTGAATGGAACTCAACATTATCTCTTTTCTTTTTCTCTTTTTTTTTTTTTTTTTTTGAATCGGTTTATTGAATACCGATTTGATGACTTGATGATCATAAATTTAATGCCTTGATAAAATTCATTCTTACACACTTGGGTTCAAATTTTCTTGGTCTTTTTAGAAGGCTTGGAATAACATAGAGGGCTTCAAAGAAAAATTAGGCTTAAGGCTCAAAGTGGTTAATCCTAAAGGGAAAATATTTTTGGGTTTGGAATTCAAAAGAAGGCCAAAAATTTGGGTTTTTCTAAGTGCCTCGATCATATGCTCGATTTTTGGAATATGGCATGGTCTTGAATCGGTCCCAATCGCAAGTTCTAGTTTCCTTTAATTAAAATGATTTTCACACATCAAAGAAAAGAATGAGTAAAAATGACTCATGGCTCAAATCTCACATGGAATGGTTAATTCATGTCATACAATATTCTCAAATTTAATCCAAGCTTAATTCTAACAATTTATTCAATCGAAATCTCTAACATGCAGATTTATTACCCAATAAGCTGATCGCATCATTAAATTTTTATAGCTCAAAACCTCAGGAATTCATTTCATGCATGTCTTCAATTATATTATCCCAATTTGAAAATCTGAAGATTTAATCATAAGCCTAAATTCAGCCTGTGAATTTAGAGCAAGTTTATGCATATTTTTGCTGGTTATTTAATTGAAAGCAGTAAAGAGGCACTGCTGACATACTGAGTATGTCAACAGCATATTTTTGGTCTGACAGTCGCTTATTCATCTTGGACTGTACAGACATCTTTTCGAAAAGGAAAGCAAGTAAAAATTTGTTCAGTGGTCTCAAAAGCTGAGTTCCAATTTTAGGGAAAGCAAATAAATACATCCGAGGCAAGGGATTCTCGTGCAGTTAATACGAACCTGCACACACAAAAAGAGGAAATCCCTTGCAAGATACTGCTACTAGACTGGAAATAAAACAAAGCAGGGTAAATTGGGACTAGAGTTCGTCCTTCTTTCTTCAGGGCATGTATCGGAGCCAGAGGACACAGCTGGAAAGCTCACAACGCAGGCACCAATCGCGGTTTCTCAGAGGTGCATGCCATCCTGGGCAATAGACTCTGACTCCTTGGCCTGCCCACAGTTGTGGGTTGTCTGGGTTGTCAGTTATCCAAGCGAGAACGTTGAGGGACGTATACCGAAAAACTGATCGATCTGTCACCATCCTGTCGATCATTCTGATTCCCTGCTCAACTTGGCTTCCGTCTGTCTTACTCATAAGCATCAATCCGCGGGTGAAGATTGATGTCTTATGGTTGTCCTCAAGTCCCGGTCGTAGCAGTTCACAAGCGCGCTCCTCATTCCCCTCTGCAAATGCCCTGAGTGCTGGAATGAGCTGAAGGTTGAAGTTTCCTGCAGCTGTGCATATTCGCAGGAATCTCTCCTTCTGCCGACGGATCCTTTCTTGCCATCTCTTCACCGTGGAGCTGATAACCTCGCATCGCTTGTACACGATGGCAAGGTTCCCAGCATCTCTGAACTTCTTGCATACTCGTTGTGCAGTAAACACCCCCTTGATTTCATCCTCTCCTATCCGGGAGAGAATTTCACCAAGGAGTTCGACCGGCAAGTCCAGCAACTTGGTTCCCTCTGGAGCAGGGTCTGGAATGGGAGGATTACCCCTGAAAAGATAAGAAGTGATGAATCCAATTTTTATGTGATTTTCAGAAATTATTCAAGTTCAGAAACCAACATCCTCACATTTAGAGCTTTGCTCTAGATGTGAGATTATTAAATTTCTGACTTGAATTTTAATTTAAAGCACAAGTAAACAATATTTGGTTTTAAATGGGCTAAAGAGCCCAAAATAAAATAAAATTGGCCATTGGGCCTAAAATCTTTTTAATGGGCCATTGGGCCCAAAAGTTTTCAGTCTTATTAAACAAGTCCGAGACACTTGTTGGAAGTGGAATGAGATGGATAGATGGAAATGGAATGCTCGAATATTGGAATGTGCAATGGAGACGTGGCGGAACGGATCTGCTGTTTCTGGATAGCTTGGACTGTTTGGACAGTTTTAGCATCCAAAAATTTGCAAACACTGTTTTTAATTTTAAAATGGTTGACTTGTTTTATTTAACAAAGGTGGGATGTGAGTGGTCCCATTTTGGATTTTTGAAAAGGATAGCAGTTGGGTGACACAAATACTGCTATCTTACTCACACTAGTGTTCCATTGGGAACAAAAACTCAAGTCAAACATTAAACAAAATAACTCTTTTTGTCTTTTTCTAAAAGGTTGCTTTTATTAAAAGTGGAAGTTTCTCATTGGGTGTTTGTACTATGTTTCCATAAACAAACAAACATTTATTCCCATGAGATTTCTAACATGGGAACAAATGTGCCCAAAAAGATCTTACCTCTTTTATTACACCAAAATAACACTGCATATCACATCAAGATCAATCAAACCAATAACATCAAGATATTCAAAACAATACCCAAATGTTCATCAGTTTGTTCTTTCCAGTTTTTAAACCTTCAAAAACTTTATCCATTAACAGTTTTAAAACAAGCTCTCAAGCAGGTTTTTAAGGGTTTCAAAAAAAAGGACTTCAAAGAGCTCCTTAAAACCGAGAGCGTTCAAAATCACAAAACAGAGAAAACAAAAACTCACACAAACCACACTATGTCATTCTCAACCCCAAAATAAGAAAAAGAGGCAAAAGAGTTCGATAGAGGCCATGGACAGGTGGGAAAAGTGGGTTTACCCTCCCCTCCTTGGCTCGGGTCTAGGCACGGGTCCAAGGTTTGGGAGGAGTCCATGAAATCGGTCCATAGTTTCCCCTAGAAAAAGAGTGATAAGGGTGCGAAGAACACGTGGTGTTCGTTCGGATGAGAGAAAAATGGGGGAAAAGAAGATGAAGAAACTGAAAGAAGTTGAAATGACAGGAGGAAGGTGAAAAGAAACTGGAGGGGGTGGGGGGGTATAAATACTTGAACTTTTGTCGCGGAATCCGAGACTTTGTCGCGGAACAAGGTTCCGCGACAAGGTATAGCGACATTAGAGATGTCGCGGAGTTGAGGGTTGGTCGCGGAGTCATGCTCCGCGACAAGACCACCGCGACAAAGTTCAGTATGGAGACAGTCAACGCAAATCGTGTCGCGGAGCAGAGCTTGGTCGCGGAGTCATGCTCCGCGACAAGGTGCATCGCGACAAGATGTGGGGAAGGGTTAAGAAGGAAAAGGGATTTTGTCGCGGAGTAGGGCCTGGTCGCGATGCATGACATCGCGACAAAGGTCCTTCCGCAACAAAGAATTTTGAATTTTCGAATTTTCTTGGACTGGACCCGAGTGTGATGTTGGGCCTGCGTCCATTTTATTTGACTTGGGCTGAATAAATTCAGTCCAAGTGAATTCAAAATGCTGGGCTGAAAATTAAAACAATCCACTTGCATAAAATTAGGTTGGGTCAGTTCCATTTTATCTGTGAATTTTATTTCGGGTCTTGAATCTCTTCAATTCCCGAGAACATTTTCTCAGATTTATAGAACTAATCCAACCAAGAACCTGGTTTTCCATGTTACTGTTATCTGCTCCTCTTTTTGGTGGTTCCGAACTTCTGCAAGATAGATGAATGAAATGCATTAGATTTTCTCCAAAAATCAACATCCTCACATTTAGAGTCTTAGTACTCTAAATGTTTAATTGATCTTTGGGTACTTTCTTGCCATGAAATAAATACTGTAAATATATACTATATATATAAACTGAAATTTTTGTATTTTTTAAATGCTGTTTCTTATTGAGTGTAAGCCGGGTCTGCCACTGCTTGGCTTTCCTTCTCCGGATCGAACTGTCCAAGGTACTCTTTTAATCGTTGTCCATTCACCACTATATCGCCCCTGCCAGTTCGAATCCTGACAGCTCCATTTTTGAACACCTCTAGTACTTCATGTGGTCCTTCCCATCTAGATTTGAGCTTTCCGGGGAACAGCTTCAACCTAGTATTGAATAATAACACATGTTGACCAACATAAAAATACTTAGGTTTGATCTGGCGATCGTGCAACTTCTGGGTCCGCTCCTTGTAAATTCGAGAGCTTTCATAAGCTTGCGCTCGTATTTCCTCAATTTCATTGAGGTCCAACTTACGTTTGCTCTGAGCAACTTTCGGATCGAAGTTAAGCGTTTTAACGGCCCAGTAAGCTTTATGCTCTAGCTCTACAGGCAAATGACAGGCTTTTCCGAAGACCAGCCTATATGGAGACATCCCGATGGGAGTCTTATATGCTGTGCGGTATGCCCATAGAGCATCATTGAGCTTACGTGCCCAATCCTTACGGGTTATCCCGACAGTGGCTTCGAGTATGTGTTTGATTTCGCGATTGGATACTTCGACTTGACCACTAGTCTGGGGATGATAAGGCGTGCCTATCTTATGGAGGATCCCATTTTTACTCATTAAAGTTTCAAAACCTTTATTAATAAAGTGTGTTCCTCCATCAGATATCACCACCCTAGGTACGCCAAATCGACTGAAAATGTTGTTCTTGAGGAACTTGATGACTTGGCTACCATCATTGGTCGGTAATGCGACAGCCTCGACCCATTTGGATACGTAATCGACAGCTACCAAGATATAGTAGTTTCCACCAGATGGTGGAAACGGTCCCATGAAGTCAATGCCCCATACATCAAAGATCTCAAGTGTGAGAATCCCCTTTTGAGGCATCTCATCCCTCTTGGAGATGTTTCCTAATCTTTGGCATCTGTCACAGCCCTTAACAAATGTCCTGCAATCCTCATAGATGTGAGGCCAATAAAATCCACATTCGAGGACCTTGTGGGCCGTTCGAGCGGGACCATGGTGACCTCCATATTCTGATTCATGGCATTTTCTGACAATTTGATAAGCTTCATGCTCGGTCACACATCGCCTGATTATTAAATCAGGGCAGTGTTTGAAGAGATAAGGTTCTTCCCAGAAGTAACTTAATACATCTCGTTTGAACTTATTCCTCTGATGATAGTTCGAAAACTGGGGGGTTACTCCGCATGCCAAGAAGTTAGCGATGTCGGAAAACCATGGACAAGCTTGATTATGCAGGTGCAACGCGAACAACTGTTCGTCCGGGAAATCTTCATTGACGGCTTTTTCCTTTTTTTCATTATCTAATCGAGATAAGTGGTCAGCAGCACCATTATCTCGACCTCGCCTATCTTTTATTATGATGTCAAATTCTTGCAACAGAAGTACCCACCTGATTAATCGAGGTTTTGCATCTTGTTTGCTAAACAAGTATCTCAATGCTGTATGATCGGTGTATACTATGGTCTTTGTACCTATCAGGTACTGTCTGAACTTGTCAAACGCGAAGACTACAGCATACATCTCTTTCTCCGTTGTGGTGTAGTTAACTTGGGCTTCATTCAGGGCATGACTTGCGTAATGAATTACGCAGTGTCTCCCATCCTTATGTTGTCCAAGAACTGCGCCTACGGCGAGACCACTAGCATCGCACATTACCTCGAAAGGCAGTGACCAATCGGGTGGTTGCACTATCGGTGCAGAAACCAACATCTTCTTGAGCGTGTCAAAGGCTTGGACACACGCTTCATTTATTAAGAAAGGATTTTCTTTACAAAGCAGATTAGTGAGCGGCTTG
Organism: Hygrophila difformis; assembly: GCA_030278955.1. NCBI lineage: Eukaryota > Viridiplantae > Streptophyta > Magnoliopsida > Lamiales > Acanthaceae > Hygrophila > Hygrophila difformis. The sequence goes on along the minus strand of JAOANR010000001.1, from coordinate 27,908,873 downwards.
GCAATTTTAGAGAAATCCTTAATGAATCGCCGGTAAAAACCGGCATGCCCTAAGAAGCTCCTAACTGATTTGATCGAGTTAGGAAGAGGGAGATTGGAAATGATGGAAACTTTGGCTGGATCAACTTCAATGCCTGCACGAGAAATGCGATGACCTAACACTATGCCCTCAGTGACCATAAAATGGCACTTTTCCCAATTTAAAACCAAGTTAGTGTCCTCACACCTCTTTAAAATCTTAGCAAGATTGGTCAAACAATCTTCGAACGTATCTCCATATACAGAGAAGTCATCCATAAAGACCTCAATGCATTTTTCGATAAATTCAGAGAAAATAGACATCATGCATCTTTGAAAAGTAGCAGGTGCATTGCACAAACCAAAAGGCATCCGTCGATAGGCAAAAGTGCCGTACGGGCAAGTAAAAGTGGTTTTATCATGGTCTTCACTGGAGATAACAATCTGATTATAACCAGAATAACCATCCAAAAAGCAATAAAACTCTCTCCCTGCCAACCTCTCAAGCATCTGATCAATGAATGGCAATGGAAAATGGTCCTTGCGTGTGGCCTCATTCAGCTTCCGGTAATCGATACAAACTCTCCATCCGGTCACTGGCCTGGTTGCAACTTCTTCTCCTTGCTCATTCTTGGTTATGCACATCCCTCCTCGTTTGGGCACGACCTGCACTGGGCTAACCCATTTGCTATCAGAGATAGGATAGATTATACCAGCATCTAAGAGCTTGATAACTTCTTTCCTTACCACTTCCTGCATAAGGGGGTTCAATCGCCTCTGAGGTTGACGGGAGGGTTTAAACTCTTCTTCCATTAGAATCCTGTGCATGCAAATAGAAGGGCTTATTCCTTTTATATCAGAAATGGTCCAACCTATTGCATGTACATGTTTCTTAAGAACGTCCACCAGAGCATTTTCTTGCTCTTGGGAGAGCTTAGCCGAAACAATCACGGGTAACTTTTTATGTTCTGCGAGAAACGCGTACTTGAGATGATCGGGTAATGTTTTAAGTTCAAGCTCTGGTGGACATTCAACGGAAGGGAGTAGTTTGCGAGAATTTGGTAGTGGGAGAACAGATTTACCTTCGGGATCCTGCATCAGTACAGGATCCTCGTCCTCCTCTTGGTTGGCGTCATCATGGAATTCGATGCCGTCAAATTCCTCCAAATCCCCTGTTTCGGGATCGGCGAAGTGAACGGCTTTGCATCCTTTGTGCTCCACGCCAGCAGGCTTCAGTACCTGCTTTGATGGTTCATCCAGCATCATTTCACAATCAAGTTCAGAGTCTAGCTCTTCCCTAACTATTACATTTTCAAATGAAAAACAAGAACTGTCATTCGGAAATTTCTGCAATTTCTCCATATCAAAGATGATCTCCTCGCCATCGACCCTTAAGGTGACTTTTCCGGACTTAGCGTCAATCAGTGCACCACCAGTGGCTAGAAATGGGCGTCCAAGGATAAGCGGCATTTCAGAATCCTCTTCAATGTCGAGGACGATGAAGTCGACCGGGAAAAGAACCTGTCCGGTTTTGACCACAACATCCTTGAGGATTCCTACGGGCTGAGTGATCGATCTGTCTGCAAGTTGCAGTCTCATCTTGACCGGTTGAATTTCTCCAAGCTTGAGGCGAACAGCCATAGCTAGTGGCATCACATTGATGCTTGATCCTAAATCACAAAGCCCCATACTCACTTTGGCCTTTCCGAATTGTACTGGGAGTGTGCAACATCCGGGGTCCTCTTTCTTTTCAGGCATTCTCCTCTGAACGATGGCACTGCATGTGCTGTTGAGAATAATTACCTCTTCCTGCTCAACCTGCCTTTTTCCTGAAATCAATTCTTTCAAGAACTTAGCATAGATGGGCATTTCGGAAATCATTTCTGTGAGAGGAATGGTTATCTCTACAGACTTTAATCGTTGCAGAAATTTCTTGAATTTAAGATCATGTTCTTTATTTTTAAGCCGCGCAGGATAAGGAATCCTGGGCATGTACTTGTTATTAGCAATTTTTGGTGGTGAAGGGAAGGAAGTTGTACCTTCACCTGTACCCTTATCTGTTTCAGCCGTTTCGGGCGCAGCTTCAGTCTGCAATTCGGCTGCCTCTTTTTCTGCTTCGTTCCCATGATCAGCTTCCTTACCAGCATTGTCAACAATATCATCTTCTTCAAATTCCGCTCCAGTATCTGCTCCCTTTGGTCCAGCTAGTACTCTTCCAGATTTCAAGGTTATTGCCTTGCATTGCGGGTTCTTTTCCGCAGTACTAGGCAATGTTCCTTTGTCCCTTTTCTGCATCTCATTAGCCATCTGTGTAACTTGGGTCTCCACATTTCTGATAGAGGCCTGCAGTTGATTGTTGATCTCTTTCTGACTAGTGATGAAATCGGTCATCAGATTCTCAAGCCTTGAAGGAGGCTTTTGATTCTGATTCTGATTTTGCTGCTGATTCTGATTCCACTGGCCTTGGTTTGGGACAAACTGAGGCTGGAAACTCTGATTGGTCTGAAAGTTCTGGAAATTCTGAGGCGGCCTCTGCTGGATCTGAGGTTGGAAACCTGGATTCTGAAAATGTTGGCCCCTGTTCTGATTGAATCCCTGATTCTGTTGAGGGTTGAACTGCTGTTGCTGTGGCTTACTCAAGAGATGTGAATTCAAGGCGTTGTTGTTTGAGTAGGACAAGTTCGGGTGTCTATTTGGAAAGGCTCCTGCATAGTTACAGCTCTCAGCTGTGACTTGCTCGCATGTGTCAGTTGCATGAGCGCCTTGACACAGTCCACAGATCACATCAGTTTGCTGTCCCTGCGCAGAACTTCCAACTCCTTGATTCACAGACAACGCTGCCACTTGCTCTTGAAGCTTTTCAATGTCTGACTTCTCTACTGTACCTACAACACACAAACCACGAGGGGGAGTGGGATTACCATCATCAGTTAGAACAGAACGGTTGACACTCATGGCTTCAATCTTTGCCCAGGCTTGGTCCATCGGTATGTAGAGCAAATGTTGACCACCGGCAGCATCAAGCATGGATTTCCATGCTGGGGTCAGACCACTGTAGAACTTTCTCAGTCTCTCCCAGTCATGTAAGCCATGTTGAGGACACTTCCTGAGTAGGTTGAAGAATCTTTCCTTTGCATCATACAAGGACTCGTCTGGTTTCATCTTGAATTCCGCAATTTTGGAGCGGCATTCATCCACCTTGGACTCCGGGAAGTATTTTGCTAAGAAGTTTCTGATCACATCTTCCCATGTGGACTTCTGATTTACGGGCAGTGACTTGTACCATGTTCGTGCTCCGCTTGTCAGAGAGAAGGGAAATAGCCTTAGTCGAATAGTGTTTGCGGGTACATCACGATTTTTGATCGTGTCACACAATTCTAGGAAGGTTTGCAGGTGATCATGGGGATCTTCATGACTTGCTCCGGCAAACTGGTTGCTCTGGACCAGATTGATTAGGGCCGGTTTCAGTTCGAAATTCCTGGCCAAGAATGGAGCTTGTCCAGGAATGTTCAGATATGGCTCTAAAATCGGCTGCATGTAATCAGCAGCAGCTGCTGCTTGATGATTGTTCTCAGGCCCGCCTTGGTATTGCTGTGGGTAGTAGTTCTGAGGCATGAAATAGTTCCTAGGGTCATTGAAATCATTCGGATTCGGGGGATTCTGATGGGGGTTATGGTATTGCTGATTCTGTTGGTTTGGGAAATTTTGCTGATTTGGTTGGTTTTGGTTGTTTGGTGGGTTTTGGTTCGGGTTGGGAGGGGGTGCCTCGAAGTGTTGCTGGTCCATGTTTGGTGGATTCCCACCTCCTTGTATGATCTGGGGAGGGGGATCATCCAAATCATCATGATCAGCATCTTCGGGGTCTTCCTCAATGTTGTGAAGTGGGGGATTGGGTTGAATGATTGGTGGGATGTCAGGGTTCGCCATTTCGGAAATATCGCTGCTGGTGCTTGGCGAAAGTAATGCCTGTCGTTCCCGTTCCCTTCTTCGTTTAGTCTCCGCCCTAAGACGTCGAGCTGTCTTTTCTATCTCTGAATTAAACGGGATCTCGGCTGGCGTCTGCTTCCTCCTTTGCATAGAACAACGGCTTCAATAATGACAGTACCTGTACAATCCCCAGGTTAGAAGTGGTTCTGAAAGGTGAATATTTATAATTATATGTATAGGCTACTCTAGGAGCAATGAGGAATGTAATTCTCTAATTAAAACGGCGCTGCATCCTCCCCGGCAACGGCGCCATGAAACTTTTGACAATTTCCATCCCACGAGCTTTTTCTAAAATATACCAGGTTAGATTTATTACAAGAAAAGAGTTATGATTCACGGGAAAGGGTTTAGGGATACATCAAGATTGTTAGTCTTTTTATTACTCAAGTGTGGTGCGTTAATTTCAAATGGCGCTGTGGTCCTCCCTGTCATGAAATGTTGACAAATCTCATGGCATAACCGGGATAGGTTGACCTTCAGCCTGTCACACTGAGGATCCCCGGCAAGTATGCCATGATACTTCTCATCAATTCTTGCCATGAGAGTTCCTGCCATGAAACTTTTGGCAAGTTCCCACTACATGAGTATTTTCCGAAAAATCATGATCCTGATTTAAGTTTTATTTAATGAAACCAATTTATGATGGCGGTGTTGTGATTAGGGATATATTTATAAGTAGTCATGTTTTTATTGCTCGTGTTTAAGAAACTGTGGCCCGAAAGCGCACGGTGTCAAAAATTGCAGTAATTTATAGTAAGACCGGATCGTTCACTGGAGGATGTGCGATAGAAGCAGGTCCCACGTCGTTTTACTAGATTTTCCATTCGTATTGCTCAATAGGTTTGGAAGGTGATTAACAACTACTGACGGGAATTTAAATTAGATCTAGAAAGCAGTTAAATTAATCTACAAAGCAAATAAATCTATTCTAGAAAGCGGATAAGAATTGTTCTAGGAATGCAGTAAACATTATCTACGAAAGCAGGAAAAAGGTGCATTGTGCCAACCGTGAAGTTGAGTCACAATGTAGACAGAAAGGACAGGAAGGAAAGAATGAAATTTGGACAAGAGCGAGATACAGCAATATTAAACTTCCATTTTCATACGCAGATCTTTGTTTGGGATAATTCTATCAGATAGCTAATTCTCATGCTCTCAATAAGGCTTTCCCTTTAATAGACAGGTACTTGCAATATGAGTTTACATGTTCTTAAGACCTCAAATTCTAAGATACCACAGATTCATAACTGCCCTGGCCTGGGTTTGTTACTTCATCTGTGGTGGAAAAGCAACACCCGACACATCATTTATTGAAATGCCAAGTACCACTATCATTCTCCCATGTCACACCCAAAGATTTGAATTCAGCCCTAAACCATCCCTTAACTGTCAATCCTAGTAGCAGTTACACAACTCTCAATACAACCGAGTGACCTCTAATGAAAGCGGTTAAAAGAAAGCAGTAAAGAAAGCATTTAAAATCCTATCACTCGGAGGTTTTGAAAATCTGACCCTGGTAGTAAAAGACAGCTCCCCGTCAGAATGAAGGAGTATGGATCAAGAATTCCCAGCTCTCAGTGAACCGCTAGTGTGTTCACTTCCTTCCGGGTGATTATGAGATACAAACTAATGAAACGAACTAATAAATTAGTTCGTTCCGGATGCACTCACTCAGGACTCAAAAGTAGGCTTTGGCAGAAGAAGATAGCAGTTGAAAGAAAACTCAACCCTATCTTGGAAAATAACCAAGGCCTGGATGATGTTCCTCTAAGATTATTTACTACGCTGTATTTGAATCCAAGTGGACCCCATCTCGGTGTAGCATTTAATCTTACATTTCCATCAACCAGCAATTTCGGAAAATAATGGATTTGAAAATCATTCCCTGTCAGGTACTAGACTCTCAGTTAAAACACAGACCCTTTCAGTCTAGGCGAGACCTAATCGCTGAATCTGCTTCTTAATTCCCAAAATATAACCCTTGACAGAATATGAATTAGTCATAACTGAAGAATTTATCCCTTACTCAGATCCGGATTTTATAAAGAGGTTTTTGTTGGAAATTTATAAAGCAATATCTGTTTAAGATCTAGACTTCTATTGTCCAAGGGAAGGATCCCAAAATAATTACAGACCACAACAGTATATAATATTATCATGCATAACGATATATGGAAGTGTAAAATTAATTGACCCAAAATATAGATGCGGGCCTAGACAGAAGGTGAAACACAGAATGAAGTGGTCAAGGGACCAAAGTAATGGCAGAGTGATCAGGTGGACTGTAAACATCTACTGTCCAATTTCCCAATCACTCGGATGGAGCGAATTTAGATAGCTTAGACCCTATAATGGTGGTGTCAACACCAGTTGGGCCTCCACTGTCTGTGAATTCGGATAAAAACCTACATGCTTCCCTTCTATAATGATCATCAGTGGGCATTGACTGATGCCAACTGACTCCCAGTACGGATTGGGATTCAGGTTTGAAAATTAAGATAATAAAATAAAACTGTATCTGATTGGAAGTCAGTCGAGCAGCTATTATAACCCCGGATGGGCGAACCGCCAAGGCTTCCACTGACAGCCATTCAGACCATGCAAAATAACAATTAGTAACTAATACCCAGAATACGAGCTAGTTATCCATGAGGGAGTACCTGCCAACATTATTCTGATGTATTCTTTACTAATGGTTCCACACAACACACAAAGACAAAATAAATAAGAACAAAAGGAGATCCATTGTATGAGAGACATTGGTTTCTCATGCAAGGTTGTGGATTGGGTCCACATGTAATGGTCTTAAATAATCCTTCCTACCATAATTAATTACAGTCCAGATTATCTGTTTAAGCCATTAGGATTTTGTTTATACAAGAATGTTTTAATGGCAATTGAACAAAGGTCCTTTAATCATGATGATTATTGAAGAGTGATTATTGCTAATCTCAATTTTTAATCATTAATGAGTCAAGGGTTCAATCAGTTAAGTGATGCAAATAGAGAATCAAAATTTGGGCAGCATAACACCCTATATTGCAATTCCAGAATATTACATCCTAACCCGTGGGGCTATGATGTGAGTGTTGCAATATAAAATAGGAAGAGAATGAAAGTTGTTTGAGATTAAATAGAGAGAGAAACCCTTGTCGTGATATCATAAATTCTGTCGCGGACCGAGGTCCGCGACATGGACATCCCGACAAGTTTTTAGAATTTTTGGGCAGCATAACGCCTCTTTGTCGCTATGTGAGATTTTGTCGCGGAACGTGGTTCCGCGACAAGGTGTGACATCGCGACAAAGTGTTTTCATAAAATTCTAAAGCATTTGAACCCTTGTCGCTATGCATGGAAATTTTGTCGCGGAACGTGGTTCCGCGACAAGGTGTTCCGCGACAAGGTGTTCAAAGATCAAAGGACATGGCATAATTTTTCTGTCTCGGAATGGGATTTTGTCGCGGAACGTGGCTCCGCGACAAGATGATTCCGCGACAAGAAGCCATGAAGACAAAATGCAAGAGTTTGGCTCCTTTGTCGCTATGCATGGACAGTTTTGTCGCGGAACGTGGCTCCGCGACAAGGGGTTTTAAGTTATGGAGACAAGTGTCTTGAAACACCTTGGTCGCGGAACAGCCATTCTGTCGCGGAACGTGGTTCCGCGCCAGAAGGCGGTTGGCGCCCAAGGTGGTTCAGGACAAAAGTCAGAAAAAACAGAAATGAACAGTGGCATGCAAACAGCGTGATCTCACCCTATTTCAGATCAAAAAGTTATTCTAAGCTAAAAATAAGCAAGAAACATTCAAAATAAGGAAGAACATGCTTAAACAAAAATAACAAGGCTGGGCAGAACATTAAAAATAAGGCAAGAGTCCTAATCTAGGGTTTGATCACACATCCACACAACATTATCCATAATAAGCCAACAGTAAACATAAAAATAACAAAATGGGGGTCAAATGACCCCAAAATGAAAAAGAAAGCATAAATCCATGGGGTGTGAGACCCATTTCATGATTTGGGACACAAATGATGAATGTTTTCCCATATTATTGAAGGGGTGTTGTTAATACCCATGATTTGGGTATTACAAACCCTAAAACAAGAGTTTAGAAACCAAAACATAGTGTAAAAATGGCTATCTAAGCACTGTGAACAGTAAAACACTAAACTAAGCTAAACTAAGTGCAAAAATTAAATAATACATGAAAAAATAAAACTAAACTACACTACCTAAGAGAGAACTCCTACTGCTTGCCTTCAAGAACTCTAATCAACAAAATTTTAACCAACCAACTATTCAACCCTTAGCTCATGGGAGACACCTCATATTTATAGAAGTGTAACCCTAAGCCCATGGGCCTTGATTCTAGCCCATTGTGTCTTAAGACATCACACACATCACAGCTTTGTCTCGGAACATCGAGTTGGTCGCGGAACACACTGCATGTGGCAAGGCTTCTCGACTGGGTCTTGTGTCTCTATTTGTGCATCTTGGTCGCGGAACATGCCTTTGTCACGGAACATGCCATCGCGACAAAGGTCATCGCGCCAGGGGCTTGGCTGGTCTCCTCCTCATTTGGGGCCAGTTGGTCGCGGAACATGCCTTTGTCGCGGAACACCGCATCGCGCCAAGGGCTTCCGCGACAAAGGTCTTCCTGGGCCTGCTGGATTGGGCCAGATGGGCCGAAAGTATTCTTTTTGTGGGCTTTTCTATCTTTTTCCCATCTTTTTGTTTCCTTTTCTTTTTCTCATGTTTTTGGATTTTTCTAACATAAATATGTAATAAAATTACATATTTATGTCTTTTTCACACCAGCTTATTATTTTTACAATTATGCATAAATTAGTCCAATTCGACTGCTTTCTTACTTAATGTAAGACCGGAATGCGATCAAATGCCCGTTTAAGACACGGAAATGGATTGAAAATAATGGTCATTTTTGGCCATTATCACCCTTCGGGGTGGATGATTTGGCTGTAATGCCTGTGGTCCCTGCGGGGATGGTGTATGATACCCTGTAACGGGTTGGAGTTGATGATATCCTCACCCGTGGGTTCATACCGCCCGGGTTTTAGGTGCCGGCTAGGCATATTCATTGCATTGACATATAGGTTAGATAGGTGTATGTTAGGTCATGCATCACGTGCATAAATTGTATGATTGTGGTTGAAGCACCGGTATGGGACGGTGTGATGTTTATTTGCTTTTATTTTTATTCTGCTCAATTATTCATGCTTTTATTATTATTATTATTATTATTATTATTATTATTATTATTATTATTATTATTATTATATTTTTTTTATTATATACTCTTGTTGCTCTGTTATCCTTTACTCCCCAACACGTAGCCTTGCTCAGTACGTTGTACTGACTCCCTTTGCTTTTGTCTGTTTTATAGATCCTGCTGGAGGCGCTGGAGCATGATTTGGGTATGGGGTTGAGAGATCACATAGATAGGACATGTCTATTCATTTTATCTTATGTGTTTATGTGATACTCTTTTGTTTTGTATTTGGTTCGGCATTGGATTATTGACTAGTTGAGGCCTGTGAGCCTAGTATTTACATATTGTCGGCCTGTGGCCTTATGTGATTTACTGCTTTGGGCTGGTAGCCCTGTTTGAGTTATTGGTATATTGTCCATGCTGTTACTTGAGGCTTGTAGCCGGGATGTTTTATTGGCATTGTTATATGATTATTTGAGGGACCTTGTTCATGTGCCTATGTGTTTGTTTTATTCTAGCCTTTGCTTTTAAATGGATTAATCAGATGATCTTTTTAGGTTCGCTCAGCCTTGTACTAGCTGTTTTAAATTAGCTGGCCACTAGTTTAGGATAGTTAGTACGGCGGTAATGCTTGCGAAAATCAGGTTTGAATTTCAGGGCGTTACAGAGTGGTATCAGAGCCTGTGTGCTCTTTATTATATTAAAATTGGTGTAGACATAGGTGGTGAGATGTGTGTGGGATACATATAGTGTAGAATTGCATTCTTCTTATTTATTTTTGTTGAGTTTTGCGCATACCAGGTTGAGCCACAGTTAGGGAACTGTGGAAGGACAATGGTACTCCAGTCAGGATCCTTGAGACTTCACAGTCATTGAGGACTGCGAATTCATTGTTATTTATTATTTTAATTGTTTTATTCTTTATTATGCCATCAGATATTTGGGATATATGGTATGTGGGTGATTTCTGCTGACATGTTTGTTCATGTTGTGTCTGTTTTGCATATCAGAATGGTTCCTTATCGCGCTAGAGGTGCTGGTCGACGAGGAAGGCCCCGCAGGAACCAGGGTCCACCCGTTGGAGATAGGGTAGGGGACTTTGCACCTGAGGAGATGGGAAATATGGTTCCACCTGCTGGAGTTGAACAGGGGAACGACGAACTACCTCCTCCTCCTCCTCCACCCGCACCAGAGGTACCACCTGCGGCTCAGGTGCCTCTCGGGAATCCACCAGTAGGTGGTGCAGCTGCCTTCAATCCAATTGAGTTCGCTCAGCAATTGGCACAGTTATTTCAGATGTTACCACAGACTGTAGTGCAGTCTGCCCCTGCCCCTGTTCCAGCCCATGTGGACTATGTGGATCTGTCCACAAAGCACTGTCCACCAAAGTTTGCAGGGGGTGCCAGTCCTTCTGATTTGGAGAACTGGAAGTATCAGTTGGGTCGGGTTCTTATTAGTATCAACTGTCCTGAGGACCAGAAGGTCTATGTAGCTTCTCACTACCTGGAAGGGGAAGCACTGCATTGGTGGAGGACTCGCGAGCACGACCTACTCGCTCGACCCGGGTTCAACTGGGAACAGTTTACAGAGGCTCTTAGTTCCCATTTCTATTCACCACATGTCTTGGAGGCGAAGAAAGTGGAATTTCTGGGTTTGAGACAGACCGAAAGTATGAGTGTGACTGCTTATCACAGGAAGTTTGTGGAGCTTATGAGGTATGCTCCGGAAGTTATGCCCACTGGTAGGGACGAGGTTCGTCGTTTCATTTCGGGTCTCCGGGCAGGGATTAAGTCCTCTTTTGGCTATCGAGGTTATGATACATTGTCTGAGGCGTTCGATCAGGCCTTATATGTGGAGGAGAGTCGGTCTGAAGAACGCCAACAGTGGCAGAGTAGAAAGAGGCAAAGGGACCGGGGCCGTGAGGGGCAGAGAGGCGGCGATCAGAGGGGCCAGCCTGCTGTTAGGGGTCGCCGTGATGGTGGCCGTGCTGATGTGGGCAGGGGTGGTGGTCGTGCACCGCTACCTGTTCGTGAGGTTGGACCGGATGGGCGACCTGTATACCGTTGTTGGACTTGCCACGAGGTGGGTCATCGCCGAGCGGATTGCCCGCATGCTGGCAGGGGTAGACCGGTTCGGGCTGACAGGGGTGGCAGACTGAACGTCTTGGATCGTGCGGAGGCAGATCGTCGGGATGATGTTCTTGCAGGTGTGTTTTAAATTCCTGCAGTTTTCTATTTTCTTTTCATTGTGCTCTGTCTTTGTAAACTTTGTACCCCGTTTAGGTACTATTACTGTTGCGAATCATTCTGCCTTTGTATTGTTTGATTCGGGAGCCTCGTGTTCGTTCGTGGCTTTGCGATTTGTGCGGGAGCACGGTGTAGGACCGTTGGTGCCCTACCAGATGCCTGTTTCCTTGCCTTCGGGCGATATCATCCGTAGTGATCACATATGGCGAGATGCGGTATTGAGCATCGAGGGCCGTGAGTTCAGAGCCGACTTGGTTGTATTTAGCCTGGCTGACTTTGATGTAATTTTGGGCATGGATTGGCTGACTCGCCATCGTGCTGTTATCGATTGTGGTATTCCACGCATTTCCTTCCGAGATCCTCTCGGTAAGTATGTCTCTTATCGACCTTCTTTGATTCCACTTGCTATTAGTGTGGTTTCGGTTGTTGCGTTATGTGATTTGATGCGCAGGGGTTGTTCTCTTTCCCTATGGCAAATGAGGGATCTTCGAGCAGAGGTTCCTACTGCTTCGAGTGTCCCTGTTGTCTCTGAGTTCGGGGATGTGTTTCCCGATGAAATTCCTGGTCTCCCACCTGCTCGGGAGATTGATTTTACTATTGAGCTGATGCCTGATGCAGCTCCTGTTTCTAAGGCTCCTTACCGGATGGCTCCTGCTGAATTGAAGGAGTTGAAGGATCAGTTGAATGAGCTTACTAGTAAGGGGTATATCCAGCCGAGTAGCTCGCCTTGGGGAGCTCCTGTACTGTTTGTTAAGAAGAAGGATGGGTCGATGAGGATGTGCATCGACTACAGGGGTTTGAACCGAATCACAGTGAAGAATAAGTATCCTCTACCTCGGATTGAGGATCTGTTTGACCAGTTGAGAGGGGCCAGTGTATTCAGTAAGATTGATTTGAGATCGGGCTACCATCAGATAAGGGTGGCAGAGGCTGATAGGCCTAAGACAGCATTCAGAACTCGTTATGGACACTTTGAATTCACGGTCATGCCTTTTGGTTTGACTAACGCACCAGCGATCTTCATGGATCTTATGCATAGGGTATTCCGCCCCCTGCTGGATGTGTGCGTGGTTGTGTTCATAGACGATATTCTGGTCTACTCGCCGACTCGTGAGACACATGCTGGCCACTTGAGGACAGTGTTGAACACATTGCGAGAGCATAAGCTATATGCTAAACTCTCCAAGTGTGAGTTCTGGTTGGAGAAGGTGTCGTTTCTGGGACACATTGTTTCGGGTGAGGGTATTGCAGTTGATCCTGCTAAGGTGGAAGCGGTACTAAAGTGGCAGGCCCCGAAGAATGTGGGAGAGATCCGGAGTTTCTTAGGTCTTGTTGGCTACTACCGCAGATTCATTGAGGGGTTCTCGAGCATTGCTAGACCTCTGACTAGACTATTAAGGAAAGATGTCAGGTTCAGATGGGATGATGCTTGTGAGCAAGCATTCGAATTGTTGAAGAAGAAAGTGACAGAGGCACCTGTTTTGGTACTACCTGATGATTCAGGCGAGTATGAGGTTTACACGGATGCGTCACTTAAGGGTTTAGGTTGTGTGTTGATGCAAAAGGGCAAAGTGATTGCTTATGCATCTCGACAGCTTAAGCCACATGAGCAGAATTACCCGACTCACGATTTGGAAATGGCAGCGGTAGTGCATGCTCTGAAAATCTGGAGACACTATCTGTATGGAGCGAAGTGTAGAATTTATTCAGATCATAAGAATCTGAAGTGTCTGTACACCTCAGACCACATGAGTGGCAGACAGAGGAGATGGATGGAGTTATTGCAGGACTATGACACGGATATTCAGTATATTGAGGGAAAGGCGAACCGGGTGGCGGATGCTTTGAGTAGGAAGGAGCATCATTCAGTGGCATGCTTGGGTGTGATGCCTGAGTGGCGCAGGGAGCTACTCAGACTTGAGGTTCAGGTAGTTCCTGTTGGCTCTGTTCAGCACACCTTAAACATGCTAGTTACTGCATCTTCTTTGATTGATGAGATATTTGCTAGTCAGCATGATAGCGGGGAGATGGCAGTACTGAGACAGAAGATTCAGGATGGTAAGGCTCCGGGTTTCAGAATCGATAATAGGGGCATGGTGAGATATGGTGATAGATGGTGCATTCCGGAGTGTTGTGTTGACCTGAAGAAGAAGGTCATGGATGAGGCTCACACGACTCCTTATTCTGTTCATCCAGGGGTCACAAAGATGTATAAAGACATCCGACAGACTTATTGGTGGAATAACATGAAGAGGGAGATAGTTGAATATGTGGCTAAGTGTGCCACATGTCAGCGAGTGAAGATTGAGCACATAAGACCAATGGGTTTGCTACAGCCCCTAGCAGTGCCCGAATGGAAGTGGGAATCCATCTCCATGGATTTTATGACAGGGTTGCCTCCGACTGTGAGGAAAATGGACACTATCTAGGTAGTGGTGGATCGATTGACTAAGAGTGCAGTGTTCATACCTATGAGACTGACATGGAGTATGAGCCAGCTTACCCAGGCTTATATTCAGCATGTTGTTAAAAGGTTTGGGATTCCCAAGGAGATTGTGTCTGATCGGGATTCCAGATTTCTGTCCAAGTTTTGGAAGGATGTGCAGGCAGCGTTTGGCACGCAGATTAGCATGAGTACTGCATGGCATCCTCAATCAGATGGTCAGACAGAAAGGACCATTAGGAATTTGGAGGATATGTTACGAGCTTGTGCACTGGACTTTCAGGGTAGTTGGGAGAATCACCTCAGTTTGGTGGAGTTCAGTTACAATAATAGTTATCATGCAAGTATTGGCATGGCTCCCTTCGAGGCATTGTATGGGAGAAGGTGTAGGAGTCCCTTATGTTGGAATGATCCAACAGATAAGGTGAATGTAGGTCCTGAAATGATTGAACAGACTGTGGAGTTGGTGAAGATCATTAGGGACCGTATGAAAGAAGCTCAAGACAGACAGAAGAGCTATGCTGATCTAGCTCGTCGTGATGTGGAGTTTGAGGTTGGTGATAGGGTATTACTGCGGGTATCGCCTATGAAAGGGGTACGCCGGTTCGGTAAGAAGGGCAAGCTGAGCCCGAGATACATTGGACCCTATGAGATTGTGGAGAGAGTTGGTAAAGTGGCTTATAGGTTGGCTTTACCAGCCGAGGTGGGTCGAGCTCATGATGTTTTTCATGTTTCTCAACTCCGGAAGTTCGTATCTGACCCATCTAAGATTATCCGGCCTGATGAGATTGAGTTGGATGCAAGTCTTGAATATGAGGAGTATCCAGTTCGGGTGATTGATGCAAAGGAAAGGGTCTTGAGGCACAAAACCATCCCGATGGTTAAGGTGCTGTGGTCTAGGCACGGGGCTGAAGATGCTACTTGCGAAACCGAGGAGCATATGAAGCTGAAGTACCCAAACTTGGACTTGACTCCGTTGCCTTGAGGTAACATTTTTCCCCTTGTTTTGATTTTTGATCATGTTCTTGAATGTGCATTTCGGGGACGAAATGATCGTAAGGGGGGAGGAATGTAATGACCCGATTTAATTAAATTGGACAGTTTAAATTATTTAGTGTTGGGTTTATTGCACTCAAGTCCGGATGGGGTCCCTTTTGTGTAAATTGGGAGTGATGGGGCCTTTTTGTAATTATTAACTATTGTAGAGTTAAAAGGGGTCTTTTTATAATTTAGAAAGGAGGAAGAAACGGGAGAAGGAAGAAAAAAAGGGAGGCCGACGACTTTGAAGGGTTTGGGAGTAATCTTGAACTCACTCAAATCATCGCGTTTCTTGAGCGATTGTTCAATTGGTTGGTGGTAAGTGTTTCTTCTCTTCGTCTTCTTCGCAATGATTTTTATTTCGTTCGTTTTGGTGGTGATTTGGAGATGTTTCGAAATATTAGGTTTGGTTGTTTTGGTCGATCAAATTCTGGAATCGAACGAATTGGAGGGGCTAATCATTGGAAGACATCGAGGCAAGGGATTTTTATGCTTAAATTACGTGTTTGGGGGTATTGGGTTGATTTCCGGCAAGGGTTCTATGTGCATTCATGAAATACAGAATTCTTTTATTACTGCCTACGTATTTTCTTCTAGGCTAGAGAATTGTAAGTAGATGCTGGTCGAGTTGAATTACAGTAGGAATGTTGGAGTGCCAGAGGTTCTTAAATCCCTAATTCGGTGGAGCTTTTATATGAATATGAGTTATTATGAAATCTCGAGTGTCAATCCAATTGAGACTTTGGTTTATCACTTGTTAAGATTTAAAACTTTTCCATATAAATATTCAAAGCTTGCTGTTTGTCTCTATATAGATTGATGTACGAAAATACTTATATATATATATATTTATCTAATGTGAAGAAAATGGTGGGTCTGTCTCGGTCAGAGATGATGGCAAAATGGTTTGAAATTAGTACTACCTAGGTGACGTGGCTTGGGTGGCCTTGTTACAAATTCTCATTTCAAATTTCATTTCCTGGTGTGAATTGCAACTAGTGTAACTACTGGTGTATTTATGCAAAAAGGAAGACACAGTGTAATGGTTATTTTTTTTAAAGCTTGGCGTATTCAATCAATACAGTATAATTCTCGTCAATTATTTTGGCAGCCTTATTTTAATCGCGTCTTATTATTGAAAAGTTACAGAATTGGTGGAAATTGGCCATCGTGGAATATTGATTGTGATTGACCGGGCAGCCTTCACAGGTGTTGTTGAGTCCCGATGACCCTACGGGGTGGAGTATTGGCTGTGAAGCCTGTTGGCCCTTCGGGGTGGATGATTTGGCTGTAATGCCTGTGGTCCCTGCGGGGATGGTGTATGATACCCTGTAACGGGTTGGAGTTGATGATATCCTCACCCGTGGGTTCATACCGCCCGGGTTTTAGGTGCCGGCTAGGCATATTCATTGCATTGACATATAGGTTAGATAGGTGTATGTTAGGTCATGCATCACGTGCATAAATTGTATGATTGTGGTTGAAGCACCGGTATGGGACGGTGTGATGTTTATTTGCTTTTATTTTTATTCTGCTCTATTATTCATGCTTTTATTATTATTATTATTATTATTATTATTATTATTATTATTATTATTATTATTATTATTATTATTATTATTATTATTATATTTTTTATTATATACTCTTGTTGCTCTGTTATCCTTTACTCCCCAACACGTAGCCTTGCTCAGTACGTTGTACTGACTCCCTTTGCTTTTGTCTGTTTTATAGATCCTGCTGGAGGCGCTGGAGCATGATTTGGGTATGGGGTTGAGAGATCACATAGATAGGACATGTCTATTCATTTTATCTTAAGTGTTTATGTGATACTCTTTTGTTTTGTATTTGGTTCGGCATTGGATTATTGACTAGTTGAGGCCTGTGAGCCTAGTATTTACATATTGTCGGCCTGTGGCCTTATGTGATTTACTGCTTTGGGCTGGTAGCCCTGTTTGAGTTATTGGTATATTGTCCATGCTGTTACTTGAGGCTTGTAGCCGGGATGTTTTATTGGCATTGTTATATGATTATTTGAGGGACCTTGTTCATGTGCCTATGTGTTTGTTTTATTCTAGCCTTTGCTTTTAAATGGATTAATCAGATGATCTTTTTAGGTTCGCTCAGCCTTGTACTAGCTGTTTTAAATTAGCTGGCCACTAGTTTAGGATAGTTAGTACGGCGGTAATGCTTGCGAAAATCAGGTTTGAATTTTCGGGGCGTTACATATTTTAAAAATTGAAAATATATAATGAATAAATAATTAAATGCAAAAATTTAAACTTAGTAAATTAAAAAATACAAAATTATAAAGATAAAATAAAAAATGAACAATTTCAATTTCAAAACTTTAAAATATATTTAAGAGTGAATGTTAATATAAATTAAAAATTCCATATATTTCAAACACATAAAATCTATAATGAATAAATAAATAAATGCGAAAAAATTAATAAATTAAAAAATATAAAAATTTATAAAAATTAGAAATTTAAAATGGAGAGACCCGGTTAAATTTATGATGAGTTGTTTACTAATGATTTAATATATATATATATATATATATATATATATATATATATATATATATATAGATAATCTGTAAATTTAAAAAGAAAAGAAATGGAAATGGGCTTGGCCCGGACATTAAAATTCACGGGCCAAGCGTTAAAATACCCGGGCCAAGCATTAAATACTCGGGCCAAGCACAAAAGAAAAAAAATGGAAATGGGCTTGGCCCGGATAAATTAAGGCGCGGGCCAAGCAAAAGGCACGGGCCAAGTTATCCATTTCTACTTGGCCCGGTCCTTCTACAGCTTGGCCCGGGCGGGCCAAGCATAATTCTTCCGGGCCAAGCACCTCTAATCAAAAATAATTTGGATAAGCCTGGATTACACTTGGCCCGGGTATTTCTACTTGGCCCGGGCCGGGCCAAGCATCCGGGCCAAAGGGTTTTCAGTCTTTTCGGGTAAAAAACTAACTTCCGTAAAGCGGCGGGCAGAAAAGTCACTGAAAATTACTGACAGGCCACAGTGATCTTTCACCCTTCCAGTTTTTCTCTTCAAGTCACATCAATTTTCAGTCGGCCAAAAAACTAGAAATATTCTACAATTTCATTTTGAAGATGAAAAAGTACTCCACAACCTCACTCTTGAAGAGATTTAAATTTCTACGACATTGCAAAAGACCCATTTTGCTATCTTATCATTAATCTCTTGGTTTCATTTATGAATTATCTGGGCATAAGTTTCGCCATCTGAATAATTTGTTTATAAATTGACCGATTAACACTTCCTCAAAATTAAAGGTTGCATACCCCACTTTCATTTATGTCGTCCACTGCACATTTTAAACCATTAATAACTCAAGTTCGGTAAAAGTAAGAATTATAAAAATTTAAACTCTTTGAAAACCATTAATAACAAATGAGTTAATATACAAGTCTATATATTATTACTTCATTTTAGTATAAACCAATTCCAGTCCATCCTATTAAATCATTATATATTATGGGTCTGTTCTGCACGCAGCTTTTGAGAGCTTTTGGTAGCTTTAGCTTTTATTTCAAAACAAAAGCTCCGTTCTGTACACTAGCTTTTGGGAGCTTTCAGAAACTACTTTCCAAATTTAATTATTTTTTCTCTTCAAATTATAATTTTTGACAGCAGCTATTTGTACCAAACACTTAATTATGCAAAAACTGATAGCTACAGCTCGCAGCTACAGCCCGCAACTACAGCTCGACGTGCAGAACTGACCTTAGGAATAAGGCTTGAGTGGTTGAAATGGAGGATTGAAGGTTTGAACTCATTGAATATGAGTCTCACTACTAATTATTACTACTATATTACTATTATCGTGTTTGATTACTTGACGAATCCCCTAAAGTAGAACAAGAAATGCCATTGATAGTCCTTTTTTTTACAAATTTAATTTTTTGAGCAGAATTGAAGATCAATTGTGGAATCATTCAACATTTATGCATTTCTTGTAAATTTAGTGAAATACTGATCATTCATGTAACACTCCAATTTTTGGGAACTGCGGAAAGCTATGATGTTACTCTAGATGTTGTTGGATGACTAACCCTACAATGATTTTAAGCTCATTCCACTGTGTTTTGGGCCCCACTCACTCACCCACTTGGAGATTTCCTAGTAGATCACATATCCTAAAATTTCTCCAATACAAGCACATTTAACTTTGGAGTTTTTATAAGATGGCTAACAAGAAATAAATATACTTGTTGGTATGAGTAGTTTAGTTTACTCAATTTATGCTATTTTCCCGGTTTTACAATTCATCAATATATTAGCCATATTGACATCAATAATGGAGGACCGATGTAAAATTAAGACCGATGAGATAGCCCATCGACAAACGCGAGAATCTGGTCGTGGGTATAATTAGCAATGAATTCTATTATTTCTGTACATTAATTAACCATTTTTAAATCACTTGAATGAAAAGGAATTATTATGACAATGAGTACCTAAAATTAGACCAAGGAATTAAAGTACATAACTACAAATGTCTCAATCAGGCAAGGAAGACTTCTGAAGACTGAAGACAACCTAATATTACAAAAAAAGGTACTCCAGCAGTCCAGCCCATAGTTGTTAAGATCCCGATCCTGATCTTAGGATCTTACGATTTTACGATCACACATCTCTAAAACGATCCCGATCCTTGTAGGATCTTAAAATTAATAAGATCTGGATAAGATCCCGATCTTGATCGTAGAATTTTACAATCTTATGTTCATACTGCCTTAATCACTTCTACGATCTAACGATCATATCCTCTTAAACGCTAAAATTTTTATAGGGTTTTATGACTTGGGATCAAAATAATTTATTTTCTTTAATTTTAAACTTAAGAACGTGTATTCTTTATGTATAATCTGTAAAAAAAACATAATATGAGTTTAGTTAACTTGCCAGATTCATAAACTCACGAATTAATATTAGTACGCATAATTGAGTTTATTTATTATTGCAATTTCATAAGATCTTAGGATCCCGATTCGATCCTACGATTCCGATCTTACAAAGAGAAAAACAATCCAATATAGGATCCCGATCTTAACAACCTTGGTCCAGCCTATTGAATTATTAGCGGTGGCTGGTTTTATATATCCATAATCCATGTGCAAATAAATTAATAGTCACTCTCAGAGGATTGGGAGAATTTTCTTCTCAATATAATGTTTGGTTCATAAATGAAAATGACACAAAATTTTCTAAAACAAAAATTATTTGATTTATTCGTATATTATAGAAGTACTATATGTGAAAGCAATTAGCTGTTAAACTTTTAAATGTGCGCCCAACAACAATTAATTGAAACAAATTAAATTTCAGCCCATCAATAAATATATTAAATTTAATGAAATGTAATAGTCTAGAGAAGATATTAAAAAAAAGATTTCAAATACTTTAAAAGATTATATTGTAACTTAAAGTATAATTTTTTTTCTCCCATCACTCGTTCCTATCTTTTTTGAAAAATATTTTAAAATATAATTTAAAAGGTATTTTGGGTTGTGATTCCGCTATAATTTAAAATAATTCTGTTACTGACGAATAATTTAAAGAACAGTACGTCGTCCTACGGGCAAACAATTCCAATTTTTCAAACGAACACCATGATGTTTATGAATTAAAATAAATATATAAGTTGGAACTGTAATGTAATATAAGAGATAAATATTTTTTTAGGCCATCAATAAGCAGGTAATTCACTTTTGGGCCACGAAAGATTGAATTATGAAATTGAGCCACCAACAGGCATTCGGGCCGAATTTAAAGCCAATTTGACCAATACCACACAAAATCGGGTCGCGTGCAACCCACTCACCATACGATGGCTTAAAAGCGGAAATTGTCTCCTTTTGGCGGCCTGTTTTAATTGTTTGGTAATTTTTTTTTTGAGGAGCCGAAGCCAGGGAACAATCAAAAAAAGAAAAAATAAAAGGTGCAAAACAAGTCCAGAAAAGGAAGGAAATAAAACACAATTAGAGATGCGGGAACCACACGCCGGAAGCATCCGCCGCCATGTTCCCTTGGACAAAGTACGGAGGGAAGGCCCAAGTCGTGTAGAAATCTTGAATCAAAGCACCATGTTTGGCCAAGGCATCTGCTACACTGTTCCCCTCTCGAAGAACATGGTAGATAGGACAATTCTCAAAGGACTTCCGCAAGTCTTGGATATGAAGAATAAGGCCTGCCAGGGGGTGGAAATGAGAGAAAGACTCCAGCATCCCAATAGCGAGCGTCGAATCAGAATAGCAGGTAATACTGCGAATCCCCAAATGGCGAGCAAATTCAAGACCTTTAGCAATGGCAGTCAACTCCGCAAAGGTATTGGATTGGAAACCAAGGAAGCCACAACCCCCTCCAATCCAGTGCCCATCATCAGAGCGGACAACAAAACCAAAGCCAGCTCTACCCGGGTTGCCCATCGAGCTACCATCAACGTGTAAAATATTACCTGTCATACCGTGACCATTCCAGCAGACCAAGCGTACAGCCGAGGCACTGATAGGCCTTTGAGCATTGTCTAAATCCTGGGCTACACGACAGATGTCTCTTTGGAGACAATTGTTTGGTAATTAAAATAAATATTTCTCCATCATTCCATTATTTATGCCTCACTTTCCTTTTTGTCTATTTCAACATTTTTGTCTCATTCTCATTATAGTAAATACTCCCTCCGTCCCAGTTTAATTCTCTTGTTTGACTTTTTGTCACTTTTAATTATTTAACTTTGACTTAATGTTATTACAAGTATATATTAGAAAGAAATAGTCGAGTTGGGTCTTGTTAGAATCTTAAACTCATGTAGTTTTAGAATATATATTTTGTATAATTCTTTTTTTTTACATATTTTGAGATATTAACGATTGAAAATGTGCACAAATCAAACAAGATATGTTAAGTGTGACGGAAGAAGTAATGAAATATTAATCACCAAACCTACCTTAAGAAGTAATGAAATATTAATCACTGTATAAGCTGTTTTGCAAGAAAAAAAAAACACCAAACCTACTGCATCACATCAATAATTAAAATTTCAAACTGACGACAGGAATCAGATAGGCGTCGAGGGAGTGGCTAGGGAATCTCAACAACCCATCGCTGGGCGGAGCTTGGTCGGGTCTGAAGATCTACAAAGGAATAATTTAAGGAAAGATAATTCGACAAGGGAGGTTAACTTTGAGGACTCAGCAGTGTTCCGGAAGGTTGAGGAAGCACTGGCAATGGTCCTCGCTAGGAGGAGTGGGCCGAAACGCAAGAGCAAGAAAATTACCAAGAAGACGGATCCTAGGGGCAGATCTGGGATGAACGGTAGGAGTGTCGAGAGGGTCCTAGATGAGGAGAATTTCGCCAAGCTACAATTTTCAACTCTTCGGACAGAAGATGGTGTGCGGCTTGTCGATTTTGAGGAGGCAGAGGCCATCTTTGAGCTAGCCAACGCTATGGGGCTGGGATGCAGGTTGTCTAAGAAACAGGCGGTTGGGAGGATTCAACGGGAGCTGGGAAGGAGATAACTTTTCGAGAAGGGAGGTGGTCTGTTGTGAGGCAATTTTAATTATGCGTTTCATAACCTGCAACCTTAGGGGACTGAATGGACCGGTGAGAAGAGGGCCCTTATGCGGCTTCTGAATAAAGAAAGGCCACTTCTATTCTGTGCTCAGGAGACAAAAATGGCTGAGGTCCAGGAGAGGCTTGTGAATAGACTCTGGGGGTCAAGGGGGTGTCGATTTTGTCATCAGGCTGCCTCTGGTAATGCTGGAGGTCTTTTGATCATGTGGGATGATAGCTTATGCTCGTTTACAGTAGTGGAGAAACAACACAACTTTATCTGGATAAAAGGCAGCATCAATGGCATTCAAGGGATTGTTAACATTGTCTCCATTCATGCGCCGAACAACCGGAGAGAAAGGATGGATTTTTGGGAACTCCTATCCCAAAAATGTGATACAATGAATGGTGAGTTATGGTGCCTCAACGGTGACTTCAACGCAGTAACCTCGGAGAGCGAGAGAGTAGGGGATAGTATGGACGTCGGGTCTATGAGAGAATTCCGTGACTTTATTAACAGATCATGTCTAGTTGACTTACCCATGGAGTCCAGCCTTTTTACTTGGGTGGGAAGAGGAGGGAGGGCGAGTAGTAGGTTGGATAGATTTTTACTCTCGTCGGGATGGTTTAGTGTGGAGGGTGGATTTAAACAGCGGAGGGGCCAATCAATTCTATCGGACCATTATCCGGTCTGCCTTGAAACCGGAGAGCGATCATGGGGGCCCAAACCATTCCGTTTCTACAACTATTGGATGAATGAGAGGGGATTTTCTAGTTTGGTGAGTGAGGTTTGGGAGGGTCAGGGCAATGGCCATGATCTTAACAGGGATGGCCTGCTTTTCAAAAAATTAAGGTTGTTGAAAGGTAAAATTCGCGAATGGGATGGATACGGTGTGGGAGATTTGGAAAAAAGGATGCAGCAGGCAGCGGCTGAAATTGAAGAGTTAGAAGAGGGTTTCAAGAGTCAAGGCTTTGATGTTGATTCCAGTAGCCAGTGGAGGGCGAAAAAAGGTGAATTGCACCATCTTTTTTTGGCGGAGGAAAGGCGTTGGCATCAAAAATCAAGGATAAAGTGGCTTCAGGAAGGAGATCAAAATATCCATTTTTTTCACGTTATGACAGCTCTTCACAGGCGGAGAAACCATATAGGTGCAATTACTTTGGATGGTCGAGTTATAGACGGCCCTAAAAGGGTGAAAGAGGAAGCATTTCGGCATTTCAGGGACCTATTTACCAAATGGGAGGAAGAGCTTTTTGTTGTAGGCGACTCAGGTTTGGCCAAACTTGATGACTTGAACAGTCACTGGCTAGAGAGGGATGTACATTGGAGGAGATTAAGGCTGCCGTATGGAGTTGTGATGGTAACCGATCACCAGGACCGGATGGTTACAACCTCGGTTTTTTCAAAAGATACTGGGAGATTCTTAGAAGGGAGGTCTGGGAGGTCTTCTCCAAATTCTATAGCGAAGGTCATCTACCAAAGGAAGCGGGGAGCTCTTTCATCGTTCTAATTCCTAAAGTGGATAATCCCTCGAACTTTAGCGAATTCAGGCCAATCTCTTTAGTGGGGAGCGTCTACAAAATCATTACTAAAGTATTGTCGAGGAGAATCCAACAGGTGTTAGGCAGCCTGGTAGGGGCATCTCAAATGGCTTTCATTCACGGCCGACAGATTTTGGATGGAGTTCTAATAGCAGCCGAAGTTGTTCATTTTACATATTCCAGTGGTCATAGTGGCATTGCAATAAAACTTGACTTTGCAAAAGCCTATGACAACGTGTCATGGGATGCACTAATCCGTATTATGGAGAGTATGGGGTTCGGGGCAAAATGGATTCGGTGGATAGAAGCGTGTATATCCTCGGCATCCGCTGCGGTTCTAGTAAACGGCTCCCCTACGAAGTTCTTTGAGATGCAAAAAGGCTTACGACAAGGCGACCCAATTTCGCCATATTTGTTTGTATTAGTCGCCGAGATTTTTAATCATTTGATGGGAAAAGCGACTGACATGGGACTGATTCAGGGCCTGAAATCTGGTAGAGAAGGACCGGCAATTTCCCACCTTCAATATGCAGACGACACTATAATTTTTTGCGAAGGAAACCTTGCACAGATCTTAATGGTAAAAAGGGTCCTTCACTGCCTGACTTTAGTGACTGGGTTGAGAATTAACTTTCAAAAAAGTAGTATCTACGGCATTAATGTACCACAAGATTTGGAAAAGGAAGCTGCTGCGATTCTTGGTTGTGGAATAGGGTGCTGGCCCATGAAGTACCTTGGCATCCCGATTGGAGGTAGAATTAATAGTGTTTCACTATGGCAGCCAGTGTTGGATAAATTAGAGAAAAGGACGGCCGGGTGGAAAGGAAAGCTGCTATCACAGGCGGGGCGCCTTTGTTTGATTAAATCAATATTGAGTAGTCTTCCCGTCTATTTTTTTTTATCAATCTTCGAGATTCCAAGGGGGGTGGCGGAAAGACTTGAAAAAATAAAAAAAAGGAGCTTCTTTTGGAATGACACGGAAGGACAAAGGAAAATACACACCTTATGTTGGGAAAAAGTTTGTCAACCCAAAGTAGCAGGCGGCCTTGGTGTCTGGGAAGTGCAAAAGTTTAATGAGGCCCTTCTTACAAAGTGGAGATGGAGGTTCGGGGTGGAAAACTCTTTGTGGAAACAGGTTATCGACAATAAATACTACGGGGGAATGTCACCATTGATG
This sequence comes from Hygrophila difformis, assembly GCA_030278955.1. NCBI lineage: Eukaryota > Viridiplantae > Streptophyta > Magnoliopsida > Lamiales > Acanthaceae > Hygrophila > Hygrophila difformis. Next base: position 27,883,606 of record JAOANR010000001.1, on the reverse strand, counting down.
CCGGGTGTTAAAGAGGGCAGGTCATTATGGGGTAATATATGCAAAGTCTGGAATAAATCATGTGTCGATAGCAACAGTGGCGGTTTTAAAATTTGCGTTGGGAATGGGATGAAGACGAGATTTTGGTCTGATGTTTGGGCAATGGATGGGAAGACACTAAAAGAGTATTTCCCCAGATTTTATACCTTAGCCTGTAATAAAGAAGGAATGGTTTCTGAGTATGGGAATTGGCTTGGAGCAGAATGGGAATGGAATATCAATTTGAGACGGCCACTATTTGGATGGGAGGAAGAACTATGGATTGAATTCTTAGAAGTACTTAACAAGGCGCAAATGAGTCGGTTATTAGAGGATAAACTGGTGTGGAAATATGAGGCCAGTGGAAAATTTACAATGAGGTCGTGGAGGAGCTCAATGGCTTTCCCCTTCCGAAAATGATTTTTGAGTGCGACTCAATAAATGTGGTAAAGTGGATTTGCGACCCCAGTAGCATTCCTTGGATGTTTCGCCAATTTTTTGGTCCAATCGTGGCTGTATTAAGATGGGCAGGAGAGGTGAGGTTTCAACACATCTTAAGGGAACGTAATACTATTGCCGACTTTTGGGCTAAGCATGGAGCTTCCGGCGGTGGCATAGTGGAAGAGTGGTACTGACATGTGATTTAAATTGGAGCATGCTATGTTGCAGTACAAGAACTCTACATAAGGGATGACAAGTTTCAAGAATGGAGTCTCGTTAAGGCAAATCATATTTTGAAAGAAAGGAATAAAACTGAGGTTGTCGGGAATGACAAGGGATGGAAGGGAAGCTCAGAGGTGAAGGCTGGTTATGAAGCAGAGGGGAGTTTATTGTGAAGGACTGATGAAAGGAAGAATACAACTGATGCAAAGTCCTCCAGTTTCCATTCGATTTTCTTTGAAAGTGAGAAAGTGATTAGGTTTCTAAATAAGTCCCTTGACACTTTGGTTGGGTAGACTTTATTCTACTGGTCCCGAATTGAAAAAAAAAAAGAAAAAAATAGATAGAAAGAGATTATTGTTGTTGTAATTTGTTGTCATGGATACCTCAAGTAACTATAGGTGATGCTATGGACATATACAGGTTATGACGATGTTGTTTTTCTGGTTTTGAAGTTGATGCAGTCCCATGCGGTGTTAGGACTCAAGACTGACGTTGAACTACAAAGAGGCAGATGAAGAATGTTTATTGGAGACAGTTGTTCACGGCTGGAGCTGCTAGGTGATCTAATTTTGTAGACTGCCATTTGCTACAGGAGGGGAATGGTCCAACTTCTTACAACAGACTGTTCGAAGTTAAGGCACAGAAGAGTGAAGACTACGGCCTATACCCGGAATATAATTTTGTATGCTACTGTTCGACGGAATTTGAATACTGCTACAAAAGGCTAATGGGATTGGGATATAGATGGCTGCTGCAAACCCTCCTCGCTGTGTTTACTTGGAGAGTTGATGGTGCCCTACTGTTATCGGTATGGGACTACTTCTCAGTTTGGAACATAATCGGATGCTGAAGCTGGTGCAGTATGAGGATCCACAATGGAAGTTTGATGACTGCTGCAGAATTTGTATTTCAATATCTCGAAAATGTGAGCCATCCGACGAACTACACGAGGTATTTCTTCAACTCTAGATGTATAATTTGTGGTGTTCATATTGACACCCTAGAGCTTGCTTTAGCATACATATTGAGCTTGCATATACTCACTCGAATGCATTGATAGGATAAGGGCATTAAGATCACCTCACTTGCCATACCTTCCTTTCCTTCGAATACCCTTGAGTTCCATGTTCGAGCCTAATGTTAAACACTGCCTTTACTCAGCCTCTTCCTTTATCCCTTGAACCATCCCTTTTTCTGATTCAACAACACACAGATTCTTGACCCGATGGAACCTAAGGAACCGATAAGATGACAGACTTTCGAGGTTTTGAATGAATAGAACAGCCGAAGATTGATGTGTTGCAATTGTTATTGGCTTTTGGGCAGTATACGAGAAAGAAAATTGAAAGAGAAGGAAAAGAGAATAGAGAAAAAAGAAAGTGAAAAAGAAAAAAAAAAAGAGAAGTTAAGGAAAAAAAGAAATGGATGTATCATGTGGTATATGAATAATAGAAGGTAAAATAAAATAGATGAGGTGGAGCTTTTGATTTCTTAGTAGGGGACGGTTCTGATTGGATTATGTTTTGGATTTGGAAAGAAAGGAGATTTATGGTTGCTTTGAATTGTTATGTTGTTTCCAGCTGAAGCCTCCGATCTCCAATAGATGTTCTGAAGTTTTGTGTGATTATCTTAGTCGGTTCCTCTTAATCCCTTTAACGATTCCCTCCTATCCCTGCCTCATTTTTTGACCCTGTCATAACTTGTTTCTTGTTCATTTGTATTTTTCTTCCCCAAGCCTTTGACCCCGTCATATCTTGTCTTTTTCCTTATGAATTGATGTATTTGGAGTTGAGTATGATGTAGGAGAGATTTGTTATTGAAGCAAGCCTATAGGGTTGTCTTTTTTTGAATCATCACCATCTTCGCTGCTGCTGTTATGGGATGCTGAGATGAGATTGCTGCTGTTTGTTGAGTTTGCTGTTGTTGTTTGGGTGTTGCCTGTTCCCTGCTGAGGTAGCTGCTGGTCGCAGTCTATTTCTTATTAGTGAAGATGGAACCTGAGTTGCAGAGATAGATCCCTGTTGGCTGGTTTTCGGGCTTGGAATGGTGCTCAGGGAGCTGGCTGTTTTGAAGCTTAGTCCCTAGCAGAAGTGTGTAGCTGTTATGAACTTGCTGAGGCTGATGATTCCACCTCGGCGCTGAAGTGTTTAATTTATAAAGGCATGGATATTTCGGGTACAGGACTGCTGAGGAAGTGTTTGGGTGGATCTGTGTTTGTTCTTTTTTCTCTTTGAATTATGTTTTGAGATCGTGTTTTCGGTGGCCATAACATTGTTATCTCGTATGTGTTGTGGAGCCGTAATGGTGTATTGTTTTTGTTGTAACCAGACATTTTGTCGATGCTATCAATGAAAACAACATATTCCTCAAAAAAAAGAAAAATTCCAACACACGACCATACATCACATATAATTAGAGGGTCTTTCTGTCGTTTCGGGTTTAGGGTTTAGGGTTTAGGGCCAAGTAGAAATACCCGGGCCAAGTGTAATCCAGGTTTATCCAAATTGTTCTTGATTAGAGGTGCTTGGCCCGGAACATGCTTGGCTGTCCAAGCCAAGCTGTAGAAGGACCGGGCCAAGTAGAAATGGATACTTGGCCCGTGCCTTTTGCTTGGCCCGTGTCTTTTTGCTTGGCCCGCGCCTTAATTTATTCGGGCCAAGCCCATTTCCATTTATATACGATAAGGAAAAAAATGCAATCAAGAATAAACGTACCCGGACGTGAGGGAGAAGGCATGCTGAGGCCTCGCTGAGAAGAGGAGTCCGGCGAAGATAAAGGATAGGAAGAGAAAGGCAGGATGGGAGAGAAACCACTCCGCCGCAAGAGTGGGTTGAGGTCGGCACCAAAGAAGGTACGAGCAATGCCGTCCCACCAAAGCCGAAAGCGAGATGTTGAGAGCCTAGCGCGAACAATAAACTTTGGTACATCGAAATCAATTAGACGCCGATTGGCATGGGAGCCAGAACTGTAGCACTTAGCATCCCGGAAGGACCCTGCTCTAAGCAGTGTGCCAGGAGGTTCCTCAACACCATCGCCAAAATACTATCCGATGAATCCGAGGAGTGGGAACAGAATTTGAGCTACCCATATAAAAATGGGCCGAGATTGATAATCCATTTAATTGAAGATGTTGGGCCAAGGAACTTAATGAAGAAGTAAAAGTGCCGAGACCCACATGAGCTCAAAGCCCACAAGCAAGACCACCAACACATTATGGATGTACTTAGACTTTATTATTTCCGCAGCTTTGGTACTTGTTTAATTTATATAGCTAGTCGTTTAATTCCATGTAATATGGTTTGCCTATATATAAGGCATCACCCACACTTTGTAAGGCACCTTTCGAATGATATAACAAATTGGAGTGTTTTCTCTTTGGTGATAACCGAGAGCATTTAGAAGGTCACTTTGAATTTCTCCCTTGTTGGTGCAATTCCTTTCAAGCTTGAGATGTGCTTGATCGTATCGACACCTTGAAGATTGTTGATCGAGGGAATCGTGGCTCATTTAGTGTGTCCATTGATCCAAGATTAAGCTTTCGGTAAAGGAAATCTCAACCTATCCTGAATTTTTATTTTGACTTCATCCTTGTTCATCTTTGTTCATCATCTTGTTCGTCATAGAATATTGTGTCTAATCCCGATCCATGGCATATTTTGGTATCAGAGCCTAGATTAGACCTTTATTCATCCATATCTTTCATCCTTAATCAAAAACTCACAAAAAAATAGCCCACTGGTTACTGTTCATCCGAGATCCGTTTTGATCCTTTGAATATTTCCTGAATCTGAGTTGATATTTGGATTCATTGGGTTGATTACATAAAGATTCATATAAAATTCGAAATTTTTGGCCAAGGAAATCATTTTCAATGAATTTTTGAAATTCTTGACTAATATTTCTCAAAATACAAATCTGTGCAAAATCTGTTTTCACATTTTCTGAACTGGTCTGTTTGAATCTCTTAAATCTGGGCATATATTTTGAATCCTCTCGTCGATTAGATGAATTTTCATATATCGTTTGCTCAAATCCGAGTTCGGATTAAAAAGTTATGCTAATTTGAAGTTTATGTGTGTTCTTGTGCAAAAATCCGAAAATACATACCTTTTGGTTATTGATCTTGTGTTTTCTTGTGTTTCTTGTTAGTTTTCACATATTTGACACCTCATATGTATATGCGTGCATTTGGAATCTTTATATGTTAAATTGGCTAATATGTTTCCAAAAATTCCAAATGAGTGATTATGAGTGTTGTTTGAGTGTTCTTGAGTAATACTAGAATATTCATATGATATTCATCAAGTTCCTGAGTGTGAAACTTTTGATCCAAAGTGCATAAGTTGTCGTGTGTTCATCAATAATTGGTAGGCGTCAATTATTTGGCCTACATATGTGAGTAATAAATAGGAGTCATTATTGCTACTATTAAACAGGGGCATAGTTGGTTAGGTGGTTGAATGGGAACGAAGACTCAAATGTCCACAAACCCGGCTGCTAAGGAGACTCAAATGTCCAATTTGAAAGACTGTTGCCAAACCGTAGGCCCCACCTATCACTCTCTTGTGAATTAATTTTGACATTCACGTACACAAACCAAATTGGGAGGATTTTATCCTTGTGAGACCCACCATCATTATTTCCCAAATTTCAACCTCCTTCACGTTCCCCTTACCCGTACCCTTCCAAAATTATTGAGCTACTTGCTTAATATTTTCATCTCCTACTTAAAAAAAAAAAAATTAAAGTGGCCCTACCAATCACCCACCTCTTTTATTTCTCATCCACTACCTAGCAGAGTATTAAATTTGCCAATCACCCAACTCTTTTATTTCTTATCCATTACGTAGCAGAGTGTGAAATTTTGGCTAAAAAAAAAAAGAGTCCAAAAAAAAGCCCAAAAAAAGGAAAGAAAGAAAGAAAAACGTTCAAAAAAAAAGAGAGTTTAAAAAAAATTAAATAGAAATTTGATACACCTGTGAGTCTCATCCATCACTCATCTGATTTATTTGCTCTTAACAATGTATCAAGTGTTTGGGTATTTTAGTTGGGAATTTTATTTAGGACTATAATGTGTATATTATATTATTTATTGGGAGTCGAGTGTTGTGAGCTACCACTCTTCAAACTTTGGTGAGTTCACTTTTTATACTGTGAGGACTTGAATTATTGGATTGCATTTACCGATTAAAACTGTGAACATAATTTCTGTGCATTGCATTCCACATATTCCAGCGGTTGTTGATAAAGTCGAACATTGCATTCTGATTCTTGCATTGTGCGTCCATTACTTCTTTCTCTCTATCCATACATTGTTGGTTGATACGACTGAGCACTACTTGGCTTACTGGAACCAAACCAACTGGACGAGAAGTCAGGACCGACAGTGAGGGATACAGTTGTAAGATCACTCTACTAATTTCCTGTTGATTTCTACTAACCTCTTATACATATATCTAGATTTCTTTGCTTTTGAACTGAAATGGCAGGAAGTACTGATCAAAGATTTGACCAAATCATGGCCGCCATCCAGGCGTTATCCGAGACCACAGCCCGAAGGTCTGATTTTGATTCCATTCGTCGAACCGTAGATGAAACTGAGGCGCGAGTCACTGAAATTACAGAGCTCTTAGACACCTTAGCTACCGAAGTGGCGAGAGGGAATTCATTATGGGGAGAGGCGCTCCAGACCCGAGTCATGCAACAAGTTGAGTGCAGGCTTGAGAAAGCTTTCCATCCTATACCATCACCACAGACCAATACTCCCGGAAGTACAAGTGGAGTAAATCGATCAGAAATGGAAGAAGCGGAAGCAACCATCGAGGAGCAGGGACTGCAATTTGGAACATACATCAGACAACAAGACCCACGAGGCCCACGAACAGCACCACTGCCGCCACCTCGGCCGCAGGTCCCAACAAATACTCAGTTCCAGAATCCACCACCACCTCCGGCACCTGCCGCCCCAGCAGTAGCTCTAAGACCACCATTACATCAACCCATTCGGAAGAGGCTAAACATAAATCCCCCTCCAGTGGACCTTCCCGAAGACAATTTCGAGGAAGAGGAATACATCGAGCACCTGTTGAGCACAACCGACTAGAAGCTGATCTTCGAGGAATCAAATTCACAATTCCGTCATTCAAGGGCACGAATGATCCAGAGGAATTCATCGATTGGAGGCAATCTATTGAGCTGATCTACGATTGCCAACAATACAACGAGTTCACAAAGATCCAACTTGCCGTTTGTGAATTCAAGGACTATGCTCTGACTTGGTGGCAGAAAATTCAACACGACGGACAGCGTCTAGGACTTCCCCCTATTTCTACATGGGCCGAACTGATGCATGCAATGAAAAAGAGGTTTGTTCCTAGTTGTTATTTTGATGACTTGTACATGAAGGTTAATTTTTGTGTGCAGGGTAACCGAACCGTGGACGAATACTACAAGGACTTGGAACGCCTCATGATGAGAGCCCAGATCAATGAGGATGAACCGCTACTGATAGCCAGGTTCAAAAGAGGATTGAAAAGAGAGGTCCTAGACATGTACACACCGCAACGCATATGTCACCATTTGAGGTTGTGTACGGGTTTAACCCACTGACACCGCTTGATTTGTTGCCATTGCCTCGCAATGAGCATTTGAATATCAATGGCAGGGACAGGGGGCGAGCAATCAAAGAAATGCATGCTGATGTAAGGAACAGTCTAGTCAAAGCTGTTGAAGGTTATGCCAAATATAACAACCGTGGTCGGAAGGAACTGAAGCTTAATCCCGGAGATTGGGTGTGGCTCAATTGGAAAAAGGAACGATTCCCAGCGAGCAGACGCAACAAAATTATCTCCGCGAGGAGATGGACCATTTAAAGTTTTAGAAAGGATTAATAATAATGCGTACAAATTGCAATTATCTGAAGAATATGGTCATATTAATCATGTCTTTAATGTTGCAAATCTGTCACTGTTCGAGAGGGACGAGGAAAATGCTGATCGGTTGATGGATCAACCTTCCCAAGGGGGTGGGGATGGCATGGGAGCCAGAACTGTAGCACTTAGCATCCCGGAAGGACCTTGCTCTAAGCAGCGTGCCAGGAGGTTCCTCAACACCATCGCCAAAATACTATCCGATGAATCCGAGGTGTGGGAACAGAAATTGAGCTACCCAGATAAAAATGGGCCGAGATTGATAATCCATTTAATTGAAGATGTTAGGCCAAGGAACTTAATGAAGAAGTAGAAGTGCCGAGACCCACATGAGCTCAAAGCCCACAAGCAAGACCACCAACACATTATGGATGTACTTAGATTTTATTATTTCCGTAGCTTTGGTACTTGTTTAATTTACATAGCTAGTCGTTTAATTCCGTGTAATATGGTTTGCCTATATATAAGGCATCATCCACACTTTGTAAGGCACCTTTCGAATGATATAACAAATTGGAGTGTTTTCTCTTTGGTGATAACCGAGAGCATTTAGAAGGTCACTTTGAATTTCTCCCTTGTTGGTGCAATTCCGTTCAAGCTTGAGATGTGCTTGATCGTATCGACACCTTGAAGATTGTTGATCGAGGGAATCGTGGCTCATTTAGTGTGTCCATTGATCCAAGATTAAGCTTTCAGTAAAGGAAATCTCAACCTATCCTGTATTTTCATTTTGACTTCATCCTTGTTCATCTTTGTTCATCATCTTGTTCGTCATAGAATATTGTGTCTAATCCCGATCCATGGCACCGATGATAGGTGGAACATTGTTTTCGACTAGAGAGAGGAGTAAGTCGCTTATCAACACGATAAGCCTCTACTAAATCTTGGCACAAACCAAACTGACGGCTGACTAAGTGAGGATTGTAAATCTCGAAAGGAATGGCAGCATTAGGAAGAGCCATGGAACCATTAAAGATAGGACGAGGAAGGATGCATCGGTTCCAAATTTGAGCAAGAGCCACAGGAAGAGGGGTTCCAAAAGGAGCAGTTGCGATCTCTTTGACCCAGGCGAAATTGGCTCCCCGATAATGGTAATGAGAGAAGGATTGATCAGCAGTTCGACCTAGGAAGTAGCTGATCCAATGAGGAATCGACATGGCAGGAAGGAACGTCCCTAGAAGATCGGGGCCAACAAAATGATCTGAACGAATATCATGCGGAGGGAAACCCGAAACGTCACGAAAATGCCAAACCAACCACAAGTGAAGAAACCATAGAGGGCCGCGAGCTTTATCCGAAAAGATGAGGGAACAGAAATGGAACGAGTATCCATCGAAGAAGATGAACAGAAAAAAAAAAAAGAAATAAAGAAAGAAAGAAAGGAATATGAAAGAGCAGGGAAGATGGTTTTTCTCTGTGGAGGAGAGGCTATGAGAATAGGAGTAATGATGACGGAATTTCTCGGGAAGAAGTAATAACCGTCAAAGAGCGACATGGGGAAAATTAGTTGGGCTTTTTCCAAAGTTGGAAATTCACCCAAGTAAGGAGGGCATCTGTTGGGGCCACCAGGATAGTGGGCCACGAGGAAGTGATTGGGCCAAAGAGAAATCACAAGGAAGATGGCTTCAAAAGTAATTGGGCCAAGAGAGCTAAAAGATGGACGATTAGAGCCAGAGGGAAATCCAGAAGAATAGAGGTTTCTAAAAACAGGGTTACCGGCCGAAATTGGGACATCCGATGAGGGGAGAGCGAAAATCGGCTCGGAGGGATCAGCCGGGGAGCGGTTACCAGAGCCCCGGCTATAAATAGGGGATGCCATGCTCATAATCAAGAGAGACCAATCCACCCAAAATTCCTTTATGCAATTTAATTCTTTGTATCTTTACTGCTTTCCTTTACAGCTTTCCCTAGAATTTAGCTTAGTTGTTAGCGGTTACTTTTTTCCAAGTCCACCGTTATTTCTCAACAACTGGTAGTTTGGTATTCTATTTTGGTTAATCAGCCGTTGTTTCTTAACAACTGGTAGATTTTCCATTGTATTTGATTTTGCCATTACAATTTAAGTGAAATTCAATCAAGTTTGGGCGCATTCTAATATTTTCGGACCCGTAATCGGTTTGATCCTTTTCCGATAGCCTTCCTTGAGGAGAAAAAGGTCATTGGCTCAACCGGAGCCAAATACATACTAATTACTACTGATTACGGAGTGCATGCATGTTTCTGTCTAGCCTTTTATTACGATTTACGAATTATATAAAATTTACTATTATATAGTACATCTTAACATCGAAATCATATATAGTAGTAATATGCAAACAACAAACGGAAAAGCTTTACCCAAAAAAACCAACAAACGGAAAAGAGATATATAGCTAGGTTGAATGAGTAAAAGTAATTAAACAAAATAAAATATAGGAGTTGAAGGGTTACATTGACAACTTGTAGTATTTTTTGCATTCATTCTAATATTAGAAAAAGTAGATGATGTTATATTATAAACCATTGAGGTCGACAATATGTACTATATGCATTGTAGACGTGCACACTTTGTATATGTGGCTGCTTACTTTAGCACACAATTAGTTTACTATAATTAGCTATTGCACAGCACACAATTAGTTTACTATAATTAGCTATTGCAGACACCTATGGCGGTAGTATTGCCTATATAATGGTTTATTACCTCAATGTAATGACACTCCCATGAAATGAAAAAAACTTGTTGCAGTAATCTCATTCCCTCATTTTCTTTGATATAATCGTATACATACTATATAAATAAACACTCTCTTTATAAATATATTATACATCCCACACATATACTGCTAATTGTTATAGTTCACCAAAAAAATAGGCTAATTGTTATACTACCTCCATTTCTTTTTAAGTGTTACATTTCTCCTCTTCACATGTCAATGCACATTTTAAATTATTAATAACTCAAGTTCGGTACAAGTAAAAATTCTAAAAATTTGATATTTAAAAAGCACAAGATGAGACGAATCCAATAAGATCTCACTTGACTATATTTTTTCTTGTATAACTATAAGAAAAATAGAAGTCAAAGTGCTATAATGAACAGTAAAAAAATCAAAACGTAACACTTATTTAGAAACGGAGGGAGCATTACATAACACGTTATCAGCATGAAGAGACTCGATCGGGCTTCTGCCGAAATTTTAGGTACATTTTTTATTCTTAGCTTTTCAATATAATTATGGCTAACATTTCAAAGCAGGAATTTCTCTCCTTATAAGTTCCTGGTGATAAACACATCTCATGGGTACGAGACGTTAAAAGGCACCCGGCTTCAATGGGGTTAGAAGATACTATTACCCCGATAAAACGGCAATAAGCCAAGATCGAGTAAATTGCACCAAACAAGCTTGCTCTTAACACCGGTCATGAATACCAACAGGGTTCATAGGTCTTAGTTTGGTTTTACCAACAGATTTAATTAATCTTTAGTTTGGTCATGCATACCGACAGAGTAACTGCTATCATATATTTCTACCATCACTTTGATGAGCTTTTAAAGTGACAACATGTCACATTTGAAAATCCACCAAATTATGGAAAATATTTTCCATCACTTGAAGATAATCGTAATGTCTCTCTTGGCCGAATGAAGATTTAAATCTACCAAAATCAGAGGTATACTTGTTTATTTATTATTTCCAATATTATTATTATTATGACTAACCTTGCAGAATTGGATTCTATCCGAATAGCCACATTTCGGGCCAACGAAATGGAAATGAAATTGGCCTTAATGAGCCAAAAATATTGTGGTGATAAAAAATATCACACTTAGCTTGGGAAAGCAAATTGTGTTATTAGTCAAATAAATTTTGGTACGAATCAAATCGCCTTTATAATGACTGGTAAACCCAAAGGAGGGTATATACGTGCTTGGTTAAATCGGATGAATTATGAAATACTCAAAATGGTATAACAAGACCATTACGCCTATATATGAACAAGGGTATTGAAAATCTACTAAAATCTAGAAAAATTATACCGTCATTGATGTTCATATTGACTTTCTTTGCTGAGAAATGAAAGATTGCTGAAAATTATGAATTCAAGCCAACAAGTGATTGCCTTTTCCAAAAGAAAAATGACTGAATATGATAATCCATTGTGTGATCACTGTTATACCAAAAGGGAAAATATTGACCAAATCATGATCGAAATTGAAACCGGGTTAAGCCATATTGGCGAATAATGCAAATGTAAATTCCCTGGAATTAAATAAATTGTCCATGATGACAAAATGCCTTTTAAACCCAAAAGAGGTTTAGTATCGTTATGTCTCGAAATACACATTATTGTGATATCGAAAAAGTTATTGGACATTTAAATATCACCTGGCTGGACATCTGGCTTGCTTATGTTAATCTCAAAAGAATAAAAATTAAAGGCCAGTTTTTGGAATGGGCTATATTGATCATGATTATTCACTTGATAATAGAAGTAAAATATGATATCACGCACATGAGATTAAATAAATTTATTGAGCATAATATTAGTGCCAAATAAATGAAAATTCATGTATTTATTCCCTGTTATAATCTCCCTTTGTGTATATAAATTATACACTTATTGGAAAAATAAATTTGAATGCCAAATACATTATATGTTCTAGTGTCCGTTCTGCACGTCGAGTTGTAGCTGCGGGCTGTAGCTGTGAGCTGCAGCTGTAGGGAGTTGTAGCTGTTGAGAGCGGTGGGAGTTCTAGCTATCAGTTTTTGCATAAGTGTTCGGTACAAGTAGCTATAACTGTAAAAAATTATAATTTGAAGAGAAAAATTAATTAAATTTGGAAAGTAACTTCCGAAAGCTTCCAAAAGCTAGTGTACAAAACGGAGCTTTTGTTTTGAAATAAAAATTAAAGCTACCAAAAGCTCACAAAAGCTACGTGCAGATCAGACCCTTAATAGTGCATTGAAATCGAACCCTTACAAGGAAAGGATTGCATTACTTATATCACGCCCATCTTCCATATAACAAACAACGTATTAACACCAGAAAACACAACTTCAGTGTTTCCTGAATCAGGATACAATCTTAATGCAAAAACTATCCAAAATTGAACCAAAAAAGATCTTTTATGGGCAATTAAATTAAACTAAGTCCTTTTACTAAGTTGTTTAATAAGTGTATATTATTATGCATTATCTCAACCCCTAATTTACGTTAATTTGAGATGGATTCCTCCTAATAAAATAAAGAACCCAAATCCAAAATGCATCAATCCAAAACATAAACTTCAAAGATTGATGGATATTATGTTTTTGCTTTATGGCACCGGAGAAATGCCAGCTTCGCATGCGTGCGTTTCTTTCACTTTCATCACCCATAAACATAAACTACTTTTATTTTATTTTATTTTATTTTTTTTATGTTTCTTATCATTAATTGTTTCTCAGTTGTTCCCATCAAGGGCGTGTCCAGTCTAGTTAGTAGGTACCAAAAAAAGAGGGCGTGTCTGAATTCCCATAAAATGCAAATGTAAAATGTTGGTTGAAAAATGGAAAGCAAAATACAACCGATTGTCTAAACGTGTCCCACAGTACACTCCCACCTGATTGATTGATGTCTTTTGTAGGAAGTAGGCAGTACACACTGCTTTATTTTCTTTATTCCCTTTTTCTCATATTAGTGTTGCTGAACACGCTGAGGAAGGTTCCGGATAGCTTCCTCTTTCTTTTTCTCTATCTTCTTTTTGTAGACGTGTTATTTGTTCAATTATTTTATTCTTTTTTCTCCTCCCATAACCCTAAATTGTGAGCCACAGACTGACTGGTGTCGAGCGGCAGATTGTGAGCGGTGTTGGAGAGCGCCGGAAATGGTGATAGTGGCGGAATGGCCGGAGATATCATGGTGATAGCAGCAACCATGGAGGAGATCCGGAACTGTAGGCCCCGGAGATGGTGTAGGCCGGCGCAACAGGCTGCTCTGGGCGAGACGAGAGCAGCCACGATGGTGAGGTCGTCGGAGGCGCTGCGATGTGGATGAGAGACAAGCCAGAGCAGTGGTGATGTTGGGCTGGTGACGAGCGGCGCGTGGGTAACAGCCACGGCTGCGACGGTGGGTGAGAGATGACGGCGAAATAAATTAAAGAGCAGCAGCAGCAGCCAGGCTTGAGGACGACAGAGGCGCTGGCTGGAGGAGCAGTAGCTAGCTGTGGAAGGCCGGCAGTGGCCTGAGGACGATCGACGTCGGGAGCAGCCGCCGCGCACACGGTGGTGGTGTTGGACGGAGGACAGCAGCATGGATGGTGTTGGTGGAGTCGACACGGAAGGTCCAATTCCTTTTATCCATTTCTTATTACATGACACATTTACAATTAACAACTATCCGACATGCCTGCCGCGGTGCAAAATGCAAATCCTCTTTCCCTATGTCGGATTAAGATTCTTTATTACAGTATTTTTAAACAATTTCAACCAATAAAATTTCGACACATGTTCCTCTTTTCCCTCATTGCATGCTTCTTGTACACGTTTTTTTCTTTTTGTCTCTTATCCTCCTCCTTTTAATCAACACCCACATGAAACGGAAACTGGGGGTTTAGGGCAAAATCAAAAGCATCAAACCTCTGTTAGTAATACTGTTACTCACCACCATCGACCTGCTTTCATCCCTTCTATTCCCCATCCCCATCCCCTGTCTGTTCGTTCCCGTTATCCACATACCACATATCCCTTTTCGTGAAGTTCACACCTCTTCTTCGTCACTCACCTGCGGTGAGCGAACAACTGTTGTCTGCCTGAATTTGAATTTGAAACTGGGTCCGGTCGCGTCGCTGCGTGCGTGCGTCGAATCTGAATCCCGTGGGTTGTCCGCCCGCCTGCTCTGAATCTGAATCTGTATTCTTGCGAGTTGGAAATCGCCGCCGGCTACTTATCTCTGTCTGGAATGAATCTCAGTATCTCAATTTTGACTTGCGTAACAATTGGGCATTTATGAAACTTTGAAAACATTAACCTGAAATCTCGTTTAATCGGTTTGAATAGTTGACGAATCTGAAATCTTTGCTAATTTGTGTATGTGATTTTTGGCATTTGTTGTAGACTTGGGAAATCTATTTGACAGTGTTTAAGAATTAGGGAAGATGATTAATCATTTAATCCAACACCTTAGATACTTTTCCCATCTGTTTTTTTAGGTTATATACCAATCTGTATTGGATAAGTGGAATAGGTTTGAGTATTCTTTATATAAATTGAGGAAATTTTGTGATTAATCTATGGCTGGTCTTGACTTGGGTTGCTTTGTTACACTATTTGAAGTATTATTTATGTAATTTGTGTCATTGACTTGATGAATTGTTTCAGAAGTTTTGTATGTTTTTTTTTTCCCCTAAATTTCCCGTTTACGGTATGATATTACTGCCAAGTCGGCAAATTCTTAGGCTATTTTGGTACTCTCGCTGGTTGTTTTGGTTGTCAATGTGCTGTATTAGCATGAATACGATCATCTACCCTTGGAACCAGTGGGTATAGAATTCTAGAACTGTGTAAATATGATTAGAGAAACAAATAAAATTGAGAACTTTTGACTAAATGGGAATTGAAGTATAAAACATTTCTAAAGCAGGAAAAAATAAACTATGAAGGCAAACTTTACAAGGAACCAAGATCGATGGTATCCATGCTCTTGTTAGATTGATGGCATAAATATGGAGCATATTTTTTTAGTCATATGTTTACCGATTATTAAATATTTTTGTGAACGATTTTCAAATTTGTGATATAGAGAAAAAAGCAATTCTCAATATTAAAGTAGTATATATTTTTATTTTTATATTTAATGAATTTATATCTTAATTAATTATTATTATTTTTGTGACACCACTTAAATTTTTTTCCTGGATACGCCACTGCGTATCATTCCACCTCCATTTCTCTTTTTCAAGGGTTTTTGCTTCCATTATTTTTGCACACACACTGCCAATTCCAAATGCATGCAGCCTTAATTCCTTCTGTCTTCATCCTTGAAAATATTCAGAACACATTCATAAACCTAGCTGCATATTCTCTTATTCTTTTTTATAGTTCTTCAAAATTTCACACATTACAAACTTGTGAGACTTCCTATCAGTGGCTGATCACAGCAGCAGCAAAGATGATCTTCTGGTGAGCTGGAGAGGAGCTGTAGAGGTGATGGATGATGGAGACAGCGGCGCAGCGCCGCTGGTGGAGCTCTGCGACGGGGGCTGGTGGACAAGAGCTGCGGGTAGCGGCGATGTTTCAGAGGAAAAGCGTATACGGTCCGACCATTCATTCTTTCATTTATTCATTATTTTTACAGCTTATATATGTTTTACTGTTCTCAGATGGATTTATCTAGCTTGGTGTTTCTATTTTCTTGTTCTTGATTTATATATATGCTAGATTGTTGTTGCTTAGGTAGGGTTAGATCTTCTATTTTGGAGAATAAGCAGAAAGATTTTAGGTTAAGATTTAGATCTAATAATATTCATTTGACTAGTTTTAGGTGCTTAAATGTTAAATGTGCTTAAATGTTTAATGAGAACACTGGTTAGTTGTCGAAAGATATTGTGTTTATAATTCTATTAAATTAAATTTATAGACTAAAAATTTCTTATATACTAGATTTTTTCGCCCGCTGCGCACGGGCGTTGAACTAATATGACGATATAAAATGTGAATATAGTTTTTTATTACATAAGATTCAAAGTCTTTTGCTTAAATAGTTTTTGAATGCATGCAACCAAAATTTAAAAAGAAAACCTACAATCAGGTGGACATAATATAAAATATTATTTTACTGTTAGAAAACTAAACATATAGGGTTTGCTTTCATATCTAAAATTATGAGAGCAAGTGGAAAATAAATACTCTTTAACTATTCAAAATTAGAAAAAATATATATTTTTGCATTATTAAGGTTGTGCGGTATTTATGTAGAATGAGTGTATTAAAGTACATGAAATAGTTGATGTGATGTTTGTTTGAATGAGTAAAAATTTTCTAAATAAGGAAATGTGACAACTGTAGTGGGATGGACCAAAATAAAAATGAGACATTTGAAATGGGACGGAGGGAGTATTATTTTACTTCCTAATATGTTGTACATTTTGACTATTATCCCTAAAGTTTTTAATTAATTATACTTTTTTATTATCTTTTTCATTTAAAACTTATATTTTGTTAAATAATGTATTTTGAATTTTTATTTTGATTAGTTTTTATGGACTTATCTTTAATTTTATAAAATTAATTTTAATTATAATTACGCTTTGATTATCTGTTAGTTTTTAAAATAGTATTTTAGTCCATATATAACATTTTATCCAATTTTTTCTTTTCCTTATTGATTATGAAAAAAGTCTGGTAGTTAATATTTTCATTTAACTTAATTAAATTTTTATTATTTTTAATTCATTATTATTATAAGCCCTAAATTAAATTTATACTCCGATACTAAATTTTTTAGGGGTATGTTGTTTTAGCACATTTTTTTATCATTGTAAACTATTTTTTCTATCTGGATAATGATATTTATTATTTGAGAAATTCTAATGAAATAAAATTTAAAAAATAAAAAATATGAAAAATAATGAAATTAAAATAAAAATTTTCAAATAAAGTAAAATAAGAATCTAAATATAATTAATAATGAAATCACTTTCTAAAATTTAAGATACTACAATAAATATAATTTGATTTATCATTCATTATATGTTATTTTATTTTATTAAATAGTATAATCTAATTTTATTAGTTAATTATATTTTTGTATTTAAGTTAAAAGGGAAATTAATTATTAAATACATTATTTTAAAATTGTTGTGCTAATGGGAAACTTTTCAAACGTGAATGGGTGGAATGAGGTTATTTTCAAATTTTTAGGACCAAAATGAGATACTTTTAGAATTGATGAGGCCGAATTTAATATTTAAAAGGTAGAATGGTAGAATTTTAAAACTAAATAAAAAATTTAGGTGTATTTTTTGAAAAAAAAAATAAGGGTACAAATGACCCAACTTGTTAAGTTTAGGGTTATATTTTGGGAATATGTCAAATAATAATTAGTTAGTACTATATATTTATGTTTAACTGTTTACTTTAGGCTATTCTTTGTGAAAATAAAATAATAAATGATATTTGATTGAATTCACATGTTTTGTATCATGTTTGGACATGCAACATGATCACTTAATATTAGAGCTTTTTTGATTATAAATATTGCTACAACCCAAATTATTTATTATTACCACAAATCTTTACATATTGCTTATAGTAAAATACTTCTAATATTCTTTTACAATACTCCGAATTTTATATACATTTTTATTTTATATTGAAATAGATAGGGATTACTGGATAAATATACATTTTTCTTTTATGTTGAAATAGATAAAGATTACTGGATTAATGATATTATATTTAATAATTAAATTATGATGTGTTTTAGTCGTTTTTTTTTTTTGCTTTTCTTTCTTTTCTTCTTTAATAAGAACAAAAAATTATGTAGAATTTGTTTAGCATGGTATAAAAAATTTTAGGTGATTAGTCATTTTATATTAATCAATATTTTTAGGATCAATTTAATGTTTACACCATAATTTTAATGAAATATTTTTATTTAAAATACAGTTATTATATTCCTTATATTGATATAGGATTATATATTTTTTAGACATAAATTTTTAACCTAATTAAATTTATTTTATAATATTATAATATTAACATTTTTTAAATATTATGTATTATCTATACAATCAAATAATTTATATATAGTTGTAATCAATCATATCTTTTTAAAATACTTATGAAGATTTTTTCAAGATTTTGTTATATTAATAGATAGATTTATTTTCTAAATATAGATATTGATGATGTGTCTGATGACGTGGCAGTACTCAGCGATTACTCAGCAACTATCAGTCTACCTACGTGTTTTAATAAGAACCATTGATGTAAAAATAAGCGTATAATGACTGATTAAACCCTTAAAATTAAGAATGATGAATTAAAATTAATAAGGACTAAAGAGTCTGCACAGACGAAAAAGTATTTAGGATTTATTATATAGATTTATATCCTTTTCAAATATATGAATTTTTTTTTAAAGATTTTCTTATACTAATAAATAGATTTATTACCTAAATATAAGATTTAAAAGAATTGACTTGGCAAGTAGGATGATTCAGCGCTGACGTGTAATTAATTTGGATGATTGTACGTTTCTGGATGATTAATCAGCGTTTACGTGGAAACCCAAGGCATAATTACAATATAACCCTTAAAATTAAAAAAGGATGGAATATATTTAATAAGGGCAATACAGTCTGCACATGCCAAAATGTATATAGATACATATATAATCTTATGTTACAGTTCTCTGTTACAAATATAGTTACTAGGTTAAGTTTAAATATTATTATTCTATTATTCTAAATATATTATTATTATTATTATCAACTTTGATTATTATTATCGCTAATATTAATTAGTATCTTATGTTTTATTTATATTATTATTACCACTACTTATATTGAAGGGTAGTTATATTTTTAATTTGATTAAGAGGCAATTGGCTAGAGTGATAAACTATTAAACTCAGTCCGGTTTTGGTGCTAGCACTACAAAAAAATCGCCGGGAGGCGAGGACACATTTTCGTCGCCTATGTCCTCGCCTCCAGCTGTAGGCGAGGACATAGGCGACGAAAAGGTGTCGTCGCCTAGATGCTAGTCGCCTATCAGTGTTCGTCGAGCATTTTGTCGCCTGGAGGGCGAGGAACAAGGCGAGGACATGGGCGAGGAACCAGGTGAGGACTTATGCGACAAAATTGGCGAGGAACGGGGCGAGGAAAAAAGTGACGAATTTAGCGAGGAAAAATTCCTTATTTATTTATTAACCAAGGTGACAACACACATTCCTCGCCCATGTCCTCACCTTCCATATATATTTTTTATTATTGTATTCTATTATTTTTTTCTTTAATACCAATTTCTCCTCTCAATATGTTCATTAACAATTCCAGAAGTACCGAATACATTGGATATGAAATACAAATATAAAAATTGTAAATAATGCTCATTTCAAACAAAAACATCTTTTGCACAATGTGCATCATACATATAATTTGGTTGCGCAGATCCTTAATGTTTGAAGCAACCAAATGCTGCATGTATTATTTAGAAAAATACTGATCAAATAAAAGCTCAGCAACATACATATCTACTCTCCTTCAGAAATAGGGACCTCTTCAGAACGATAAAAGTCTGGAGCTTCCTCGAGAACATGCTAACGGGCTTCACCAGGATGCCATTTCGCAGTAACCAAATAACCTATTCCAATATTCACAAATACAAATTTAATGAGTCTAGAAGGTGTATAAGTCATAGTACAAGGGTAAATAGATGTAATGACTCTTACGAAAAATTTAAGAGATCTGCATATAATGCGATAAACAAAAAAATATTAACTTCTAGAAGGTGTACAAGTCAGAGTATAAGTATGTCTACCTTGCCTTTTGTATCTTCCCAAATCTCAGTGCTAGTGGTTTCATAGTGTATCTGTCAAAAAGGTAACAACTGATTAGAAGTTCGTATCTATAGAATTAAGGATCTTCTTTAAACAGCTCTAAGAATCCGCACACTGAATTCTACTGCTATATTCCAAATGTAGATCACATGTTCACAATACAAGCACACACAGAAAGTAACATCAAAATTTTTACATAAACCACGAAATATCTAAAGCAACTGACAATTTATGTCAAGATGTTATTGGATTATTTTGGCAGAAGACAGGAACATGGGTTAATTAAGAATATAGCGTTCAGTCACAAGCAAGGACCTTCGGATTCACAGGGTCGTGGAATTGTTGAAGCATGTAAGCATTTGGTGTTTTGTTCACTATTTCTTTCGCTTTTTTAATTGCTCCTTTCATACCTTTTGCTGCTTCCATTAAAAGTAGCTCAGCTCCAAATGCTTTAAAGAGAACTCTTCTCTCAAGACTCATGGATGCAGGCATTGTTAAAATGAGCCTGTAGCCTCTTCAAGCAGCTATAAATGGAAGACCAATTCTTGTATTTCCACTGGTAGATTCAACCAAAACATCTGAAAAAATAACAAGATAATTTTCATATTAAGAATAAAAACTATTACAATGAACTAAAAAGGATATCAGAATTAGGAACATATAGTTTAGAGACTAAGAAAAAGTTTATTTGGAAGAAACAAAATCATAGCAAGCCAGGGGCAACCCAGATCAGAACACTGAACTCAAAGAGTGAAGGCTCCTACCCACCCCAAGAACACATTTATTACAAACATCTTACCTTCCCTGGTGTCACAAGTCCCTTCTCTTCAGCTTCAGTAATGATATTGTATCCTATCCTGAGAGTAAAACACTACACTACAGAACATGAAAACACCAATATCCACCGAGCAAACAACATAGTTCATATTTCAATCAGTGCTAATATGAAGCCTGAGATTAGAGACCGAGCATACAACATAGTTCATATTTCAATCAGTGAAAGGGCTACCCATTAAACATACACCCGTATTAATCTCCATTCTGCATGACTCATAAACTAAAACATCATATTTCAATCTCATGAACTGATCAACTTTTTCAATTTTATTTACCATAAATATCCATTCCTTAAACAATGGATGAATGACCATTAGTACCGGCATTCATCATATTGTCAACCATTTCTCGGGCTGATTTCAACCATGTTTGGCTGAAGAGATTTCTCCCACCATCTCAAGGCTTTGCCAAATGTATCAGATGTTTGTGCTTGAAAAAACAAACACAAATAGAGAGATTAGATCATTGCTAAACTTGGGGGGTAAGAGAGAAATTTGCAGCAGAGTAAATGGAAAGAAACTACTTACATAGACAGGGTCCAATTTGAAGGCCTTGGAGATGCCCAAATTGCTAAGACTTGAGGTTTTTGGCATCAACAACCTGTAAAGAAGCAAAACCATGATCTATAATTTACTTAATTAATAAAGATATTGAGAAATTTGAATGGCTACTACTTCCATTGGCAATACAATATAAAAAAAAGTTAAATGATCTATAGCCAAAACAACAAAGAGGCTCACAGTGATGATAGAATACCATCTGGCATCTGACTCCAACTAATCATCCAATAAAAGCATTGATGCAAGAGGGGAAGGGTTTGCCAACCTATGGTTAATAGCAATATATGATCAATTTTGGGCACAACAGAAGTAATTGGGAATCAATAAAATAAACAAAATCTGAAATGTCGGCACTTAACTCCACACATATACCAATAAGACGGATCAAATTCAAAAGTAATATCATTAACATATAGTTCAGTTTGACTCAGAAAACAAGTGAACAAATCTAAGATTCATCATGATTCATGTGATTTGACCCATCACTACATTGAGTAGTGGTAGAGACCACACCATTACTCAGGAGAATAGAAACATTATTAGCACCGATCTCACCATTGTTTGATCATTTAAAAAAACCTGCTCCACAAAACTGTTAAATAAAAGAAGGCAATCAGCTTCGAGTCCTGCTCTAAATAAGTCAATCCACAAAAGCAATAATGAAGACAAACAACATATGGCAGCATTATATGTATATCTCCAAGTTAGCACATAGTACTATTTATTTCTGTGTTCCTGGTGATAATGAAAGAAAAGTGTGGCTCACTAACTCGAAAGAATGCTTGTCACTATAGTTTATCAGAGTACCATATACACAAATAGAGTTGCTACCGGAGGCACAAGTCCCATCGTGGTTCCAACAATTATAATGGTTTCATACAAAGATGAACCAAATGATGGTGGTGGTTTCATCAAGGTCTATACAATACAGTGATAAGCTTATCGGTTGTTTTATTTCTTTCTATATGCCCAAATCTACAAATTTAAGTTTAAATCACAAGAGTACAGAGTTCAAATAATTTTGTTTCATTTATTCTTTGCAAATAATTTTGTTGTTGAAATTCAGAAAATTGCACACATCTAAAAGTTTGAATAATCACTGCACACATCTAAAAGTTTGAATAATCACTTAGGCAGCTATCAAAAAGTGAATCCAGAAAATTGCCCGCACATCTAAAAGTTGAAATCCAGCCAATTGCCCATGCATAGATCAATAAAAGAAAAGGGTTTCACAAAATTCCTACATAAACACAAACGGCACGCTCTTGATGACAATATCGTTAACAGATTTTGACCGGAAATCAAACCAAAGTTAGGTTTTAGATAAAATAAATCACTTACTTGATGCTCTCAAATACTTCAAATCGATCGATTGAACAAGTATCTGCTGCAAAATCCTTTTCTTCTTCCCTCCAGATCTAATGGACAAGAACGCTGGGCCTTGAAGCGTTGGGCGATTAGTAATTTCTTCTGAGCGTTGGCGATTGCAATACCTCAATTTCCGACCAGATTAGCAGCGAAAACGGCGTACCCCTTCATTCCGCCTGCCTTAGCCATGTAGCAAGTCGAGACACCGACACCAAGAACCCAACCAAGGGCTCGCAGGAGGCGGAGAGCAGCACGGTGGCTGACGGAGGAGCACCCAAGGTGAGAGTATTTTGGCATCAATTAGGGTAAATGAGTGGCGCTAGAGTATTTTCTCACGGAAGTTCGCACAACCAGGGAATAAAATTCCAACTGACTACGACGACGAACAGCAAATTCCTTCCTCCCGACTTGGCTTCTTCTCCTACGCAGGCGCTTTCTCTGTGGTGGGCTTATTCGAGGATATGAGGGCAGGCAGATAGGGAGAGGGAAACTGAAAGATTTTGAAGATTTGGTTGTGTATTGGCCAAGTAGGGTTTAATTGATTTCTAGGGGAAGCGACCACGCGCTTTTCCTCTCCAAATTCATCGCCCCTCGGGCGAGGAAATTTAAATCATCGCCCCATTCCTCACGTAATGTTAAAAATAAAAATAATTTAAAAATCAAATTTTTGTAGCGCGACGAATTTATTGTTTCGTCACCTATGTCCTCGCCTGCAGGCGAGGAAAATTTATTTCCTCGCCCCTGGTCGTCGCCTACGGACAATTTTTCTTGTAGTGTAGGCTGCTAGCACTATATTGCCAGCAGGTACATGCAGGGCTAAAAATGATGTTCACGCTATGAAAAATGATGTTAGCTCAATGAAAAATGATGTTGCCCATTTTATAATATTTATCATTTTTTCATACGCACACATCATTTCACACAGACATCATTTTTCATTGCTCTGACATCATTTTTCTATGCGTAGCCATCATTTCATATTGTCTGTATGTGCTGTTGACAGCACACAAGCCACACCCCTATTAAACTATCGCCTCTCTCTCCCTTCCAGTCAAAATGATTGTTAATTTCCAGGGTGGTCAGGTCTTTCTCCTCGTGTTGTCCATCCTTTATTCTGTGTCGTTCGTACTCTAGTTTTGGTCCAGAAAATTAAATAAAATTGCCCACACTAATAAAGTATGACTAAGACAAAAATTCAGGCCCATTTGGAGGCCCAAACACAATTTTAAGAAATAAGTCTACAGAAAGTTACTTTTGCAACCGAAAATGAAAGTAAATAATAATCCGTTGCAAATTTTGACGAAAATTTGTGTCAGAATCTTCTCGTCTCAATTTGTCATCAAAATTTCGACAAAAGTTTATTTGTTGCTATTTGAATAATATTCCTCACAAATAGAGACGGAACTTGCAACACATGTCGCAATTGGTGATGAAATTTTTTAAGTAGTGTCCCAAAAAATAGTGGAAGTTATATTTAAATTAGAGATGGTAATTACAACACAAAACTATAGAGGAAAACTTGGTTGAAATGAAATATTGTGGTCACCAAGCCTAATCTAGCGAAATGTAAAAAAAAATTTCTACAATAAAATAGCAATTTCATCAATTTAAGTAGTGTTCTGTGCCACCCCTAAAATACATATAGATCCGCCCCTGGGTATTATGCTTCATTGTTTTTAGAGACGACTATTGCGATTTGATGTTTCTTATTGGTTTTAATTGGCAAAACAACTAAATTAAATTAGTTAATTTGTGAGACAATAAGAGATAATATCGCTTTTTTTAACAAACAAAATAACTTAAAATCAATCAATTGTTTTTAAAAGCGCTGCAAATAGCACCATTTTAGATTTTAGCTAGGCAAAAAGGTGTCCTCCAAATGGTTAAACAACTAATTTTGACTCATTTATTACTCACATAATCAGTTAACAGCTAACACATAATTGCCAAACAGGTCCATTGTAATTTGAGACACGGTATTCTTATTTAGTAGACATATATACCAATATAGATAGATAAACAAGTTCATACAACCTAAGAAATTCAGACAGATCATTACTCATCTAAAGGCAATATAAGAAAAAATATAGTTACTTCCTGTCATTGCATCGACAATAAATATCATCTAAAAAAAGCACACCATTCATCAATTGAAGTTGGATCCTTGTTATCCGAAATGGCTACTCCTGCTGTCGGAGAATCTCAAGAATTCTTTCCGTCAAGTAGAAATGCTTCGCGGTTACTCTTCTATTTTTCTATGCATTTCGATGACACATTCTTAATATTACTCTTGATATGTTTGTGAGACAAGCTGCCAATATGTCGGCAATCATCACCGCTACCAGCACAAAAGTTCCTCATGAGTTTGCGATTCTTTCCCTTGGCATGATTGCAGAATTGTTCATGTCACCCAACATATTGAATTCACGGTTATAACTTTAACTGGCCAATCCATAGGATTCTCCATTGGCATGTCTTTTATACCTTCCTTAACTCCAACAGTTTTTCCCGCATCGGAGCGAGATTTTGTAATGCCTCTGTAGATATTTTTCCTTTTGAAGGCATTTTCTTGAGTTCTATGCCTTGCCATTTCCCATATACTAGGATTTCAGCACAAGTGATATCTGCAGCTATTTTGATATTCAAAAAACTTGCATTTGTATTTTGCTTTTGATCAATATGCTTCACGAGGAGAGGCCTTCGGTTGCACCTCTCACTAACTGCAAAATATGGTGATTCGTCACATTTGAAAGTGTGATTGCGATGCTTGTAAGTGTTAACAAAGGGAGTGTCCAACAATTGGGAGGCTCTTGAGAATGAGAGTACTGAACATGAATGCTGTCAATTTCCCTCGCCCCATTGAAGAAGTTGAATTTATTAAGTATAAGTATCAAACTTTGGGGCTTTTGCTTCCTACTATTTTCTATCATCTGATCTTCTTGCTGGCATATATTCTTCATAATCTATTTCGGAAGCTTTCTTTCGCCTTCAAGTAGAAAGATATATATATCATTCTACTTGGACGCGAAGGGAAGCTTCAAAAATGGATTATGAAGAATATTAGCCAGCAAGAAGATCTGATGATAGAAAATAGCAGGAAGCAAAAGCCCCAAAGTTTGATACTTCTACTTAATAAATTCAACAACTTCAATGGGGCTAGGGAAATTGACAACATTCACGTTCAGTACTTTCATTCTCAAGAGCCTCCCAATTATTGGACACTCCCTCTGATAACACTTACAAGAATCAAAATCACAATTTCAAATGTGACGAATCACCATGTCTTGCAGTTAGTGAGAGGTGCAACCGAAGGCCTCTCCTCGTGAAGCTTATTGATCAAAATCAAAATACAAATGCAAGTTTTTTTAATATCAAAATAGCTGTAGATATCACTTGTGCTGAAATCCTAGTATATGGGAAATGGCAAGGCATAGAACTCAAGAAAATGCCTTCAAAAGGAAAAATATCTACAGAAGCATTACAAAATCTCGCTCCGATGCGAAAAAAACTGTTGGAGTTAAGGAAGGTATAAAAGACATGCCAATGGAGAATCCTATGGATTGGCCAGTTAAAGTTATAACCGCGAATTCAATATATTGGGTGACACGAACAATTCTGCAATCATGCCAAGGCAAAGAAGCGCAAACTCATGATGAACTTTATATGCTGGTAGTAGTCATGATTATCGACATATTGACAACTTGTCTCACAAACTTGCCAAAAGTAATAATGAGAATGTGCCATCGAAATGCTATAGATAAACGGGAGAAAAGTATCCACGACGTATTTCAATTTCTTGGTAGGACATAAAGAATTCTTGATATTCTCCAACGGCGGTAGTGGCCATTTCCGGACAACGAGGATCCAACTTTTTTTGATGAGTGGTGTGCTTTATTTAGATGATGTTTATTGTCGATGCCATGACATGAAGTAACTTCAATTGATGAATGGTGTTCTTATAAGAGTAGTAGTATTCCACTTATACCTCTTCCTTCTCCACTAGCACTAGATGTTCTTCTCCCGCAATTGAAAGTTAGGTTTACATCTTTATTTTTTACTTATAAAGTTAATTAAACTATATCTTAAAATGGTTTGTATTTGGTTTTGGGTTATTTTTTGTCTTTGCGAATTTTTTTAAGTAAAGCCGGCCCCTCCTTATTGAGTTTCATGGTTTCGCCACTGTGTGCTATACAAAGAGTTCCCAAGTCATGTTCTTAGAATTTCTTTTCCGATTACTTATTTGTTATTACAAACCTAAGATGGAATTTAGACTAAACTAACAACGCGTGTAACTACTTAGGAAGACAAATTAAAGTATAAATATAAGTATGATATTAATATAGACATAAGGTTTGAACAGAGAGAAGAAAATATTGAATACCAATACTAAGCTTGTTTCCTATGGATTCTGACTACTTCTCAACACCAATCATTGTAGTTGAATACCACACTTTAAAACACTAAAATTAAATATTTTCGACAAAAAATTAGTATGTTGCTATTTGAGACATATTAATCATAAATAGAGACCGAATTTAAAACGAAAGTTGCAATTTGTAATGAAATTTGTGACTAGGAATTATTCACCATTTTATTGCGATTCACATTACTATTTTTTTTGTAATTTGAGACAAAATTTTCTTAATTAATAGACATATATATAGATGCATAAATAAAGAAGTTCATACAACATAAAACATTAAGGCAGATTATTAAATATCTAAAGGCAATACAAGAAAAATTAAAGTTACTTCATGTCATGGCATCGACAATAAACATCATCTAAATAAAGCACACCACTCATCAAAAGAAGTTGGATCCTCGTTGTCCGGAAATGGCCACTCCCGCCGTTGGAGAATATCAAGAATTCTTTATGTCTTACCAAGAAACAGAAGTGCGTCGTGGATACTTTTCTCCCGTTTATCTATAGCATTTCGATGGCACATTCTCATTATTACTTTTGGCAAGTTTGTGAGACAAGTTGTCAATATGTCGACAATCATGACCACTACCAGCATATAAAGTTCCTCATGAGTCTGCGCTTCTTTGTCTTTGCATGATTGCAGAATTGTTCGTGTCACCCAATATATTGAATTCGCGGTTATAACTTTAACTGGCCAATCCATAGGATTCTCCATTGGCATGTCTTTTATACCTTCCTTAACTCCAACAGTTTTTTTCGCATCGGAGCGAGACTTTGTAATGCTTATGCAGATATTTTTCCTTTTGAAGGCATTTTCTTGAATTCTATGCCTTGCCATTTCCCATGTACTAGGATTTCTGCACAAGTGATATCTGCAGCTATTTTGTTATTCAAAAAACTTGCCTTTGTATTTTGATTTTGATCAATAAGCTTCACGAGGAGAGGCCTTCGGTTGCACCTCTCACTAACTGCAAAACATGGTGATTCGTCACATTTGAAAGTGTGATTGCGATGCTTGTAAGTGTTATCAAAGGGAGTGTCCAACAATTGGGAAGCTCTTGAGAATGAAAGTACTGAACATGAATGCTGTCAATTTCCCTCGCCCCATTGAAGAAGTTGAATTTATTAAGTAGAAGTATCAAACATTGGGGCTTTTGCTTCCTGCTATTTTGTATCATCTGATCTTCTTGCTGGCACATATTCTTCATAATCTATTTCGGAAGCTTTCCTTCGCCTTCAAGTAGAAAGATATATGTCTTTCTACTTGGACGGGAAGGGAAGCTTCAAAAATGAATTATGAAGAATATTTGCCAGTAAGAAGATCTGATGATAGAAAATAGCAGGAAGCAAAAGCCCCAAAGTTTCATACTTCTACTTAATAAATTCAACAACTTCAATGAGGCTAGGGAAATTGACAGCATTCATGTTCAGTACTTTCATTCTCAAGAGCCTCCCAATTGTTGGACTCTCCCTTTGATAACACTTACAAGCATCGCAATCACACTTTCAAATGTGACGAATCACCATGTTTTGCAGTTAGTGAGAGGTGCAACCGAAGGCCTCTCCTCGTGAAGCTTATTGATCAAAATCAAAATACAAATGCAAGTTTCTTTAATATCAAAATAGCTGCAGATATCACTTGTGCTGAAATCCTAGTATATGGGAAATGGCAAGGCATAGAACTCAAGAAAATGCCTTCAAAAGAAAAAATATCGACAGATGCATTACAAAATCTCGCTCCGATGCGAAAAAAATTGTTGAATTTAAGAAAGGTATAAAAGACATGGCAATGGAGAATCCTATGGATTGGCCAGTTAAAGTTATAACCGCGAATTCAATATATTGGGTGACACGAACAATTCTGCAATCATGCCAAGGCAAAGAAGCGCAAACTCATGATGAACTTTATATGCTGGTAGTAGTCATGATTTTCGACATATTGACAACTTGTCTCACAAACTTGCCAAAAGTAATAATGAGAATGTGCCATCGAAATGCTATAGATAAACGGGAGAAAAGTTTCCACGACGCATTTTTGTTTCTTGGTAAGACATAAAGAATTCTTGATTTTCTCCAATGGCGGGAGTGGCCATTTCCGGACAACGAGGATCCAAATTCTTTTGATGAGTGGTGTGCTTTATTTAGATGATGTTTATTGTCGATGCCATGACATGAAGTAACTTTAATTTTTCTTGTATTGCCTTTAGATATTTAATGATCTGCCTCAATTTTTTAGGTTGTATGAACTTCTTTATTTATGCATCTGTATATATCTCTATTATTTAGGAAACCTTTGTCTCAAATTACAAAAAAAAAAAATAGTACTGTGAATCGCAATACAATGGTGAATAATTCCTAGTCACAAATTTCATTACAATTGCAACTTTCGTTGCAAATTCGGTCTCTATTTATGATTAATATGTCTCAAATAGCAACGTAATAAGTTTTTTGTCGAAAATATTTAATTTCAATGTTTTAAAGTGTGGTATTCAACTACAATGATTGGTGTTGAGAAGTAGTCAGAATCCATAGGAAACAAACTTAGATATCTAATTATACTGACTGATCCGATCTCACATTTTACTACAGTTTCTGTTCATTATTTTCTTCTGTTTGTTCAAACCTTATGTCTATATAAGTATAATACTTATATACTTTAATTTGTCTTCCTAAGTAGTCACACGCGTTGTTAGTTTAGTCTAAATTCCATCTTAGGTTTAGTAATAACAAATAAGTAATCGGAAAAGAAATTCTAAGAACAAGACTTGGGAACTCTTTGTATAGCACTTGAATATCCCCCTCTCATTTTATTTCATCTTTTTACTGCAATAGGGTCATTGCATCATCTAGGTGTGGGGAAGTGATTAAGTAGTGTTGATATTTTTGATATATATGATTTGACGCCTTCCGTGCTTGTCATTTTGTGTGAGTCCTAGATTAAGTTGTTGGTGTTTTACTGTGTTCCTTTTAATCTTGCCATGCCATTAATGAAGTTAAATAATGAGTATGCTTATTCTTTTATTAATTGAACCCAAGTGAGTTTCTGAGCCTTTTTTTTTAGCAAGGTAAAAAATATTCTACCTCATATATGCTCAATTTTTTTGATTTGTGTGAACACAGGGTAGCCTGACATCCTAGAACTTGCATGCAAATACTTGTTAACTCCACTTTTATTGAGGTTTGATGTGAATGAGATGATAAGGCATTAGGATTAAGTAATTAACCTTTTGTGGCTGTATTTCTAACCTTTCCCCTGTAAATATCCATTAGTGAACCAATTTTGAGCCTTATGTTTAAATCCATTATTCTTGGTTCATATTTAACCCCAAGCCTATGAAGCATTTTGTGGATATTTGGCCCATACCCTCACTTTGGTAAGAGCCCAAGTCACTATGGCCCTTGTGAATCCACTCAACTAGGGCTGCCAATGGTCTCAAACATTTCATACACCCAATCCAATCCACACTTATCTTGTCTCAATCTTCCTCTACTTTAAGGTGATTCCTTTCAACCCTTACTCCTGGAAACTATAGATGCATATCAATACTTCCCTTTAGCCGTGATTCTCCCAAATCTCCCAAATCTGCACCTACCTTTTCCAGTGGGATCCATCCATTATAAATTATACACCCTCCCTGCCCATAAAGATGAGACACACGAGCCTTTGTGAGTTATCCAAGAGTGAACCCTGTGAGGTGTTTGAGACCGTGGCTTTCTGTGTGAACTGGAAGATCTTGGTGATCCACTGCGTGTGAAGCTTGGTGCCAAAATGGGAATTGGTCCTGAGCCTTGAAGAGATTCATCTACTTCTCTTGATTTTGTATCGATTTCTTTTACTTTGTGTTATTATAATGTATTGTTCCAATTCTCACTTTGTTGGTGTTTTATGTTCTTTGTTTTGGTTTCTGTGAATACATAACAGTGGTATCAGAGCAAGTGGTGAAGACATCGATCTAAACAGAAACCAAATCTGAAATTGGAGAAGTCAATTAGGGCACAGAAAGGAGAAATCGCTCTCCAGATTGGCTTTCTTTTCTTCCGTTGTGCGCCCATCGACACCCCGCCTTCGGCCACCGTCCCGCCGCAACCTCCCATGTCTGCACGAACCGCCGAGCACCGCCGGCCCCTGCTGCCCTGTGCTCGTCGATGCGCTGCCATCGCCCCCTGCTGCGTGAACGCCCCCGCCGTGATCACCTGCGAACGGGCTCTACCCCTCCAGCCTCACGGAGGCCGCCGCTACTCCAGCCCCTGACCATTGCTATCATCTCTACTCACTGTCTACGTGCCATTGCTGTTTGAGGTAAGATTTTGGGTATTGACCCCCGGCTTGGATTGATTTCGGGCCAAGAGGTAAAAATCGAATTAAATTGGGTATTTTCTGTTGCGGCTCCTCTCAGGTAATATCGTTCAAGAATTCTTTGTGATTTATTCTTTGGAAATGTTTATTGTTTGGTTGAGTTTTCCGACTCAAAAATAGGCTGAGTCTTCATTGTCTTCAAGGATGTTTTTGCTTGAGAAGTTCTTTAGATACCGACTTGATATGAATCTAGATATTGATGATAATATTTATGCATTTCAAAAACTTGTTCAAGATATTAAAAATACGGGTCATGAACATATTGATGAATATGTGCCTATTGTGTTATTGAATGCTATTCCTGATTCATATGCTGAAGTGAAATATGCCATTAAGTATGCTAGAGACAATATCACCATAGATACTGTTGTAAGTTGCCTTAAGAGTAAGGAGATTGAACTAAAACAGTATAAGGGGTCTAATAACTCGTCTGAGAAGGTGTTCCACACGAGAGGTAGACAGTCTCATAGGGATAATAGCAAGAATTCTGAAAATGGGCATGGAAAATCTAAGTCTAATGGGAAGCATAACAGGAAGTGTTATAATTGTGGTAAAAAGGTCATTATGCAAATGAATGTAGGTTGCCTAAGAAAAAACATGATTCCAGTGATAATATTGATGATGAGCATGCTAATAATGTGACTGAAAAAGTCGAATATGGTGATGTTTATTGATTCTGGCACTACTATGTGAGCTTGATTGGTTAACTGATTCTGATGACAATCTATTTGATTATGTGCCTAGTTATACTTCTAATGTGCATTTGTTGCAAGAAAATGAACTTGTTGATAATTCTGTTCAAGGTGGAGCTATGTATCTTTGTGTTTAGCTTTGTGCTGTTATCTCTGTGATTAGCTTTGTGCTAGTTTATCTTTGTGCTATGTACCTATTATTATTTTTTCTTTGTGCTATTTGGCTTTGTGTCATATACTTTGTGTTATGTGCTTTGTGCATTACTTGGTGTTATTTTTGTTTTTGCTATTTGGCTATGTGTCGCATATTCTGTGCTATGTTATGTGTTTTCTGCTTTGTGCATTGCTTTGTGTTGTATTACTGTGTGAATGTTATTTACTTTGTAAAATTCTCACTTTGTGGATTTTGTTTACTTACTCTTTGTGCACTTGGTAATGTACTCAAGACTTTGTGGTAAGAAGTTTGAAGATGTTAAACTTTGCTATGTGATACTGTGTGTTGCTAGCTTTGTGCTAATTTCTTTGTGTGATCTTAGTGATCTATGTGCTGTGTGTTTTATATTTCCTCTATGACTAACTTGATGCTTTCTTTGGCTTTGTGCAGGGAGGAAGCGGAAGGGCGATGATGAACCATCTTTTGACCCCCCATTTATGTGTCGGAAAGTGCCAAGGTAGAGTATGTGGTATTATGGCCCATATCATCACTTTGGTAAGAGCCCAAGTCACTATGGCCCTTGTGAATCCACTCAACTCGGGCTGCCAATGGCCTCAAACATTTCATACACCCAATCCAGTCCACACTTATCTTGTCTCAATCTTCCTCTACTTTAAGGTGATTCCCTTCCACCATTCCTGGATACTATAGATGTGTAACACCCCGGTTTTTGGTCACTCAGGTCGGGATGTCACCGCCACACCTCCCTAGCAAGACACGTTTTCTCCGAGCTTGCTAAAAAGATGCAAGGCTATGGTTTTTCAATATTTAAAACATTCAAACAGCCCATTCATATATAATTTAAAAGAATAATACATCAAAGTTGCAGCGGAAAATAATATTTACATATAGGTATCGCAGCGGAATTTAAATATAGGGCCAACATGGCCTAATCACGGGTTAAACAGGCCCGTTCATGCAAGATCTAGTCTAATACAAAAATTCAAAATAATATATCATCCCGAACTTCCCGTGTATGCATGTGACGATGCATAATTCTCAACTCTGAAAGAAAAAGAAATAAAAATGGTTTGGTCAGTAAAAACTTGCTGAGTAAGTTAACACAAACATGATCATGAGGTTTCAAAGCCTTTAATTAAATTTAGTAAAAACATGCTTATAGGTAATATACAATTTAATTCATTCATCCACTAATAATTAAATGGCATGATTCCAAACACGGATTTCCACATGAGCATAATTCAAATTCCATGGTAAAATAATCGCAAGACATAATTAAAGGCACAATTTAAATAAGGAAAATATTCAAGTATTTCAGGATTTCACTCTTCCTCTTTTATTCGATATAATCTAGTATAATTTGTTCTTGGGGAATCGAACCCGCAAGAAAACAGACAATCGCCCTTGGGGAATCGAACCCGCAAGAACTCACATACATCCTAGGGAATCGAACCTGTAGGAATCAACACATATTCTGGGGAATCGAACCCGCAGAAAGACACACCCTGGGGAATCGAACCCGCAAGGTTTGACACGGACATCCTGGGGAATCGAACCCGCAGGAAAACATACACCCTGGGGAATCGAACCCGCAAGGCTTGACACAGACATCCTGGGGAATCGAACCCGCAGGGACATGGACGCCCTTGGGGAATCGAACCCGCAAGGTCAAAACAAGTTCCGCAAATTTTCACAAGTTTCAACAAGATTTCAAGATTTGACTCGGTCAACCACAGTTTACTCTAAAATTCGTCTAAAATCAGATTTAATTCCAAAAATTCCAAAATTTCATGACTGACTCAGAAACGTCGAGTCGAACAATTTTTGTGTTTTAACTTTTTCAATCCGAGATACCGAAACATGTCAAAAACACCAATTTTCACAGAAACACAAATCTGTCCGAATTTTATATGTCACAGTTTAAAGATTTCAAATTCTACCATAGCAAATCAACTCCAAATTTAATGAAATTTTACAAAAACCATATCAAAACATTTATCTACAACTTTCATGTTCGGCCAAAGATCTAAATCGGCCTAGAACCTATGTCAAAAACGTCGCCAAGATCGGACCTAAGTTCTGTCAAGAATTTCAAGATCTAGATTCAAGCAGTTCGGTTTCGGTTGGTTTTCGCATATCAAATCGTCTCTAAAAATTCTGAAAATTTTACAGTAGATAGATCAAAGCCTTAAGAACGTTTTTCATGTTTTAAGTTTTTCCGTTTGAGTTGTTTTAAGGTTCGGAAAAATTCGTCAAAACTGTTGCGTCGGTAGAAAACATAAGTTGGCAGATTTACGATTTCTTGTTAAATCTTTTAGTTTCGAACGTTTTAATTCCTCCCAAAACCATGTAAGAGTTAACTTACAGATTAATCATCATCCGGGTTCGTCTATTTCGGAGGTGTGGCTTCCAGTCCTCCGTTTATCCTCTCCGTTTGTCGGGTTCTTCGCTCTCGATCCGGATCGGGGTTTTAGAATAGAAAAAAGGATGATGTTAGGATTCGTTTTCGAATCAAGAACGTATAGAGGAATAGATCGGATCTTACCAAGGCGATAGAAGACCCCAAATTCGTCCAAGTCAGTCCCTCCTCTCGGTGTTGTGCCTCCGACGACTCCGGGATTAGGGTTTCGACGTATAGAGAGATTTTGTAGGGTTCCGTCAAGAGTTTGGGGCTTCCAAGAGGGTTTATTTATAGATAACTAAGACCTAGGGCGTCCAAGATCTGACTCTAAGAGTCTAGAGTCGAAAGATGTTCAACCAAAAGTCGAAAAATCCGCGTTCGGGTGAGAAAATCTCGCTTGGTTTGTTGCTGCCAGTGTGGCGCGGGGTTGGCGCGCTTTTCCCCTAAAAGCCGCGTGGCTAGCGCGCCAGATACGCCTGGACTCCGGTCCGGGCGGGTTGTGCGATCCGTCGTGCTTTTCCTCCTCTCTTTCGGACTTCTATCCCTCTACGCTTCCGAATTCCGATTTCCGGGCTATCTTCGGGCTCCGATTTCCTATCTTAATTTTACTCGGACCTAAATTTATATTTGGACTCGAGTTATTGAGTCTATCGGTGTCGGGTCCCCGTGTAACCATTCATTCAATTAAATTGTCTTCGGATTCCCGGGTTCTCGGAACTTTGATTCCTTTTTTAATTTAAATTTCATTTCTCATCTTCTATGATTCTTTATCCCTTTATCATGTTTATTATATTTATTTATTTATTTTATGTTGGAAAATTCTCGGGTATTACAAGATGCATATCCACACTTCCCTTTAGCCGTGATTCTCCCAAATCTCCCAAATCTGCACCTACCTTTTCCAGCGGGATCCATCCATTATAAATTGTACACTCTCCCTGCCCATAAAGATAAGACACACGAGCCTTTGTGAGTTATCCAAGAGTGAACCCTGTGAGGTGTTTGAGACCGTGGCTTTCTGTGTGAACTGGAAGATCTTGGTGATCCACTGCATGTGAAGCTTGGTGTTAAAATGGGGATTGGTCCTGAGCCCTGAAGAGATTCATCTACATCTCTTGATTTTGTATCAATTTCTTTTACTTTGTGTTATTATAATGTATTGTTCCAATTCTACACTTTGTTGGTGTTTTCTGTTCTTTGTTTTGGTTTCTGTGAATACATAACACATTTTTCTTTGAATTTGGCCAAACACTTCTTTGAAGCCTTTGGAATTTGAGAGATCTTTCTTGGCTCCATTGCATAAAAGTTTATATTAGTTGCACCTTCATGAGGCGTTGTGTTATGAAGCATTAAGAAAAAAATGTATATAGTTTTTGTGGATTATTGCTTATGCTAATATGTTATGCTAGAAGGAGTCCATAAATTTAAAAAAAAAAAGAGAGAGAAAATAAACAGAAAAAAGAAATAAGAAAAAGGGGCCCTGTGAAAAAAAAAATAAGAAAAATACCAGGGCAGAGAAAAAAAATAAAAAAAAAATAGAAATACATATATATTTATATATATATGGGACTCAAGGAATAAGTTAAGAGTGAGTATGTTAAGTTTGCTATGTTTTAGCATATTATTAAATTGAGAAGCATTGTTTTCTTTTGTGCAACTTTGCACTTATTGGTACGTAATGGAGTTTTAGATTAATCCCTCATTCCCATTAATCATTCTAAACAAATTCAACGTATTTTTTTTTTCAAAGAAGGAAAGGAAAAAAAAAATAAAACACATCATAGTTTAATTATTAGGCATAATATCCTTAATCCAACAATTCTCATCTATTTTAGTATAAAATAAAAGTGTATATAAAATTCGGAGTAAATTGTTATACAATTTTTTTTATAAATAATTTGTACTGTAAAAGAATATGAGAAATTAAGAAGTATATTAGTATAAACAATATGTAAAGATTTATGATAATTATAAATAGTTTAGGGTTGTAGGAATATTTTTACCCAAAAAAGCTCTAATATTAAGTGATCATGTTGCATGTCCAAACAGGGTATAAAACATGAATTCAATCAAACATCATTTACCATTTTATTTTTCACAAAGAATAGCCTAAAGTAAACAGTTAAACATAAAATATGACTATAAACTTATCAAGTTTGGCCATTTATACCCGTAATTTTTTTGACAAAAAATACACCTAAACTTTATTTAGTTTCAACTTTCTACCTTTCTACCTTTTAAAATATCAAATGAGACCTCATCAATTGAAAAAATATCTCATTTTGGTCCTAAGAATTTGGAAAAAAATATCATTCCATCCATTCACTTTTGAAATGTATCGTATTAGCGCAAGAATTTGAAAACAATATACAGTATTTAGTAATTAATTTCCCCTTTTAACTTAAATACAACAAATATAGCTAACTAATAAATATAGATTATACTATTTAATATAATAAAATAATACACAATGAATTACTCCCTCCGTTTTTTTTTAACTTCACCCATCCTGCACTGCACGCAATCCAATGCACATTTTCAATCATCAATATCTCATATTATATATAAGTAAAAAGTATAAAAATTTGATATTCCAAAACTACGTGATTAGACGAATCTAACAAGATCTCACTTGACTATGTTTTATCTTATATAACTATATGAAAAAATTGAATTAAAGTTACTCAATGAATAATCTACTATGCTAATGGTGAACTTAAAAAAAAACGAGGGAGTATAAATCAAATTATATGTATTGTAATATATTTAATTTTAAAAAGTAATTTCATTATTAATTATATTTAGATTTTTCTTTTATTTTATTTAAAATTTTTTAATTCATTTTCATTTTTTCAGATTTTTATTTTTCAATTTTTATTTCATTAGATTTCTGTAACAATAAATATAGTTATCCATATAAAAAAATAATTATAAAAAAATGCTAAAGAAGCATACCCCTAAAAGACTTGGTATCGGAGTATAAATTCGATTTAAGGCTTATAATAATAATGAATTAAAAAATAATAAAATTTTAATTAAATTAAATGAAAATATTAACTACCAAATTTTTTTCATAATCAATACGGAAAAGAAAATTGGAAAAATATTATTGACTAAAATAATATTTAAAAATTTAACAGATAATCAAAACTTAATTATAATTAAATTTTATGTCATAAAATTAAAGATTAGTCCATAAAAACTAATCACAAAAAAAAATTAAAATACATTACGTAATAAATATAAGTTTTAAATTATAAAAAGATAACAAAAAACGTATAAATAATATTTTTTAAAAACTTTGGGGATAATAGTTAAAATGTACAACATACTACACATCTTTGCCGACACATATGTGTCAATGTTTACCAAAATAAAAATGTACAATATATTAGGGAGTAAACTAATATTTTTTATAACCTTAATAATGCAAAATATACTCCATCAGTTCCGGTAATACCGTCCCACAACTTTTGGGCACAGTATTTTAGGTATAATGAGTTATTGTGACAAAGCGGAGTATTTAGTTGATGTGATGTTTTTGTGGATGTTTCTGGAGTAAGTTTTTTCTAAAAAGGTAAATGTGACAATTGTAGTGTGGAATGAACCAAAAAGGAAAGTGAGACAAATTCAGTGTGATGAATGGAGTAATTTTTCTAATTTTTAATAGTTAAGGGGCAGGATATTTATTTTCCACTTGCTCTCATCATTTTAGATATGAAAGAAAACTACATATATTTAATTTTTCAACAATAAAAATAATTTATTTTATTATGTGCACATGGGTTTGAATTTCCTTAATTTATCTTATTATCTCTTTTATTTTTCTTTTAATTTTTTATTGCATACATTCCAACCACTATTTAAGGAAAAGACTTTGAATCTCATGTAATTCAAAAAGCACTATATTCTCATTTTATATCGTCATATTAGTTCAACACCCGTACGTAGCAGGCGAAAGAAATCTAGTTATTAATTAATCTACAACAATTATGGAATTCATCACTAAGTAGAGTTGCACATTTGTTTTTCATTTACTTGTTGCTGTATTGATTTGTTCTTCTGTGTATTGGAATCCATGAATAAGTGTTCAACAACACTTGATGGAAAAAAGGGGATAAAGAAAGAAAGCACTGTACAGAGAACCGAAAATGGTGGGAATGTACTTGTGCTCTTCTTAAGATGGGAAAAGTGGACTGAAGATTTGCAGACATATTTAACATATTATTGAACACATATCGAGTTCCTATTGGTAGATTGGGAAAGAATTAAAATTAAAAAATAAAAACAAAAAAGAGAATAATGTAAAATGATTAGTGTCGCTGTCACAACGAACAGCCATGGAGTCTTTTCACGGTCCACTCTCTCCAACTCGCCTTCAACCATATGTATTTTGATATTCGAATTCAATCATATGGTCATATCACATATGGATATGGATAAAATGAATGAAGAAATTATAAGATAAAATAAAATAATGAAAGAATTTATTTACAAGTATAAATCTCCTAAAATAAATTTAAACAATGCAACGCACAATTTAATTTACACCACAACTACAAGTATATATGCCAAAATAACTCAATTTTACACACAATATTTTAATATTATTTACAAATTCTTATTTTATTATTGAAAATTAATTATTTTCTATGGAATGTGATCAAACTTGGCCCAAAAATTTTAAATAGGACTAAAAATTAGACGAAGAATACGGTCAATTTTGGACTGTATCAATGGCTGCAGCCAAAACATCCACTGGATTTTTATATAACTCAAAACACTTTTAAAAGTTATGACGCGGTGTGAATTAGAACGCAAACAATTTTGATTTTACTACATGAACATTGTACCATAATAATGCTCCATTCAAATAAAATGCAAAATAAAGCGATGAAAGACGAAGTTGTAGACTTATTTCTTTAAAATTCATTTTGGGTCTGGAATGGGCGGGCTTAAATTTCTCAAAAAGTTTGGTTAGCGTTCAAGAGCCTGTTTTGCAAACCAACTGAATCACCTTGAACGTGATTCGCCCTCTCTGCTTATATTATTGGATTCCATCAAAGAGCATATCTGGGTAAACAAGTTACAAATTTCTCACATGTTAATTAATAGTACATTTTTCATAAAATATTCAGGCCAACTTTTGGGACCATGATATAATAAAACTTAATTACCACATTCAGGCGCTTTTTGTGGGGAATCATGCATGCATATATGTAGGTCATTTTGAAGCCAATTTGTCAATGTATGAATAAATTCAATGTTCATTTAGCTAACTAAGAATACCAATTTTCCTTCACAGCTTTTCACTATTATATTTTCGTATGAAGTGCGACAGAGATAGATAGATTAATTCTTACCTGGATTATTTTGTTTTCTTTCCTCACTTGAATATCCCGGAATACTTAAATTCCAGTTTTTCTCTTCAAGTCATTTCAATTTTCAGTCGGCCAAAAAACTAGAAATGTTCTACAATTCCATTTCATTTTGAAGATGAAAAATACTTCTCCATAACCTCACTCTTGAAGACATTTAAATTTCTACGACATTGCAAAAGACACATTTTGCTATCTTATCATTAATCGATCTATTGGTTATCGTTTATGAATTATCTTCAATATAAGTTTCGCCATCTGAATAATTTGTTTATAAATTGACCGATTCATAGTTCCTCAAAATTAAAGGTTGCATACCCCGCTTTCATTCATGTAGTCCATTGCCATTGATAACTCAAGTTCGATACAAGTAAAAATTTAAATTCATTGAAAACCATTAATAACTAATGAGTTAATATACAAGTCTATATATATTAATACTTCATTTTAGTAAATCGTTTGATATTAGGAAAAATGCTCCAGTGGTTGAAATGGAGGATTGAAGCTTTTGAACTCATTGAATATGAATCTCACAACTAATTATATATTATCGTGCAGGATTATGGTGTCTGATTACTTGATGAATCCCCTGAAGTAGAACAAGAAATGCCTTTGATAGTCTGATAAGAGTAAATATGTTCATACATTTTGTTGATATCTTAAGTGGTTTGGAGTTAATTAAGTGTGAATATGGCTTATTTGTGCACGCTTTGCTTATTTTGTAGGCTTGGAGATGATGGAGTGGAAGCAAGTGAAAAAGTGACTATTTGATACAAATTGGCAGCAAGCAAGGAACACTTTATCATGGTCATGAGAAATTCTTGTATGACTAGATGGAAATTAATCCCTAATGGATTTGGGCCATTTGCTGTGATGCAAGAAAAAAAAAATACTGCTTGGACAAGTAAAGAAGGGAACTGCTGGACAAGTAAAGAAGGGAACTGCTGGAGTAATTAAGGAAAGAAATCAAAGGAATCAATCATGCAATTGATTTCAAAAAGGAAAGCAAGGGGCGGCTGGAGCACCAATGGGAGAATAAAACTTGGAAATTGGACACAAGCCAGGGAGACGGAATTTGGGGGAAAATTGGAGATTGGAGATAGGCGACACTTAGCCAGGAAGAGAAGAAGAACTTTTCAATTCGCTTCAATTCTATGGTTGTAATCTTTTGCTATTTCTTTCTTCCAATGACTATGGAGTAGATTCACCTTTCTAGTTCTGGGTTTTGATTTGACTCGGTACTTGGATTTGGGAGATTGTTGATACTCTTTGTGGATTTTTATTCCGTTGGTATTTATGCAATTTCTATGTTTATCGTTGCAATTGTTGAGTTGAATGAATATTTTGGTACCGATATTTTATTTGGCTTGATGATTGGTAGTCAATTTGAATAGGATACCTGTAATTGTATTTCTATTTGAATATGTGACAATTGGGTTGATTAGTTCCTTCCCAAGGAATTGCATAATCGACATTAATCTACACATCGTATGTGTAGATTACTCGAATTGGGTTTTTCTAGTTTATAATGCAATTGGGTAATTAAATCATACGGCCGTACCTAGGATTATTGTGCCCAATTAGGGATAACTAACGGTCGTACCTTAGTTATCTAATCGGTAAGGAAAAATTGGTTGCCTAAGCGGACCTGGTAACTATAACTAATTTATCAATGGTGTGTAAATTCAATCTTTATTAAATCGATGATCTAATTCAAGTACCAATCCCAAATCATTCCTAGGACTAGGTTTTTTATTCATAGTAAA
Organism: Hygrophila difformis; assembly: GCA_030278955.1. NCBI lineage: Eukaryota > Viridiplantae > Streptophyta > Magnoliopsida > Lamiales > Acanthaceae > Hygrophila > Hygrophila difformis. Next base: position 27,841,514 of record JAOANR010000001.1, on the reverse strand, counting down.
TTTCAATCTTTGTCTTTCAGTTTTATTATTTGCTTTGTTTACTTGTCTTTATTATTTCATTAAAATTATAGATCATTCAAATCAAACCCCCCCCCCCCCCCCCAAAAAAAAACTTTATTTTTATTTTTATAATACAATGGAATTACATATCACAGTCCCTGTAGAGACGATAACTTGTGCTGTACTACATTATTTGTGTTTACAGAAACAGAATAAATTTTTGATTGGCCGTGCGACCGACCAATTTTTGGCGCCGTTGCCGGGGATTCGTGTTTGAAATTCTTTTGTGTTATTTATTTTTTTTGTTTTTGTTTTTTTTTTTTACTTACTCTAGTTTGTTTTCCTTGTGTATGTCGTTTTCCTCCTCTACAGGTGAATTGTTATTTGATCCAGAAATAGAGAAGACTGTGCGTAGGCTAAGGAAAGAGGCTAGAATAAGAAAACAGTTTGAAGCTACTACATCATCCCCTGGTTTACCTTTGGTGGTCGAGTTAGCCCATCCTCCTAGCTCCAGCGCAGAATCAAGTGAAACTGAATCTGAGGAAGAGCAAGAGTTAGAGATGGCCGAGGCTCAAAGAACTTTGAGAGAATTAGCTGCGCCCGACTTGACCCAACAACTCTTATGCATTACTTTTCCTACTATTGATGATGATACACCATTTCAGCTTAAATCTGGATTGATTCACTTACTTCCTCATTTTAATGGTCTTTCAGGTGAGGAGCCTCATAAGCACCTTCAGGAGTTCGATGTTGTGTGTTCAAGCATGAAGCCTGCCGGTGTAACAGATGAGCAGATTAAACTTAGAGCATTCTCCTTTTCTTTAAAAGGACTTGCAAAGGATTGGCTTTACTATCTTCCAGCTGGAAGCATTGCGACATGGACTGACATGAAGAAGAAATTCTTGGAAAAGTATTTTCCAGCGACGAGAACCGCTAGTCTGAGAAAAGAAATTTGTGGCATCAAGCAGCAAACTGGTGAAACGCTCCATGAGTATTGGGAGCGTTTTAATCGTTTAATTATTAAGTGTCCACAACATCAAATACGTGGACAGGAGCATAATTGATGCAGCAAGCGGTGGAGCTCTAGTGAACAAGACACTAGCGGAGGCTTGGACTTTGATCAATAACATGGCGGAAAATACACAACAATTTGGAACCCGCGAAAGCATGCCAATCAAGGAGTCAAGTGAGGTAAATGATTTGTCAATTCAACAACAATTGAAAGAACTGACTACTTTTGTGAGAAAGATGGCTGTAGGAAATACACAACATGTGAGGGCATGTGGGATTTGTTCAAATCTAGACCATCCAACTGATGCATGCCCCACTTTACAAGAAGGATGAAGTGCTGAAGTAAATGCAGCTGGGTGGTCAGGACCTCTTAGAAGGCCATATGATCCATACTCGAATTCATACAATCCGGGTTGGAGAGATCATCCCAATCTCAGCTACCGGAATCAACAACCCACTGCACCACAACAAAATGCACCACCACCTCCCCCAGCTCAATCAGGTATGTCTTTGGAAGATATGGTTAGGACAATGGCTTCTAATACTTTGCAATTTCAACAGGATGCCAAAGCAATCTTTGAACAAACTAAAAGTCAAGTAAACCAATTGTCCTCCGACATGAGACAATTAAAGGAGAGGGAGAAGGGAAAATGGCCGGCTCAACCCGAGCCTAACCCGAAGAACGTGAGTGCAATGGTACTGAGGAGTGGTAAACAAGTTGATGGTCCTTCCCTACCCATACCAAAGGAGAAAAGTGAGGATGAGATCGAGAAAGAGATAAAGGAGGAAGCAGAGATTCAAGAAAAGGTAACACCTAGTCCTACTCTTCCTACTCAAACTAATTTGCCTCCTTTCCTTGACATGTTAAAAAAGCCACAAAAGCAGGATAGAAAGAAAGAAATGATGGAGATCTTCAAGAAGGTGGAATTGAACATTACACTGATAGATGCAATCAACCGAATTCCAAAGTAAGCTAAGTTCTTGAAAGAGCTTTGCACAAATAAAAAGAGGTTGAAGGGAGATGAACAAATCATTGCAGGTGAGAATGTATCTGCTATTCTAAAAAGAAAAATTCCACATAAGTGTGGTGACCCAGGTATGTTCGCACTCCCTTGCAAGATTGGAAACCCTATAGTAAAAAAGGCAATGCTACACTTAGGAGCTGCAACAAATGTCATGCCTAGAACACTGTTTAATACTTTGAGTCTAGGACCTTTGAAAGAAACAAGGATTATCATTCAATTAGCGGACCGAACTAATGCATATCCTGATGGCATGATTGAAGATGTTTTGGTTGAAATAAATGAGTTGATATTTCCCGTTGACTTCTATGTTCTGGATATGAATGACGAAGGTTGTTCTAACCCATCTCCTATTTTGCTTGGTAGGCCTTTTATGTACACAGCAGGAGCTATTATTAATGTTAAAAAAGGAACACTTGCACTGGAATTTGATGGAGAGATGGTGGAATTTAATCTTTTTGATGCTATCAAGCACCCCGTTGAATCTAACTCATTGTATGCTTTGGATATTATTGATCCTTGTGTGCAGGAAGTGTTTGAACTTGAAGGTGAAGACCCGTTGGAAGTAGCTTTGGTGAAACATCTCGATGTTGGGGATGCGCCTAATGTAACACTTGCTAAGAAGATAATAGAGGAGTTAGAAGCACTTCATTCTATACCTAGTGTGCATTCAAGATATGAACTTGCCCCAATTTTCATTCCTGAAACTGATAATAAGTTGTTACCTTCTGTGATGCAGGCACCGGAACTGGAACTTAAGCCCCTACCTGATCACTTGAAATATGCTTACTTGGGAGAAAACGAGACTGTACCGGTCATCATCTCCTCAAAGTTGACATCGGAGCAAGAAGAGAAGCTTATTTCTGTGCTTAAAGATCATAAAACCGCCATTAGATGGACGATAGCGGACACAAAGGGAATTGATCCATCATTTTGTATGCACAAGATTGCTCTTGAAGAGGATGCCAAACCGGTGAGGCAAGGCCAAAGGAAGTTGAACCCAATCATGACCGAGGTAGTAAAAAAGGAAGTGATGAAGTTGCTTGACGCATCCATAATCTACCCAATTTCTGATAGTAAATGGGTAAGCCCCATTCAAGTGGTTCCGAAAAAGGCGGGTGTGACAGTGGAAGAGAATCAAGATGGTGAAAAGCTCTCAGTCCGAAAGCAAACCGGATGAAGGCAGTGCATCGACTATCGTAAGTTTAATGCGGTTACAAAGAAGGACCATTTCCCTCTTCCTTTTATCGACCAAATGATCGAAAGATTAGCTTGTCGCGCTTACTATTGCTTTTTAGATGGTTTCTCAGGTTATTTTCAGATAGCAATAGCGCCGAGGATCAGGAGAAAACATCTTTCACGTGCTCGTTTGGTGTATTCGCTTATAGAAGGATGTCGTTCGGTCTATGCAATGCCCCAGCCACATTTCAAAGATGTATGGTGAGCATTTTTTCTGAGTATGTTGAAAACATAATTGAAGTGTTTATGGATGATTTCAGTGTCCATGGAGCAAACTTTGAAACTTGTTTGGATAATCTGTCACTGATTTTGGAAAGGTGTGTAGAGACTAACCTTATACTTAAATGGGAAAAATGTCAATTTATGTTAGAGCAAGGTATAGTTCTCGGGCATGTCATTTCATCAAAGGGTATTGAGGTAGACAAATCTAAGGTTGCATTGATATCTACTTTACCTTACCCTTCTTCTGTGCGAGATATCCGTGGTTTTCTAGGTCATGCAGGGTTCTACAGGCGCTTTATAAAAGATTTTTCCAGGATTGGAGCACCACTATTCCAATTGCTAAAGAAGGATGTGCCATTTGAGTTCACTGAAGAGTGCAAGCAAGCTTTTGACAAGTTGAAAGAGCATCTCACAACCCCACCAGTTAACCAACCACCAAACTGGGACCTACCGTTTGAGTTGATGTGCGATGAGAGCGATAGTGCAATGGGGGCTGTGTTAGGACAACGAGTTGGGAGAGCTTCTCATGTTATTTATTATGCCTCTAGAGCATTGAATGGAGCTCAATTGAACTACTCCACTACTGAGAAAGAAATGCTTGCAGTTGTCTTTGCACTTGATAAATCCAGATCTTATTTGCTTGGCACTAAAGTGATTGTTTACTCTGATCATGCAGCTCTGCGCTATTTGATGGCAAAGAAGGAAGCAAAACCGAGGCTAATTAGATGGCTGCTGCTCTTACAAGAATTTGACATGGAGATTCGTGATAAGAAAGGGACTGAGAATCTAGTTGCCGATCACTTGAGCCGCATACCCATTGAGTTGGCGGGATCTCCTATTCGGGAGTCATTCCCAGATGAGCAACTTCTTTCTATCTCTTCTGTTCTTCCTTGGTATGCTGGTATTTGGTTGCTAATGATTTCCCTGCAGGTTGGACAAAGGCTCAAAGGGACAAACTTCGAAGTGATGCCAAGTACTACATTTGGGATGACCCTTACCTTTGGAAGCAATGTGCCGATCAAGTCATGAGAAGATGTGTTGAGGAAGGTGAGTTCCAATCAATTCTAGCTTTTTGTCACTCTATGGCATGTGGTGGACACTTTGGATCTCAAAGAACGGCTAGAAAGGTGTTGGAAAGTGGTTTCTTTTGGCCTACTCTTTTCAAAGATGCTCATGCTTTTTGCAAATCATGTGATCGTTGTCAACGAGTAGGTAATATTTCTTCCCGTAATCAAATGCCCCAGACTCCAATGTTGTTTGTTGAAATTTTTGATGTGTGGAGTATCGATTTCATAGGACCTTTCCCAACTTCATTTGGATGTCTTTATATTCTTTTAGCTGTTGATTATGTCTCGAAGTGGGTGGAAGCTAAGGCCACCCGAACTAATGATTCCAAAGTGGTTGCAGATTTCATCAAGTCTAACGTATTCTCGCGCTTTGGAATGCCAAGAGCTATTGTGAGTGACAGGGGAACCCATTTCTGTAACAAGACCGTATCGGCCCTCTTTAAGAAGTATGGTGTTCTTCATAAGGTATCTACTTCTTACCACCCACAAACTAATGGACAAGCTGAAGTTTCTAATCGGGAGGTCAAGTTGATCCTGGAGAAAACTGTTCAACCGAATAGAAAGGATTGGAGCTTGAGGCTAGATGACGTTTTTTGGGCGTATCGTACTGCGTATAAAACACCTATAGGGATGTCACCATTCCGATTGGTGTTTGGGAAGCCATGTCATCTCCCTGTGGAGTTTCATCACAAAGTATATTGGCAGTGAAGAAGTGTAACATGAATTTAAAAGAAGCAGGGCTCCATCGTAAGTTGCAACTTCAAGAGTTGGAGGAAATTCGGAATGAGGCTTATGAGAGTGCATTCATTTACAAAGAGAAAAATCGAGCTTTTCATGATCAACAAATATCTCGAAAGTCTTTTGAGATTGGGCAAAAAGTTCTCTTATATAACTCCAAGCTCAAGCTTTTTCCTGGTAAGTTACGTTCTAGATGGATTGGACCATTTGTGATTACTAAAATCTTTACTTATGGTGCAGTTGAAATCCAAAGTTTGTGGTCAATGGGCATCGCCTCAAGCCATACTACAAGGGATTTTCTAATGAGAATGTGGAGATGGTGTCTCTTGTGGATGCCAATTTTGGGAGTTAGTGATAAATTGAGAAGAAAGTCTAGCCAAAGACTATAAAGAAAAGCACTTCTTGGCAGGCAACCCAAGCTTTTTATTGTTATTTCGTGTCTTTTTCTTATTTTATTTTAGTGTGATGTTTTTAACTTACATAATTTGTGTTGTGTTTTGTGCATAGGTGAATCAATTTTTTTTTTTTTTTTGGGAGGAAGAAGGAAGAATTCAGATTGCCACAATGAGCTTAGTCATGACCATGACTAAGGTATATATAATGGACTGATTTCAAGGCAAGAAAAAGTTGCATTCCAGCAAGTTAAAGAGTACTTAGTCATGACCATGCCCAAGGTCTAAATGGTGGATTGTTTTTATGCAAAATAGGGACTATTGGCCGTGCGACCGACCATAGTCCTTTTTTCTACAAGTTTAATTTTTTTGAGCAGAATTGAAGATCAATAGTGGAATCATTCAACATTATTTATGCATTTCTTGTAAATTTAGTGAGAATATTGCTCATTTATGTAACACTCCAATTTTTGGGACTGCGGAAGGAAATATATGATGTTACTCTAGGTGTTGCTGGATGACTAACCCTACAACGATTTTAACCTCTTTCTAGTGTGTTTTGGCCTCACTCACTCACATACTGGGAGATTTAGTAGATCACCCATCCTAGAGTTTCTCCACGACAAGCACACTTAATTTTGGAATTCTTATAAGATGGCTAACAAGAAAGAAATATATATACCTTATTGGTATGAGTATCTTATTTCACTCAATTTATACAATTTTCCGGGTTTTACAATTCATCAACATATTAGCCATATTGACATCAATAATGGAGGACCGATGTAAAATTAAGAAAGATGAGATAGCCCATCGACAAACGCGTGAATCTGGTCGTGGGTATAATTAGCAATGAATTCTATCATTTCTGTAGATTAATTAGTAATTTTTAAATCACTTGAATGAAACTTTTGTTGATTCCATACATATTGTTTGTCTAATCCTGTGAGTGAGGGGGCATATTGTCTCAACCCCCTCATTATGTCGATCATCTGTGTATAAAAAACTTATGGATGGATTACAACATTATATTGTAGGTAAGTAGTGGCAAAAGATGCAAGAGCTCAAGTTTCACTTGTAGATGGAAACATAATTGTAAGAACCATTGTCGGACGCGGTATGAGGACAAGACAATAGAGTTACTGAGTATGTTTGGATGTTAGCATATTGGGTAGCATATAGCGGATTAAAAGAGCATATTCTCTCACAATTCTCTCTCCGAATCTGCTATCTGCTAGCGGATCCGCTGACTCCCAAACATCCCCACTATCCATATTATTCATAATATTGATATCCATACGTGTTCCAAGAAAGAGCAGATTGTAATATGCGTATCAATCATACCAACTAAATGCAATCAAATAAAAAGGAAAGTGGATCTGTCAAAAACCCTCATTAATGGTGTGATTGTGGGAATGATTTGTAACTTCCATAATGGACGATATCAATCCAATTACATCCCAAAAGCAATTACGCCGAGCATAATGTTGCAGGAAATGATAGACCTAAATTTTTCCCCGGACGGCAACACCGCTGATGATGGATTACACACGAGAACGATCGTGATGCCGACAACGCTGCACCATTTGTTGATTGCTTGCTAGCGGATTATGATAATCATGTCCAAGCCTCTGAGAATGATTCCATACAACTAACAGGAGGTTGTGATGAGGAAAACGATGCGGATGGAATGGCTGAATTTGAAAGATGCTCCGATCCGGTTACAATTAGTAGCACCGACGATTGTTGTGTACCGTATGCCGAAGGTTGCCATGTCGCACCAATCTTGACAGGTAAGTGTTAATTTATCCATCGATATTATAGGCACAATGTTGTTTTTGAATATTGAAGTGGTGATTTCGCCAAACTAAATTCCAGATATAAAGGATGAACAGTGACAGAGCATAGGATGAACAGATTGGCTAAATTGCCGTGTCCTCTGAGAACTACATATTTTCCCAACCTATTGACTATATCATCCTTTAAACAGTGACAGAGCACAAGATGAACAGATTGACAGCACAAACTATAGAATATCATCATACACTATTGACTATATCATCAGGTAAACAGTTACGTAGCATAACCTGAACGAGGTGGTAGCATTAACTACTAACTATTGACTATAGCATAAATTAAATGACTACAGAACACAATATGAACGTGGTGGCAGCACAAACCATTCACTATTTCTCTAAAGTTACTTTTTGGATGTTATAAACCTAAGAAAGGGATGATAAAAATTAAGTCAAAATGTGGTCCAATGGATAAGGAGACAAAAAACCCCACAGAATCTGCTAAAAAACTAAAAAAAATTCGCACAATCTAAACAAATTCGGACACATTCATGGCCCACAATTCCTCCCATTACTTTTCATGATTTCAGGAATATTCAATTAGTAACATCCAAATAACCACCAATTAATAAAACTTTAAAAGGAAATGATATAATGAAATTCACTGCCATAATGGGCAAAACCCACAAAATATCCCACCGTATACATCGAAAAAATATGGCTGGACATCCATAGTATGGATACAAACTCATTCGGGACACGAACCAAGGTCAACATGCTATCCACTTTAGGTGTTGTTATGTGTGTGCAGATATGATTGTTGACAAAGATAAAAATAAATAGTGGCAATAATTGCCAATTGTATTTGGCTCATTGCTAAAAGCATATGAGATATTGTAATGTTTGAAGTAGGGGTGTAAACGAGCCGAGCCGAGCTCGAGCTTTACCAGGCTCGAGCTCGGCTCAGTTATGTATAAGTTCGGCTCGGCTCGAGCTCGAAGCTCGACGAACTTTAAAAATTGAGCTCGGCTCGTGCTCGACACAATATATTGAAGCTCGAGCTCGGCTCGAAGGGCCAAAAAAGCTCGACATAAATTTCAGTTTTTTTTTAAAAAAAACCGAGTATCCCTAGACCACATTGGACTCAAGATAAAAAAATTTTAAATTATTCAATAATGAGCTTAAAAACTTGAAAGATGGAGTTTTGTAGAAATATGTATTAAACTATTCATAATTCCATATAATAGTGCCAATTTAGAAGGAGATTGGGATTTAGTTTTTTTATTTAATGTTAACCATAATAAAATATAATGTACAATATTATTAAATAAATTAGGAGTGAATTTACTGTTGGACTTCCTCTTCCTCACATTTGTTAAGAAAGAAAATATCCTATATTTTTAAGAAAGAAATAATATATATATAATATATTCGAGCTTATTATCGAGCTTTCGAGCCGAGTACTAGTTAGCTTGGCTTGAGCTCATTAATATTCGAGCCGATCTCGAATTCGAACCGAGCCTTTTCGAGTCGAGCTTTGGTCGAGCTTTGATCGAGTCGAGCCCGAATATTTTACGAGCCTATCGGTCTCATTTACGCCCTAGTTTGAAGAATTGTTATGAATGGAAATTGAATTTGTATTTGTATTTCCATTTCCATTACATAACAATCCGTAATAACATTCTTTATAGTTGTTCACCCAAAAAAAAAAAAAAACATTCTGTAATAGTTACTTTATATAGTTAATTTGCTCATTAATTGTTGTTAATTCTTTACAGCCTCCCTTATAGCAATTAGGACGATAGGGTGCAGAATGATTTTATTTATGTTGAGTCAAGGTTTTGATGGAAGTTCACAACCGATGTTTGAACACGATTGAAGAACATACACAACTCCAGTCGACGTGTGCATGGAAGAACTTTCCTTGAAGACTGGAATTGGCCCCAATGGATCTTTCCTAATCAGAAGGGTAAATACCAATGTTTGATTGCAGGAATCCCTTCTGAATTAAGAAAAGATCAATCAGCCAGGATTTGGGTTAATCACAACGGCTCTTTCCCCATTTAGCATCATGCCGTTTGAATTGACAGAGCTCACTCGATAAGAAGGGTTTTGGAGGATTGATTCAAACACTTCTCACGACTCTAATTCTGAAATTACTCTGAAACTCTCTAGAGCTCTCGGAAACTATTGCTGAGAAGGAATATCGATCTCCAGCCTTGTGTGCACAAGAAATCCATTTACTGCTGGAAGATCGACCGAGCCTTGAGCACTCCTATCGATTGCTATTTGTTCTCTGTTCAGTCCTGAATCGGAGTAACATCAAAGGAGGGTGCTTGAGGCGAAACAGGAGGAATCACAACAACTCATTCATTCATACGTCAGAGGAGGTGTGCTTCACAGGTTACCTCAGGGGAAACTCAAAGTGGTTGCTTTGGGGAGTTGAAATAGGTGGGAATCCTATACCAGATTCGAGGAAGGAAGCTGGTCATTACAACTATCTGCCTGAAGTTTGGAGTGAAGGCATTCAAAGTTATTTCATCTACTGTGTGTGGTTGTAAACCATTGTTGATAACACATAGTGAAATAATCTCCTGGATTGGTATCCCCCAGACGTAGGCCGAAGGCCGAACTGGGTCAACAACTCGTGTGTTGTTTATTTTCTTTGTGCTTGTTTTATTCCGCTGTGCATTTTATTACACTCGATACAGTAATCTGTTTGTTCATTGGTGGTGTTCAGACACTCTCAGTGAACCACTGCACAAAGTTATTCACTTGCTTAACCCAGTGGACCTAACAAGTGGTATCAGAGCCACACTCTTGCGAGAGAGATCTGTTGAAGCAAGATGAGTCAAAGGTGGAACTACACCCAGCCTCCTCTTCTAGATGGCACTAACTCTGCCTTCTGGAAGAACAAGATGCGATCCTTTCTGATGTCCATAGATGATCTGGCATGGAATGTTGTTCTGGTCAAATATGTTGCTCCCAGTGTTACCAAGGATGGTGTGACCACCCCCAAAGACATGAATGACTGGAGCAAGGAAGAAAAGGGTTTATCCAACATGAACTCAAAGGCACTGCATGCCCTCTTCAGTGCTGTGTCAGATGACCAATACTTCCTTATCTCCAACTGCACCACAGCGTATGAAGCTTGGGAGATCTTGGTAAACTCTTATGAGTGTACCACACCAGTAAGGAGATCTAAACTCATTTCTCTAGATGCTGAATTTCATAAAATGTGTATGGATGAGCATGAGACTGTTAATAGCTTTTTTGGTAGAATTCGAACTCTAACCAACCAAGCTCAACAGCTTGGGAAAACTTACTCGAATAAGGAGATTGTGACTAAGATTGTAGGTACACTCCCTGAGAGGTTCTACCCCAAGATTGCTGCCCTAGAGCTTCAAGCAAACTTTGCAACCATGAGTGTTGATGAACTAATGGGGATCCTACAGTCTTGGGAAATGACTCACTGCAAGAAGTTCAAAGGAAAAACCACAGCTTTCAAAGTGGAAACAAAACCTCAAAGCACATCCTCTGGCAAGGAATCCAGTCCAATCCATGATGATGACTCTGAGGATCTGGATGAAGAGGATTTGGCACTGCTAACAAAGAAATTGGCTCGCTTCCTCAGAGACAAGAAAACCAAACAGTTTGGAAGCAAAAGGGGAGAAAGCTCTTCTAGCAAGAGGCCAGAGAGAAGGAGGTCTGAGAAACCTGTCAGGAAACACTCCAAGGAATCCTCAGAACCCAAAGGTCCTCAATGCTTCAAATGCAAAGGTTTTGGTCATGTGAGGGCTGATTGTGCTAACCTCAGAAGCAAGTCCCCCGAAGCCAAGAAGACCTACTGTGCTACCTTCAGTGATGAGGATAATGCTGAATCCAGTGATGATGAAGGAGGAGATAGAGTTGCCTTTGTAGGTTCATGGGATTCAGAGTCTGAGTCTGAATCAGTATCTGCTCCAGGTAATTCTTCACCACATGTCAATACGCTTATTACTGATGAAGCTTCTGCCTCTTCTTTCAGGGATTACGACCTTGAAATTGAAACTCTTGGGAACATGTATGATGAGGCCAATCTCAGGCTGGAACAAACCTCTGAAGAACTGGATAGAGCTCTACTCGACCTTGTGATAAGCAGACAGGAGATTACCTTCCTCAACAATGAACTGGATGAGTTGGTAGCCAAATATTATGTGCAAGGAGAAGAAGCGAGGAAATACCTTCAGGAACTCAATGCCTGCAAGGATGAACACTTTGCTCAATGGAGAGAGCTCATGAGTGCTGAGAACAGACGAGATGAACTGGAATACCTAGTTGCTCATCTGGAACCTTCTCACAGGGATCTATCTGTTACAGTGGACGAGCTTGCAGTCCAAGCTGGTGAACTCATGACCTCTAAGAGGGAACTTACTGATCAAGTGGAGCAGCTCAGTACTGAGAGAGACAACTTTCAACAAGAGGTGATCGGACTGTCTGAGAAAGTTCACAATCTCACCACAGTCAATGGAGCGCTCATTGATCAAGTCACAGATCTCACCTGTCAGAAGGATGATCTGCAACATCAAGTGACTGAGCTAACGAGTCAAGTCCAGGAACTTTCTGCTAAGGTCACAAGGTCAGAAGAGTTAACCAGCAGATTAAACAAAGGGAAGGATGTACTTCAGGAAATCATTGCTGCTTCAAAGGCTCATGGAGACAGGAGAGGAATCAGTTATGTGAAAGGTTGCACTACATCCACTCAAAGGGTCTTTGTCAAAGAAGGAAGCAGCTCGTCTGATGTGTCTAAGGAAGAAAGGAGCTCTTCTGACAACTCAACCAAAGGAGTCAGCACCAGCAGGACACCTAAGAGAAGAAAGAGTAGGAAGCACATCCCTGAAGGTGAACTCCTGAAATGTGATTACTGCAGGTCCTATGGACACATGACAAAGGCATGTCGATTACTTGCTAGAGATGCCTTGTCTGGACGACCCATGTTTTGGCCAAATGAAAACTTGAAGAAATTATTCGCCAGAAGAGAATGGAGAGCCAAATGGAAGATGGTATGAAATGTGGCTTTCCACACTACTTCAAAGTCAGGAAAGAAGTCATGTTGGTACTTTGACAGTGGCTGCTCAAGGCATATGACCGGGTCAAGAGAACTTCTTACCAACTACCAAGAGATCGATGGAGGTCATGTTGTTTTTGGTGATGGCAAGAAAGGGAAAGTCATTGGATTGGGGTCCATCGCTGAAGAAGGTTTTCCTGCTCTTGAGACAGTCTACCTTGTGGATGGGCTGTGTGCAAATCTGATCAGCATCAGTCACCTCTGTGACAACAAGCTCAAGGTGCTCTTTGATGATGAATGCTGTGAAGTGCTCAAAGCCAAAAGGGAATGCATCTTCAAAGGTTACAGGTCAAAGAATGATTGTTATATGTTGTCACAATCTTGCTTGTTTGCTAACAGCGCAGGTACCTCAGTAACTCACCTGTGGCATGAGAGGCTAGGTCATTTGAACTTCAGGGATCTAATCAAACTAAGCATGAAAGGAAGTGTAAAGGGCTTGCCCAACCTGAAGAGGGATGAAGCTGATACTTGTAGTGACTGCATAAAGAACAAGCAACACAGAACTTCCCACCAATCCATTGAGCAGTCTGGTTCAGTCCGATGCCTTGAACTCGTTCACATGGATCTTTTTGGTCCTACAGAGGTCAAAAGTCTCGGTGGTAAGCAATACGTTTTGGTGTGTGTTGATGATTATTCTCGATATACTTGGGTATCTTTTCTCAGGGAAAAGAGTGAGGCCCTCAAAGCTTTCATCAAGCTGAGCAAGCAGTTGATCACTGAAAAGGAATGCAAAATCAAGAGGATCAGAAGTGACCATGGAGGAGAATTTGAGAGTCATGCATTTGAGGAATTCTGCAGTGAACTTGGAATCAAACATGAATTCTCTGCTCCAAGAACACCTCAACAGAATGGAGTGGTGGAAAGGAAAAATCGAACCATTCAAGAAATGGCCATGGTAATGCTCAACTCAAAGGATGTTCCTCAATTCCTGTGGGCTGAAGCTGTTCACACTGCCTGTTACATCTCAAATCGAGTCCACTTGAGACCCAAACATCAGAAGACTCCCTATGAACTATGGAAGGGTAAAAAGACCACCATCTCTTACTTTCATACTTTTGGTAGTACTTGTTTTGTTCTCAATGACAGGGACCACCTCGGGAAGTTTCAAGAAAAAAGTGAAGAAGGAATTCTTGTTGGATATTCTTCCACAAGCAAAGCCTACAGGGTCTATCTTCCTAACTCCAGAAATGTGGTGGAATCTGCTAATGTTACTTTTGTTGACAAGCCTAGCAGATCTCCTTGCCCTGCTGATGCTAAGAATCAAGAAGATTCTGGGATGAACAACTTAGAACCATCTTCCTCTGACAACAAGGAGAATACACCAGCTCGTGCTGTTGACACAGATACCAGTTCAGTTCCTCCTACTCCCTCGAGAAGGGTACACAGAAACCATGATGAAGATGACTTGATAGGTGATCTCAACGAAGGAAGAAGGACTCGGATCAAGAAGAAGATTGACTACAAGGAGCTAGCAGGTCTACACTGTTTTACTTCCAGAATAGAGCCAAAGAAGGTTGAGGAAGCCCTGGAAGATGAACATTGGATCCTAGCCATGCAAGAGGAACTGGAGCAGTTTGCCAGGAATGAAGTGTGGACCTTGGTAAAGAGACCAGATGAAGTGAATGTGATTGGAACCAAATGGATCTTCAAAAACAAGTCTGATGAAAAGGGCAACATCACCAGGAACAAAGCCAGGCTTGTTGCTCAAGGGTACACTCAAGTTGAAGGAGTAGATTTTTCTGAAACCTTTGCTCCTGTTGCTAGACTTGAGGCAGTAAGGCTGCTGATTGCCATTGCTTGCACTTTCGAGTTCAAACTTTATCAGATGGATGTCAAAAGTGCTTTCCTTAATGGGTGGCTGAAGGAAGAAGCTTATGTGGAGCAACCAAAGGGATTTGTAGACCCTCACTATCAAGACTATGTCTACAAACTGAACAAAGCTCTCTATGGGCTTAAGCAAGCTCCAAGAGCCTGGTATGATCGCTTGTCATCTTACCTACTTGAGAAGGGATATGTTCGTGGCAATGCTGACAAGACTCTCTTCATCAAGAGAGAAGGAAAAGGATTTCTGATAGCCCAAATATATGTCGATGACATAGTGTTTGGATCAACGTCTCTAGCCCTGAAGGATGAATTCATCAGTATCATGAGTAAGGAATTTGAAATGAGTCTAGTTGGTGAACTAACTTATTTCTTAGGTCTGCAGGTTACTCAGAAGAAAGAAGGAATTTTTCTGAACCAGTCCAAATATGCTAAGAATCTTGTGAAAAGATTTGGAATGGAGTCCAGCAAGGCTGTTCGAACTCCTATTGGGACCAGTGACAAACTGCACAAAGATGCTTCTGGTAAATCTGTTGATTGTAAATTATACCGAAGTATTATTGGTAGTTTGTTGTATCTTGCAGCTAGCAGGCCAGATATCAGTTATGCTGTAGGAGTGTGTGCAAGATATCAAGCAGATCCTAAAGAATCACACCTTCATGCTGCAAAAAGGATCATTCGATATGTTGCTGGTACTGCTGATCTTGGTATATGGTATTCCAATGACTCCAGTCTGCAAGTCATTGGATATAGTGATGCGGATTGGGCTGGTTGTGCAGATGACAGAAAAAGCACCACTGGAGGATGCTTTTATGTTGGCACAAACCTAGTGAGTTGGTACAGCAAGAAGCAAAGCTCAATCTCCCTCTCTACTGCTGAAGCTGAGTACTTAGCTGCAGGAAGCTGTTGCGCTCAACTCCTCTGGATGAAACAGATGATCAAAGACTATGGCATTGATCACAAGGAGCTGTTTCTACTGTGTGACAACATGAGCGCGATTAACATAGCCAAGAATCCTGTCCAGCATAGCCGAACTAAGCATATTGAGATCAGACATCATTTCATCCGTGATTTGGTAGAAGATGGAATCGTGTCCATTTCACACGTTGGGACTGAACAACAACATGCGGACATATTTACTAAGGCCCTGAATGGTGAACGGTTTGAAGCCCTTAGGCGCGAGCTTGGGCTTTGCTACATGGATTAAGAAGTTGGAACAGGCTCTTCCCCATGGTGTACACTGTAAGATCCGCTAGGCCCAATCAATTTTTGTTTGATTACTAACCTTTGGGCTGCAGGATTTATATTCTCTAGGGGGAGAGATTTAAAGCCCATCAGAAAGGCCCTAAGGTCAAATCCAATGTACATACTGATGGTGCTGGTCTAGGAGCAAATCCAGAGTAGTCTCTACTCTGTCTTATCACTCGCGGGAAAGTATTTTTTATTTTCCTATGAACTCGTGCAGAATCATTACCTTCTCTGATCTTGCTCGCTTCGTCTTCCTTGTGTTTCCGTTTTCCCTTGTTCTTGCTTGCATTTCACTTGTTCTTTGCCCTAAGTGTTCTTTCGCAGATTTTCTATGGTGAAAACAAGGGGTTTAAAGAAAGCCCTTGAGGCTACTGGGGAACCCTCTTCTCCCACGAAGAAAACCTGTCCAGAAGTTGATTTTGGAAAATCCCTACAGGATTGGCATAAGAAGAAGAAGGCTAAGACTGAGAAAGTTCGAGCCACTGTTCCCAGTGACCCTTTGGACATTAGGAATGAACTCAGAGATGCAGGGGTTGCGGTTACTGAAGAGATGGAAACCGTTTCAGGGATTGAACCCACGACCACGAAAGAACCTTCCACCTCTCCGACGGTTGAAGAACAGGCAGTTACTGCAAATGAGGAGCCTATTTCTAGTACTGATCCGCCGCCTGAGGATGCTGCTACCATGGATTCTCCTAAGAACCTGCGTACTCTAGCCAAGGATGCTTCAACCTCATCCAAAGGAAAGAGCGCAAAGAAAGGTAGTAAATCTGCTTCGATTTCTACTAATGTTGCTACAAGATCTTCTACAGGAAAAACGGCTGCAGCAGAAACCACTTCGGTGCTCCCTCCTACGACCACAAAGAACCCCATTGCTGCTGTTCCCTTGACTGCAGTAACACCTTCCGGAATTGTGACTCAAGGAGCCAAGGAGAAGAATGCCCCAGACTCCCAAAGTGTAGAACAAGTCAGTCGCGGCAAATCATCCAAGAAAGGTGCTACTCGTCCCAAAACTGCTGATGGACTATCTTGTTAGTTATTTTTGTGAACATGTTTCTGGTTAATTGATGTTATCATTCCTTTTGCTATGTTGATTATTCTGGTTGTATCTATTTATATAGCTTTGCGGGATGTAATTGGTGGTTGGGTCGTTGGGTTGATGTATGTTCCTAGCTAGCATTTGTAATAGATCATCTTCGGTTGGATTTTCTGTACTGGCTCACTTCCTGTCAAAAAGGGGGAGAATGTTGAGTCAAGGTTTTGATGGAAGTTCACAACCGATGTTTGAACACGATTGAAGAACATACACAACTCCAGTCGACGTGTGCATGGAAGAACTTTCCTTGAAGACTGGAATTGGCCCCAACGGATCTTTCCTAATCAGAAGGGTAAATACTAATGTTTGATTGCAGGAATCCCTTCTGAATTAAGGAAAGATCAATCAGCCAGGATTTGGGTTAATCACAACGGCTCTTTCCCCATTTAGCATCATGCCATTTGAATTGACAGAGCTCACTCGATAAGAAGGGTTTTGGAGGATTGATTCAAACACTTCTCACGACTCTAATTCTGAAATTACTCTGAAACTCTCTAGAGCTCTCGGAAACTATTGCTGAGAAGGAATATCGATCTCCAGCCTTGTGTGCACAAGAAATCCATTTACTGCTGGAAGATCGACCGAGCCTTGAGCACTCCTATCGATTGCTATTTGTTCTCTGTTCAGTCCTGAATCGGAGTTACATCAAAGGAGGGTGCTTGAGGCGAAACAGGAGGAATCACAACAACTCATTCATTCATACGTCAGATGAGGTGTGCTTCACAGGTTACCTCAGGGGAAACTCAAAGTGGTTGCTTTGGGGAGTTGAAATAGGTGGGAATCCTATACCAGATTCGAGGAAGGAAGCTGGTCATTACAACTATCTGCCTGAAGTTTGGAGTGAAGGCATTCAAAGTTATTTCATCTACTGTGTGTGGTTGTAAACCATTGTTGATAACACATAGTGAAATAATCTCCTGGATTGGTATCCCGCAGACGTAGGCCGAAGGCCGAACTGGGTCAACAACTCGTGTGTTGTTTATTTTCTTTGTGCTTGTTTTATTCCGCTGTGCATTTTATTACACTCGATACAGTAATCTGTTTGTTCATTGCTAGTGTTCGGACACTCTCAGTGAACCACTGCACAAAGTTATTCACTTGCTTAACCCAGTGGACCTAACAATTTAGAGGGTGTTTGGATTAGCGATATAAAATAGATTATTTGATTATTGCGTTTTCAAAACGCAAATAATCAAGTTTGCAGCACCTTTTTTAGCGGTTAAACTGATTATTTGCGTTTTGAAAACGCAATAAGCAGATAATCTATTTTCTTGCAGCTTATCCAAACACCATCTTAGTAGGTGTAGATTGTGATGTGTGTGTATGATGCCTCCTAGTTGTGCAAATTTTCCATACTAAAACGCTGACAACCTTCCATCGTAAAATCTATCTATAGTAATATAAAAGTTGATCTTATAAACAATAATAACGAGCTATCATATATAAAATCCATTTAATATAAACTCATTAACGGGTTTCAGAGAGTTATGGAGCTCAATTCTTGGGGTTAGCATTCAATTGGGCTTTCATGAAATTGCAATTTACATTATATTATCTGTTTTCTTATCATTTAATACTTTAATTTTAAAGAATACGTACATTTTAATGAAATACTCTAATAAAAATATAAATATTCATTGTTGAAAATAGAATAATGTAAATTGATTGTTTTTATTAAAATTAATTAAATATATGTATATATAAAATATTATTATATACATTATCTGTTTATTTATCATTTAATACTTTAATTTAAAGATTACATTTTAATACAATACTATAAAAAAAATATAATATTCATTGTTAAAAAATAGAATAATGTAAATTGATTGTTTTTTTATTAAAATTGAATAAATATATGTATATATAAAATATTATTTACATTATAATTTAATTAAAAATAATGCCAAAGTTGTTAGAGAATTTTTTTTACATTGTTTAATAAAGTTTTGTATTTTACCCATTAATCTTTATTTAGCAATAAATATTGTCCATTATATATAGGGTAATTATTTATTTTTATATCTCAACTATTCCAATGTATTCATTTATAAACCTAAACTTTTTTTTTGGAAAAGAATACACCCCAACTATTAAAACCTATAAAAATCATATTTTCCGTTAAGTTGCCGTTAAGTTTAATTCTTCCGTTAAATATGTATAGGCAAATTAGTCCGTCCATATTTTTATCAATTTAATCCGTTGACTCAAATCCATGATCCAAATCTGCATTGAGGGAAAGCACATCTCGATAAAGGATACCTGCAACAAATTATTTGAATTCCGTTTAATATTTGCATATGATGTATTGTGATTGAGCTAGGATTTAATTAATTTAATTCAATTCAATTGTAATTATTTACTTGGTGGGATCAACAATGGCGTGGCATTAATTCATAGCAGCCGAAAAGCTTCAGGAGCTGCAAACTGCTGACGGATCCTTGGGAGTGTGATTGGTGGTAGTGGTGGGGTTATGTTTCTTGGAAGTAAGCCTCGTTTCCCGGCCGAGTATTAATATGATTATTGTTGCTTCTATGTAATTGAGAATAGCCATGGGGATGAACGGATCGGACAGTTGAAATGGCGAACGGGAGAAGATTGATTTGGGATATAGATAGGGATCAAGGTGGGTTTGATGTGGCCGGGTAAAAAATGTTGGATTTGAATCATGGATTTGGGTCAACAGGTTAAATTGATAAAAATAAGAACATACCAATTTGTCTGTACATATTTAACAGAAGAATCAAACTTAATTAACAGCAACTTAGGGAAAATATAGATTTTTTTAAGTTTTAATAGTTGGGGTTTATTTTTTTTCCAAGAAAAAATTTAGGTATATAAATTAAATGGACACTTTGAAATAGTTGAGGTATAAAAATAAATAATTACCCTTATATATATTATGTAATATACTTATATAATTAATTGCATACCTACGGAATTTTTAACTTAAATATTTTAATCTTCATATCAATTTTCAAAACAATGATCTAAAGAGAAATAAAAAAAATAAAAAAAAATGTGATTTTATTTACTATTCCATTCCTTTACGCGTTACAATTTACAGTTATAACTCAAGGGTCAAGAAACTCGAGATCACGGGCCAAATTTGAGGCATAATCATTCAAGAATTCATGAACAGTGAGTAATGATGAACCTTGGAAGAACAATGTCATTCGAATAGCAATCGAATACCAAAAACAGATACAGTTACAGATATGACTTAATGTACATTTACACTAATCAGATGTGCCGTCAAGGGCAGAAATATCCCTACTAGAAAACCGCAAAATAACGACAGTATTCTATGACTGGAAATTTGCGGTCGCAGTTTGCGACCACTTCTGCGACTGGATCGTCGGTCGCGGTCCTGCAACCGTTATCTACAACCACAGTCTTTTGTCGCGTAACACCGACCGTTTTAATGCAAATTTCTTGACGGATCGTGCGGTCCCAGTCCCCTGAACCAATGCAAATTTCTGATGAACGGAAATCAAGAACAAGAAGCAGTTACAGATAATCAAACTTGGATATGACTTACACAGAATAATCAAAAGTATAATCTGAATTCTCACCGGAAAATGATATTTTAATGCAATATTTGGTGGGATCAATCAATGGTGATTTTAGAACAAAACAATTTGGTTAACAAATTTGAGTCCATGGCTGTGTTTTAATTTGTAGAGAATTCTAACGTTTAGCATTTAATTTTTATAATATATACTAAAAATATCAACTTAAAACTATTTTTCATCATATGTGTTATGGTGTGGTTATTAAATCTGACATTCAGATTAATTCAAATGCTAGTTTTTATGAGTTTTCTATTCACTCATTTAACAAGCAGACAATCTTCTACTCGTTTTTATCACTTTTGTTTTAGCGATAAGTGTACATAATGACAATTTTTTTACTATTTCAATTAATTGAGATGTTATAATGAATAGGTATGAAACGAGAATAGTGGGAAAAAGTGGACCACATCAACACATTTTAGCTTATTTCAATCACATATTCTTATACATTTCAGCGACCGAAGCCAAGCCTATATATTTGAGCCACATAAGCCTATAAATTTGAGCGACATAACTCTATATATATTTCAACTAATTTGCTTCCTTTTTGTTCCACCAAGTCGTTGTTCGCCGACAAACCAACTGTTTTTTGGCGCGTACGACAAAACCAACTGTTGATTGTGTACATATATTTTGATTTAAAAGAAAGTGTGCAACGGCAACGGCTATCACCATTTTTATTTTCAGATAATGGTCTCTGTTGACCTGTCAGAAATTCCAAAAAACTTTAATACCCGCCGCCTTACGCAAGTTAGTTTTTTACCCGAAAAGACTGAAAACCCTTTGGCCCGGACACTTGGCCCGGACCGGGCCAAAGGTAATGCCCTGGCCAAAGCTTTAATTAATAAAATGTAATTAGTATGCCCTTGGCCCGGTCATATCCACTTGGCCCGGAGCATAAACATGCCCGGGCCAAGCTAGGTTTTAGAGTTTTCCGGGCCAAGTTAGGGTTATTCAATACACAGGAATATATTAATTGTTTCTGTTATTATTATTATTATTATTATTATTATTATTATTACTACAATTAGTATAATTTTAATTTTTTTATTCTTTAAAATTATTATTTTGTATAAAGATTTTATAAATAAAATAATTTTTATTATAAATAGTAGTAATTTTATAAAATTATTTCTCTTTTTTTTACCCACAATTTTTTCAATTTTTTTTCTTATTTTCTTGCTCTATTTTTTCCCTCTTTTTTTTTTCTTGTTTTTCTTTTATTTTTTCTCATTTTTTTTCCTTTCCCTTTTTTCTTATTTTTTCCTTTTCTCTCTTTTCTCTTATTTTTTCCCTTTCTTTCTCTCTTTTTTCTTATTTTTTCCTTTTCTTTCTCTCTTTTTTCTTACTTTTTTCTTCTTCTTTCTCATTTTTGGTTATTTTCTATTTTTTTTCCTCTTTTTTTATTGTTTTTCTTTTATTTTTTTCTCATTTTTCTTTTCTTTCTCTTTTTTTCTTATTTTTTCCTTTTCTTTCTCTTTTCTCTTATTTTTTCTCTTTCTTTCTCTCTTTTTTCTTATTTTTTCCTTTTCTTTCTCTCTTTTTTCTTATTTTTTCTTCTTCTTTCTCATTTTTGGTCATTTTCTATTTTTTCTCGCTTTTTTCTCAATTTGTCTTATTGTTTTTGCTTTGTTTCATTTTTTCTTTCTCTCTTTTTGATTTTTTCTCTTTTTTCCCTTATTTTTTTCTCATATTTATTTTTGGTAAATTTCTTATTGTTCTCATTTTGTTTGTTTCATTTTTCTAATTTTATATTTTATTTTATTTCTTAAATTTTTATGTTCTTTTTTTTGTCTTTTCTCAATCTTATTTTTTTATATTCAATATTTAATAATAATAATAATAACAATAATAATAATATAAAGACAATACGTAATTGAACTAGGCTCTCTTATGATTCATCATCAGATGAACTATCACCATCCTCTGTCACTACAACCTCGTCTTTGTTTATCATTCCTTTTCCAGATGATTTGCCCCCAGATGCAGGTGGATCTTTATGAAGGTAATACGACACTGAGTTGATATTGCGATCAATCTGCTGCTATCCTTTTCCTCTGGCATCTCGCATTGTCTATTGAAAGACGTCATGTAACGGAACCATTCTGCAGGCTGGCGATCGGATCAGTCTTCTACAGTAAATCAGAAATGCAGGAGAGGTTGGTTGAATACTTGATGGATGTGAAGGCTAGGTTCAAAACATACAAGTCAGATCCACGAAGGTATTGGGTGCTATCCACTACAGTTACTTCCTGCCGTCGATGTTGCTGCTCAATTTCATCCACTTTCTTCATTTGCCATCATTGCACCAACTCACGATCTGGTTTATGTAGGGGATTCCCCTTTTCAGTGAAGTCCTATCCACATATGTATCTATATATTGATCTGTTTTTCCACCGAGCCACTTCTCCATTTCAGCATAGGCTTCGCAGCCCTGAAAGCCTTCATGCATGCCGAACGTTCTACGGTCCTGGTGCACCCGCTTCCATTTTGACCCTTATGATAGGGGAGGTGGTTCGAACTGTCGTTCCGACGAACGCCGCCAAGGCCAATGTTGTCATTACCAATTGGCCGATGCCAAATGCCGCTGAGATTGAAAACTTGGCCGTCTGTGTGGTGGAACATATATATGATAATTGCCGAGTCCTCTCATTCCTCACCAGTATAATTACTGTTGTAACCCTATACTGCACAAAATAATTTTATAAGTAATATTAGTAATTGCAGTTTTATTAAGTATATATTAAAAGGATAAGTGTGCATAATAATAATAATAATAATAATAATAATAATAATAATCATAATAATAATCATAATAATAATAATAACAAAAAAAATTAATAATAATAATAATAATAATAATAATAATAATAATAACCCGCAGTTAAGAAACTACGTGCCGCCTGCAATCTTTCCTCCAAGTCTTGTGCAGGAGAGATTGGTCGAATACAGTAGGAAAATTGCCTGACAGTGAGTATTAGCTTCCGTTACAGCACTAGCTGTACGCGGTGATATTTGCCGAATTCGAGCTGAGTGATTCCTTTTTTGGGGGTAATATTTCTTAATATCCCCCCTTTCAATCTTCGCAAGGGCCGACCGATGCCAAAATGCTCCCGACGTCGCGCAACTTGCTGGGATTGGTGGTGGAGCAGAGATATGATAATTGCCGATTCCATTCAGTCCTCGCCAGTATAATTACTTTCGTAACCCTGTAGGGGGGAACATTAATTATACAAGTAATATTAGTAATTGTAGTTTCATTACAGTTACATTTATAATAATACAAATATTATTAATATTAATAGTAAGTGTGATACTTATAATAATTTATATAGTAGTAAGTGTAATACTTATAATAATTTATTTAATATTATTAGTAAAAGGATAAGTGCGCATAATAATATAACAATAATAATAATTATTAATTATAATTATTAATTATTATAGTAAAAATTATTAATAATAATAAAAATTATTAAAAATATTTATAATAAAAATTATTAATTATAATTGTAATTATTAATTATAATTATTAATAAGAAAAATTATTAATTATAATTATTAAATCCAAAATTAATAATAAAAATTATTTATTATTAATTATTTATTTATAATTATAGTTATTATATATTAATTAAAATATATTATAATTATTAATTATAATTATTAATCTATTATTAATTATTAATAATTAAATATAATTAATAATTATTAACAATTAATTGTAATTATTATTAATTAATAATGATTTATTAATAATAATGGGAGTAAATAATAATTATTAATTATAATTATTAATTATAATTATTAATTATTATAGTAAAAATTATTAATAATAATAAAAATTATTAAAAATATTTATAATAAAAATTATTAATTATAATTATAATTATTAATTATAATTATTAATAAGAAAAATTATTAATTATAATTATTAACTCCAAAATTAATAATAAAAAATATTTATTATTAATTATTTATTTATAATTATAGTTATTATATATTAATTAAGATATATTATAATTATTAATTATAATTATTAATCTATTATTAATTGTTAATAATTAAATATAATTAATAATTATTATTAAATTAATAATGATTTATTAATAATAATGGGAGTATTAATTATGTTCGGGAACGCCAAGCGTTGCGTCCTACCCGGAATAAACCCTGGCCAAGGGGTTTAAGCCCTGGCCAAGCGAAGCGTCCTATGAGGAAGCGCGGGAAACACTTGGCCCGGACACAAATATACCCTGGCCAAGGGGTTTAAGCCCGGGCCAAGCGAAGCGTCCTATGCCGAAGCGCAGGAAACGCTTGGCCCGGACACTAATATACACTGGCCAAGGGGTTTAAGCCCGGGCCAAGCGAAGATATTCCGGGCCAAGCGGGCAGATAAGGGCTGTACGGATCCCCCTCTTCTCCACTTTCCCTTTCCCTGTTCCCGTTTCTTCTTCTCCGTCTTCCTCCGTCGATTGCAGCGTCGTTCCGGGCCAAGGGCTAAATACCCAGGCCAAGTATTTCATTTTCCGGCGCCGACGTCCCTTTCCTCTTCCCACCATTTCGCCGGCGTCTTCTTGTCTCCCTTGTTCGGCAAAATTTGAATTTTGGAGTTTTGGAAATGGAGGATGCGAATGTGGAATCCGGAATCGCGGGAATGGAGATGGTGACTTATGATTCGTTGTTCAAAGGGTTTCCGGAGATGAGCATTCCGCCAGCGCCGTCGCCTCCGCCACCGGAAGTTCCGCCCCCGTCCGGCCATGACCCAGTCCGGGTAATTCTTCCATTTTTCTAATTTTACGGTTATTCAAGCTCAGATTAGGGTTTTTTAAGTTTTAAGTTTGTTTTGTTTCTTTTATGTTCAAGCATGTTCTAGCTAGATTCAAATTCTGTTTTGTTATTTTGAGCTTAATTTAGCTTTTGAATCTGAAATGGGTGAGATCACACATAATGCATGCCACTGTTCCACTTTACTTTTCTGACATGTGTACTGGACACACTTTTGTCGCGGAACAACTCTTGTCGCGGAACCACGTTCCGCGACAAAATGGTGCTTTGGCGACAAAGGTGCCAAAGAACATTTGTTGACCATTATTTTAAAACCCTTGGTCGCGAAACACCCCTTGGCGCGGAACCACGTTCCGCGACAAAATCTCGATTAGCGACCAAGGACCCAAATACTTGTGATTTTATTCTGGAAGGGCTTTGTCGCGAAGCAACCTTGTCGCGGAACCACGTTCCGCGCCAAAACCTCTTGTTCCGCGACAAGAATTATGCCTTGTCCAATTTTCAACCTTTTTGTCGCTATGCCCTTGTCGCGGAACCACGTTCCGCGACAAAATTTTCTTTACTTAGCGACAAAGCAAACCCTAAGTTTTCAAAATTCCATTCCTCTTATTTCCCACCCCTTTGTCGCGAAACATTTGTCGCGGAGCCACGCTCCGCGACACAAACTCTGCATCGTGACAAGGTGGCACCTTTTTGCCAAGTTTTCATTCTTCATCTCACTTCATTAATTAATTGAACCTTTATATTAATATTTTGAGGTTGAGATCCAATGATCTCAACCCACGATCAATTTGATATAAAGAACTTTGTTCAATTTCCCATTAAAAGATTCTTCTAAAAATAATTAAACTCTAATGATCTAAGTATATAATCCGGACTGTAATTAGTTAATTATGGAATGAGTGATTATTTAGATATAAAGAGTAATTATGGATTCATTTCCATACCTTGCATGAGAAACCAATGTCTCTCATGCAAGATGACCCAAAATATTTTTCTTTTATTTATTTTATTTTGTCTTTTCCGTGATGTGTGAAACAGCTAGTAAGGAATATATCAGATTAATGTTGGCGGGTATTCCCACACGGATAACTAGCTCGTGATCTGTATATTAATTACTAGTTGTTATTTTGCATGGTCCGGATAGTGGTCGGTGGAAGCCTTGGCGGTTCGTCCCTCCGGGATTATAATAGCTGCTCAGCTGACTCCCATCCGGATACAGTTTTCTTTTCTTTATTTTAATTTCAAACCTGAATCTGGAGCTGTAGTAATGTTAGATGATATATGCCAATGTTATCTAATAATTATTGTAGTAATAGAATATGTGGGTTTTTATCCAAATTCACAGATAGTGGAGTCTGAGATGACGGCAGCAACTGTCATTTGAGGCAATTCACTATCTGAAAATCATCCCACCTGAAATGATCAGGACCTGGATAGCAGATGTTTGCAGTCCGGATTATCCTGATTATTTTTGTCATCTTTTTAGCCAAATAAATTCTTCTCATCTCCGGCTATTTCATCTCTGTGTTTCACATTCTGTCTGAACCCACCTTATATTTTGGGTTATTTTATTTTACACTTCTCTATAAATTTATGCATGATATTACTATGTAGATAGTGTGGTCATATTATTTTGGGATCCTTCCCTTGGACATAGAAGTCTTGATTTAAATCAGATGTTCCATAATAAATTTCCAACAAAAATTCCTTAATAAAATCCGGATCTGAGTAAGGGATAAATTCAACAGTTATGACTAATTCACATCCGACTGGGGGTTGATTTTGGGAAAATAGAAGCAGAGTCAACGATTAGGTCTCACCTAGACTGAAAGGATCTGTGTTTTAATTGAGAGTCTAGTACCTGATAGGGAATGATTTTCAGATTTATTATTTTCCAAAATTGCTGTTTGTTGGAAATCTTGTATTAAATATTGCACTGGGTCAGATTCCACTTGGCTTCCGGTAAGGTGTAATAGATAATACTAGAGGAACAACATCCGGGCCTTGGTTATTTTCTAAGGTAGGGTTGAGTATTCTCTCAACTGCTATTTTCTTCTGCCAAAGCCTATTTTTGAGTCCTGAGTGAGTGCATTCGGAACGAACTAATTTATTAGTTTGTTTCATTAGTTTGTATCTCATAACCACCCGACGGGAAGTGAACACTGCGAGCGGTTCACCGAGAATAGGGAATTCTTGATCCACATCCAGCCATTCTGACTGGGGGGCTTTCTTTTACTACCAGGGTCAGACCTTCAAAAAACCTCCGAGTGATAGGATTTTAAACGCTTTCTTTACCGCTTTCTTTTAAATGCTTTCGTTAGAGGTCACTCGGTTATATTGAGAGTTGTGTAACTGCTACTAGGACTGAGAGTTAAGGGATAGTTCAGGGCTTGATTAGAATCTTCGGGTGTGACATGGGGGAATGATAGCAGTACTTGCCACTTCAATAAATGATTTGTCAGGTGTTGCTTGTCCACCACAGATGAATAACATGCCTCTACACGGCTGTGTGAGGGCAGTTGTGAGTCTGTGGTATCTTAGATTTTGTTGTCTTAAGAGCATGTAAACTCTCACTGTAAGTACCTGTCTGTTAAAGGGAACATGGTATAGAGAACATGAGAGTTAGCTAACTGATGGATCATTCCAAGCTAAGATCTGTGAATTAAACTGGAAGTTTAATTGTGTTTCATCTGAATCTTGTCCAATCTTTATTCTTTTCTTCCTGTCTCTTCTGTCTCATTTTAAATCCGCTTTCTTAGAATAATTTTAATCGCTTTCTTAGAATAATTCTATTGCTTTCTTAGATTAAATTTAATTCGCTTTCTAGAATAATCTTATATGCTTTATTTTAATTGCTTTCATAGCCTAATTTAAATTATGTCAAGTAGTTGTTAGTCATTTCACACACTTGAATCGAGTAACCGAGTGGAAAATCTTGATAAATGACGTGGGTCCTGCTTCTATCGCACATCCACCAGTGAACGATCCGGTCTTACTATAAATTACTGCAATTTTTGACACCGTGCGCTTTCGGGGGCACAGTTTCTTAAACACGAGCAATAAAAACATGACTACTTATAAATATATCCCTAATCACAACCCCGCCATCATAAATTGATTTCATTAAATAAAATCTAAACCAGGATCATGATTTTTCGGAAAATACTCATGTAGTGGGAATCAGTCAAAAGTTTTATGGCAGGAAATCTTATGACAAGGATTGATGAGAAGTATCATGGCATATTTGCCGGGGATCCTCAGTGTGACAGGCTGAAGGTCAATTTATCTCGGCTGTGCCATGAGATTTGTCAACATTTCATGACAGGGAGGACCACAGCGCCATTCGAAACCAAAGCACCATACTTGAGTAATAAAAAGACTATTAAGCTTAATATATATATCCCTAAACCCCTTCCCGTAAATCATAACTCTTTTCATGTAATAAATCTAACCTGGCATACTTGAAAAATGCTCGTGGGACGGAAATTGTCAAAAGTTTCATGGCGCCGTTGCCGGGGAGGATGCAGCGTCGTTTATTAAGAGGATTACACTCCTGATTACTCCTAGATTAACTTAGATCAGTCTAGTTTAGTGTAATATATCGAATCAAGAACAGAAAAGGTACCCTCAAGATTAATTGAACATTTAGAGTACCAAGACTCTAAATGTGAGGATGTTGAACTGAGGAGAAAACCTAACCTAATGGGTATTTATCTGTCTTGCAGGAAATTCGAAACCACCCAAAAAGAAGGAGCAGAAAAAGCAAGGAAAACCAGGTTCTTGGTTGGGAAAATTCCACAAATCTGAGAAATTATTTTCGGAATTTAAAGAAATTTAAGATCCGGAATAAATCTCGCAGATAAATGGAACTGACCCAACCTAATTTTATGCAAGTAGATTATTTTAAATAATGGCCCAATGATTTGAATTTACTTGGACTGAATTCACTCAGGTCCAACTCAAATAAAATGGACGCAGGCCCAACATCACACTCGAGCCCAGTCCGTTGAAAATTTGAAAATTCAAAAAAGTTTGTCGCGGAATGACCATTTTGTCGCGGAACAACGTTCCGCGACCAAGTGCCACTCCGCGACAAAGATCTCCTTATCATCAAACCTTGTTTGTCCTTGTCGCGGAGTGATCATTTTGTCGCGATGCCCAGCATCGCGCCCATGTGCAAATTCCGCGACAAAAATTATACTCATCCCTGAACTCTGCTTGTCTTTGTCGCGGAACACTTTGTCGCGGAGCATGACTCCGCGACAGAGTCCCTATTCCGCGACACGGGCACACCACTCCCATTCTTCCTTGCCACTTTGTCGCGGTACACTTTGTCGCGGTGCATGACTCCGCGACAAAGTCCCATATTCCGCGACACCTCTAATGTCGCCGAGCCTGGTCGCGTAATCCTGTTCCGCGACCATGGGCTAGGGTTCCGCGACCGGCCCATTAGTATTTAAACCTCTCCACCTCCCTCTTCTTCCACACGCTCCCACACTTAGAAATTTTCGGAAAATCTCTCGTGCGCGAAACCGCCTCTCCCGAAGCACACCACCGTGTTCTTCGCACACTCACACCACCAAACTCGGGGGGAACTCTGTCCGATTTTCGCAAAACCAATGGAACCCTCGTCTTCGTCGTCCCCTAAGAAAGCCGAGCCTTGGTAAGCGTTTTTCTTGACTGTTTCTCGTGCACCCATTGCCCCTGTTTTTGCATCTTGGCGGTTTCGAGGATTTTTATGTTCTGGAACTTGAAAAGTGTATGAGTATATGTTGTTCTGGACTTTTGTGCTTGCCCGAGTTCGATTTTAGGATTATGTGGTTTGGGCGTGTTGGATTTTGATTCCCTGTTTATTACTGTAATGACCGAGCATGATTTAGAGGAAGGGGGAGTGTTGTTTTGTGTTTTGGATGCATATGGGAATCCGGTTTGGTAGTGGTAAATTTCACCATTGATGGGTTTTGAGTTAGTAGGGTTCTTAGGTGTCCTTTTGTTAAAACCTGTTTTACCTTTGCCCATCTTGTGAACCCTTGTATTTTGGACACATATGAATCCGGAAGCCTGAAATTTGAAAACTGATGAGCATTTGGTTGTGTTTGGAATAGCTTGATGTTATTGGGTGGCCTCAACAGTTTGTGATTTAAAAAGCATGCTGGGTTCATTTCATTCCATGATTTAGAGCAGTTGAGCATGCTAAACTGTTTGATCTTCTGTTTTTGATAAGTAGAGGTATGATCTTGTGTTTCAGCTAGCTATGTTCATGAGTATTGCATGCCAAGATGATCATTTAATGTCTTTCCCTGTTTTGGTATGTCCGTGTATGAGTGCTGCAGAATTGAAAAAAAAAAAAATGATGAGTGTTTGTATTATTTTGGCATGACCGAGCACCAATCCCCTTTCAGCAGTTCACTTTTCCACTAAAAGACAAAAAAATAGTACTAGGAATTTTGGGTTGACAAATGTGTTTTTGTTCCCAATGGAACTAAAGAGTGTGAGTTAAGTAGCAGTATTTTGCCACCTCAACTGCTACCTTTTTACAAAAATCCAAAAATGGGACCACACACATCCCACTTTTCATTAAATAAAATCAAGTCAACCTTTTCAAAAATTAAAAATAGTGTTTGCATTTTCTTGAACGTTTTAACTGTCCAACGACAATCCAAACAATCCGGAAATAGCGAATCCCTCCCGCCATGCCTCCATTACACATTCCATTTTCGAGCCATTCATTTCACTACCATCATTTCACTCCATTTTCAACAAGTGCCTCGAGCTTGTTTAATAAAATTGGAGAAGCAACCTTTTTGGGCCCAATAGCCTACAAAAAAATTCTCTAAGTCCAATGACTTAGACCTTTTTAAATTAATTAGTGGCATCCGCCTTATAATAATGTTTTGAGTATTAATCAAATAAATCACATTTCGAGCAAAGCTCAAAATGTGAGGATGTTGATTTTTGGCTCGAAACTCAAAAAATACATAAAAACTTGATTGGAATTAATACTCTCTATATTTTTCAGGAATGAATTAGTGATTAAGTCAGCTATTGGATTGCCCGATTGTACTCTGCATCAGGCAGCAGTAGAAGCATCTGCAAACAGGACTCAGATTAAGAAGCTCAGGGAAGCTTTGATAAGCGTGTACAGTGTTCCACTGGACCAGGGTACTGAAGCTGAGCTGTCATTGAGGCCCGGATGGGACGTAAAAATCCCCCCTGAAGATAGATCAACCGCTCTGACAAACATAGAAAGGGATTTCTCCCATCACATGCTGAAGTTTTGGGAACTAATGACAGACCATGCTCCGCATGATTCCATAATGACACCCGAAGTGCATTTGGAAAGAATCACGCTGAAGTTCCAAATACATACAGCTGTCTGGCAACGTCATCTAGAAGATGGAACAGTGGGAATCGATATCTCAAACTATGATATACTCATTCCCGACCAGCCCATAGACCCACAAGTGCGATTGCAGTTCGTGGAAAGACCTTTACCGGTAAGCCTGATACTGTCAAAGGGAGCCATTTCAATGCATGAAGCTTTCCCTTGCATCTGGAACCCGAGGTTATTTGATAACATGGGAAGAGAAGAGCAGAGATGGGTGGCCAGGCAGGCTAAGCTAAGGCATCGGGAGATGAGTTACAACCTGCGCCACAAACTGAGGAGAATTGAGGAGTTCAACACAGAAAGGAACTCCACCATGATAAACAAGTTTAGAGAAGCAATCAATGCAGCTCGAAAAGAATGGCACGAAATGGCACTTCTGTGGGGGCAAGGCAAGGGTTTCATAACACAAGAAAGATTGGACGAAGGATTGACCTTGCCAGATGAGGATAATTTTGAGACAATTTTCATAAACAAGCGGTTTGGCCAGACAAGACCAGCGGAAAAGGGAACTCAAGTGGACCCTGGATTTCCCGAGCACATCAGAGAACTAAGGGAAAAAGCCCTTTATGAGGTGCAGCACCACAATTGGTCAGTACTGACCAAAAAGAAGGTGCAGCTCAGATTAATGACCGAGGCTGAAGCAAAGGAATATCTGACGTTTGACAAAGCACAGATGATGACCTATGTGACAGAAGAGCTAGAAAGAGACATGATCAACACCATGATGGAGCAATATAGGACCTCATATCTTGAACTCCTCATGGAAATGGATAGAGAAGCCTTGAGGTATGGGAAGGAAGGAAACAAGACAAAGGTCATGCACTATGACCACAAAGTCAGGCGCCTGTTTCGCACACGGATTAAGGAGGCTTGGGAACTTAAACTGGTTCGGGTAACAAGTCAGACATTCGTGCATGATTATCTGAGATTCGCACACAAACTGTTTGGAACTCAAGAAGCCCAGGAAGATCCAGAGGACCCAGATGCTGAGATTGATGCTTATTTTTCCACCCCTCCTGAGGCCAACCCACAGCCTACCCAGCCAGCAGTACAAGCTTCGGCTTTGCCGCCTAGAGGGCAGACTGACGTGCAAGAAGTTGCTACGTCCGAGCCAGTGGTGCAACAAGAAGCAACCCGGACTCCAACGCAGCCAGCTCAATCTGAAGTACCAGCACCTGCCACCACTAAGGCACCCATACAGCCCGAGAAAACCTCCACTACTGTTGTTACATCTGAAGGTCATCAGCCAGCACCTCAACCGGGAACGAGGAGAAGGTTGATAAAGTCCGCTGACAAGGATAAACCAGCAAGAGCTCCGGAAAAGAAAGTGGAGATCAAGGAACCTGAGCCAACTGTTAGGAAAGTGGTAGAGCCCACAGATCCCAAGGACAGAGGTAAGAAACCGATGCCACCACCACCCCCGAAAAAGAAGCATCAAGTGGCATTCGATGCTGAGCTAGCCAGAAAAATGCACAATGATGAACTTGCATCAGCTGGTTTGCTGGATCAAGTAACAGGTGGTTCAGGAGTAGAGAAGGTGACTGAGGAAGAACGCGTGGCAATGGAAAAGAAAGCTGCAGAGGAAGAGCAGATCAGAAAGAATATCCAGCAGACAAAGGATGAAGAAACTGCCAGAAAGATGCAGGCTGAGCTGGAAAGCAGGAAATCTGGAGAGGCTGAACAGGGTGATGAGGAAGACTTCGAGCTGAAGATCACTGGAGAAGTGCAGGGGCATGGATTGAAAATTAAAGAAGAACAACCTCCTGCATGGGCTGGCCCCACTGCACATGATGCTGAGACTATCCGGGGAGATATTAGGAAGAGGCTTAACGAACAGATCGAAGCAAGGATTGATAGAGGAGAAGGGCCTGAACAAATCCGTCATCACACAGAAGCATCACGAATCATTGATCCTCTTGTTGGCTCGGCCAGAATTGAGGCAGTCATCACTAAAGAAGGATCATCGCATCAAGCTGAACAACCCCAAGGCTCGCACGAGTCCATTGATCCAGCAGCATTGGCAAAAACATTGGAAGAACAGCCAGACGACCATCTCATGGCCTCTGCGCTTAAGGAAAAGGTTCAAGGAATTGTGAACGAAGCTGCAGGTGGGGAGAATGTTGAACCTGAGGAGGGAGCAGATCCCATTTCGCTTTCTGATTTGGTAAAAGAGAGAGTTGTTGAACTGCAAGAAGCTGAGAAAAAGCGAAAGGCTAGAGAGGAAGAGGATGCCACTGAACGCGAGGAAGCTCGGCAGGAGGAGCAAGAATTCATGAACCAGATGGCGCCTATTTTGCAACGTCCAGTTGGACAAGCTGCAAGAATTAGGGAGGATGAGGAGGTATCAACTGATGTTGATGACCGTAATTTTCATGTAACTACATCTTCTTTGCCTGTAAATTGTGAACTCAATACGATGAAACATGTAATTAAACAGGTTGAGGAGGAATTCGGAAATGAAACAGCTCGTGGAGAAGGAGA
This sequence comes from Hygrophila difformis, assembly GCA_030278955.1. Taxonomy (NCBI): domain Eukaryota; kingdom Viridiplantae; phylum Streptophyta; class Magnoliopsida; order Lamiales; family Acanthaceae; genus Hygrophila; species Hygrophila difformis. The sequence goes on along the minus strand of JAOANR010000001.1, from coordinate 27,807,520 downwards.
GCCAAGTCAGAGGGGAGATGAGGCTGAACCAAGGGATGACCAGCCACAGGAGGGAGTCGATCAAACAGACTGGCACACGAGCGACGACGAATCTGTCGGATCCATTCGACCAGTCGAGTTTTGGTCTGAGAATACTGTAAGGCAAAGAATGGGCGTTTCAAAGGAATATGGGAAGAAAAAGTTAAGTGAAGAACAGATTCAGATCAAGTTCAATGGCAACAAAGAGAATGCAGAAAAGTATAAGAAGTTGCAGAAGATGATAGTGCCAGATAAAGGGTTCAGACCCGATGCGTTGTCGCACCCCACTGTTGAGACTTTCTACAGAAATCAAGAGTGGGGTAACTTCATGCTGCATCACGACGAAGATGGCTTCGTGGAACTAACAAAGGAATTCTTCTGCAACATTGATAAAGATGCCAGAACAACATGGATTCGTGGACAAGTGATTAACATTGCACCTGACTGGCTGAATCAGTTCTTCGGGACTCCAGATATCCAAAGTGAATTTCCCCCTGATGAGATCATGACAAAGAGAGCCAAAACGAGTGAATATGCGAAGTATGCAACCTTGGCTAACAGCATGACAAGCGTGACCGCCCCTGGACACACATTCAATGCAAAATGGCTGCGGATACAGTTCATGCCAACTTATGAGTTCTACATGTCCAAGATCCGGCCCAATTCGCATCCGCACACCACATCTGGAAATGTACTAATGGGATTTGCAAGAATGTGGAGCGGAGCAAAACTAAATATAGGGAGGCATGTATTCGAGGTGATGATAACCCGGATAAAGGATAGACAGGTGCTATGCTATCCAAATCTGATTAGGAGAATCTGCATAGCTCAGGGAGTTGATTTGAGTGCTTTTGAGGGTGACACAGTGGTGAAAGTGAACCCACCTATCAGTGTGCCGAGACTTCCCCTGTGTGAGAGTATCAAATATTTCCTTCCCCAACTGTTCGGCGGAGGAGATTCAGACGCTCAATCTTCTTTCATATCAAGTGGGCAGACATCAAGAAAACGAAAGAGGCAGCCCAAGACAAAGAAGGGAACACAGAAAACCTGTGCTGATGCAGGACCTTCGAATGTTCAAGAGGAGCCTCCTGCGGACCAAGAACGGACAGAGATTCCAATTCCACCTCCGACTCAACCTCAACCTCACCTCCTCAAAGCCAGAACGTATCTCAGTTCCCTGCTGATTCCCAAACGATTGAGATGGTAAGCAGAATAAGTCAATCTATGCTCGAGGGAATGAAGTCCATGACTGATGTGATTATGGCAAGCCAAGAGGAACAGCAGAAAAGGGCAGAAGAGGAGCGTGAAGAGCGTAGGAGAGAAAAGGAAGAGAAACGGAAGGAGAAGCAGGAGAAGGAAAGGAAAGAGGCGGAATTCAGGCAAATGATGATGGAAAGGGAAGAGCGCATGCATAGAGAAAGAGTGGAGAGTGAAGAAAAGTAGCGCAAGATGATGGAAACACTGATGCAAGCACTCATCAGTCAACTCCCCAAGCCACCCCCACCTCCATCAGATGTAGCAGAGCCGTCGAATCAGCCAGGAGAGAAAACAGATTGAGCGTGTAATTGTCATTTCAATCAAGCATAATTGTAAATATCATATAAGAGAATTTCATTTCCCTTGTGCAAAATCGTTCTGATTGCAATGGAATCTCTTGTAATTGATATCATTCACTGTTTTAATTTTGGAATTTTGCAGTCCAAACAATTTTATTCTTGAAAAGATGTCTGCACAGTCCAAGATGAATAAGTGACTGTCAGGCCAAAAATATGCTGTGGACATACTCAGTATGTCAGCAGTGCCTCTTTACTGCTTTAAATTAAATAACCAGCAAAAATATGCATAAACTTGCTCTAAATTCACATGATTGAATTTAGGCTTATGATTAAATTTTCAGACTTTCAAATTGGGATAATATAATTAAAGACATGCATGACATGAACTCCTGAGGTTTTGAGCTATAAAAATTTAATGATGCGATCAGCTTATTGGGTAATAAATTTGCATGTTAGAGATTTCGATTGAATAAATTGTTAGAATTAAGCTTTGATTAAATTTGAGAATATTGTATGACATGAATCAACCCAACCTTGTGAGATTTGAGCCATGAGTCACTTTTACTCATTCATTTTCTTTGATGTGTGAATCATTTTGATTAAAGGAAACTAGAACTTGCAATTGGGACCGATTCAAGACCATGCCATATTCCCGAAATCGAGCATATGATCGAGGCACTTAGAAAACCCCAAATTTTGGCCTTCTTTTGAAATCCAAACCAAAAATATTTTCCCCTTAGGATTAACCAATTTGAGCCTTTAAGCCTAATTTTTCTTTGAAAGCCCTCTATATTACTCCTAGCCTTCAAAAAGACCAAAAAAAATAAAATAAAATAAAATAAAATAAAATAAAATAAAATCAAACCCAAGTGTGCAAGAGTGAATTTTATCAAGGCATTACAATTTATGATCATCGAATTCATCAAATCGGTATTCAACAATCCGATCAAAAAAAAAGAAGAAGAAAATTGTTGAGTTCCATTCAACACAAAAAAAAAAGAAAAAAAAAATGTTGAACTCTTTTCAACATCAAGAAATTGCAAATGACAAAGCAAATTAGACTTAGTCTAATGTCATGCAATATAAAGAGAAAAACAAAAGAAAGAGAAACAATGATGATCATAAATTTTAATAAAAATGCCAAGTCATGATAGATTAATTCTTGCCACTTCTTAGCCCAATTATTTCCCTTTCCTACCTAATGTTACAACCGTATGCCCCGTTATAACCCTCGAATAAGACCTCGTGATCTCGATTTGAGGAAATGAGCCGGTGGCGAGTTGGTCTGATTGCAAGCATATGGGACAATTTAATTAAAATTGATTATGAGCGTTCACTGATTGAACCCCAATTGAGAGTGTGATCTTTCCGATTCTCTTATAAGCGAGGCTCTATTTCATTAAGAATGTTCATGTCATGCCTTAACTCCAATTTTTAATCTTTGCATCCTTCAAACATGATATTCATGAAGGGTTAATAATAATGTTTGATTTGTAGGCCCGATATAGTGAGCAAGTATCATTTCATTAAACACTGCAATCAAGGGAATTTAATACTTGAAGTTTTTAATTATCTTATCCCAATCCAAAAAGGATGTGATTTACGAAGCCACGAAAATGAATTGAATATGTAGAGTCCGTGTTCTTAGGAACATTGACTCTGACTGCTCGGGGACGATCAGTATTAAATGTGAGGATGTTGATAATGGCCAGAAATGACCATTATTTTCAATCCATTTCCGTGTCTTAAACGGGCATTTGATCGCATTCCGGTCTTACATTAAGTAAGAAAGCAGTCGAATTGGACTAATTTATGCATAATTGTAAAAATAATAAGCTGGTGTGAAAAAGGCATAAATATGTAATTTTATTACATATTTATGTTAGAAAAATCCAAAAACATGAGAAAAAGAAAAGGAAACAAAAAGATGGGAAAAAGATAGAAAAGCCCACAAAAAGAATATTTTCGGCCCATCTGGCCCAATCCAGCAGGCCCAGGAAGACCTTTGTCGCGGAAGCCCCTTGGCGCGATGCAGTGTTCCGCGACAAAGGAGGGGTTCCGCGACCAAGTGGCCCAGATGAAGAGGAGACCAGCCAAGCCCTTTGTCGCGATGACCTTTGTCGCGATGGCATGCTCCGCGACAAAGGCATGTTCCGCGACAAAGATACATTTTTAAAGACACAAGACCCAGTCGAGAAGCTTTGCCACATGCAGTGTGTTCCGCAACCAAACTGTGTGCTCCGAGACAAAGCTGTGATGTGTGTGATGTCTTGAGACACAATGGGCTCAAATCAAGGCCCATGAGCTTAGGGTTTCCCCTCTATAAATATGAGGTGTTTCCTTTGAGCTAGAAGTTGGAAGAATTTTAGAGAAAATACTCACTCTTGAAGACAAGTGGGAAGTTCAGTAGTTAGTTTAGTTTAGGGTAGTTTAGTTAGATTTTTTTTTGTATTATTTAATTTATGCACTAGTTAGAAGTAGTTTACTGCACTTGGGTTAGATAGCCAGTTTTACACCTTGTTTCTTGTTCAAAACTTTTGTTTAAGGGTTTGTGGTACCCAAACCATTGGTATGAACAACACCGTTTAATAATATGGGAAAACATTCTCCATTTGTGTCCCAAAATCATGAAATGGGTCTCACACCCCATGGATCTTACTGTTTTCGTTTTCCTTGGGTCATTTGACCCTCGTTTTGCATTTTAATGTCACTGCTTGGTGACTTTTTCTTGGGATAATGTTGCATGCTTATGGGTGATCAAGCTCAGATTAGGGTTTTTTAAGTTTTAAGTTTGTTTTGTTTCTTTTATGTTCAAGCATGTTCTAGCTAGATTCAAATTCTGTTTTGTTATTTTGAGCTTAATTTAGCTTTTGAATCTGAAATGGGTGAGATCACACATAATGCAAGCCACTGTTCCACTTTACTTTTCTGACATGTGTACTGGACACACTTTTGTCGCGGAACAACTCTTGTCGCGGAACCACGTTCCGCGACAAAATGGTGCTTTGGCGACAAAGGTGCCAAAGAACATTTGTTGACCATTATTTTAAAACCCTTGGTCGCGAAACACCCCTTGCCGCGGAACCACGTTCCGCGACAAAATCTTGATTAGCGACCAAGGACCCAAATACTTGTGATTTTATTCTGGAAGGGCTTTGTCGCGAAGCAACCTTGTCGCGGAACCACGTTCCGCGCCAAAACCTCTTGTTCCGCGACAAGAATTATGCCTTGTCCAATTTTCAACCTTTTTGTCGCTATGCCCTTGTCGCGGAACCACGTTCCGCGACAAAATTTTCTTTACTTAGCGACAAAGCAAACCCTAAGTTTTCAAAATTCCATTCCTCTTATTTCCCACCCCTTTGTCGCGAAACCTTTGTCGCGGAGCCACGCTCCGCGACACAAACTCTGCATCGCGACAAGGTGGCACCTTTTTGCCAAGTTTTCATTCTTCATCTCACTTCATTAATTAATTGAACCTTTATATTAATATTTTGAGGTTGAGATCCAATGATCTCAACCCACGATCAATTTGATATAAAGAACTTTGTTCAATTTCCCATTAAAAGATTCTTCTAAAAATAATTAAACTCTAATGATCTAAGTATATAATCCGGACTGTAATTAGTTAATTATGGAATGAGTGATTATTTAGATATAAAGAGTAATTATGGATTCATTTCCATACCTTGCATGAGAAACCAATGTCTCTCATGCAAGATGACCCAAAATATTTTTCTTTTATTTATTTTATTTTGTCTTTTCCGTGATGTGTGAAACAGCTAGTAAGGAATATATCAGATTAATGTTGGCGGGTATTCCCACACGGATAACTAGCTCGTGATCTGTGTATTAATTACTAGTTGTTATTTTGCATGGTCCGGATAGTGGTCGGTGGAAGCCTTGGCGGTTCGTCCCTCCGGGATTATAATAGCTGCTCAGCTGACTCCCATCCGGATACAGTTTTCTTTTCTTTATTTTAATTTCAAACCTGAATCTGGAGCTGTAGTAATGTTAGATGATATATGCCAATGTTATCTAATAATTATTGTAGTAATAGAATATGTGGGTTTTTATCCAAATTCACAGATAGTGGAGTCTGAGATGACGGCGGCAACTGTCATTTGAGGCAATTCACTATCTGAAAATCATCCCACCTGAAATGATCAGGACCTGGATAGCAGATGTTTGCAGTCCGGATTATCCTGATTATTTTTGTCATCTTTTTAGCCAAATAAATTCTTCTCATCTCCGGCTATTTCATCTCTGTGTTTCACATTCTGTCTGAACCCACCTTATATTTTGGGTTATTTTATTTTACACTTCTCTATAAATTTATGCATGATATTACTATGTAGATAGTGTGGTCATATTATTTTGGGATCCTTCCCTTGGACATAGAAGTCTTGATTTAAATCAGATGTTCCATAATAAATTTCCAACAAAAATTCCTTAATAAAATCCGGATCTGAGTAAGGGATAAATTCAACAGTTATGACTAATTCACATCCGACTGGGGGTTGATTTTGGGAAAATAGAAGCAGAGTCAACGATTAGGTCTCACCTAGACTGAAAGGATCTGTGTTTTAATTGAGAGTCTAGTACCTGATAGGGAATGATTTTCAGATTTATTATTTTCCAAAATTGCTGTTTGTTGGAAATCTTGTATTAAATATTGCACTGGGTCAGATTCCACTTGGCTTCCGGTAAGGTGTAATAGATAATACTAGAGGAACAACATCCGGGCCTTGGTTATTTTCTAAGGTAGGGTTGAGTATTCTCTCAACTGCTATTTTCTTCTGCCAAAGCCTATTTTTGAGTCCTGAGTGAGTGCATCCGGAACGAACTAATTTATTAGTTTGTTTCATTAGTTTGTATCTCATAACCACCCGACGGGAAGTGAACACTGCGAGCGGTTCACCGAGAATAGGGAATTCTTGATCCACATCAAGCCATTCTGACTGGGGGGCTTTCTTTTACTACCAGGGCCAGACCTTCAAAAAACCTCCGAGTGATAGGATTTTAAACGCTTTCTTTACCGCTTTCTTTTAAATGCTTTCGTTAGAGGTCACTCGGTTGTATTGAGAGTTGTGTAACTGCTACTAGGACTGAGAGTTAAGGGATAGTTCAGGGCTTGATTAGAATCTTCGGGTGTGACATGGGGGAATGATAGCGGTACTTGCCACTTCAATAAATGATTTGTCAGGTGTTGCTTGTCCACCACAGATGAATAACATGCCTCTACACGGCCGTGTGAGGGCAGTTGTGAGTCTGTGGTATCTTAGATTTTGTTGTCTTAAGAGCATGTAAACTCTCACTGTAAGTACCTGTCTGTTAAAGGGAACATGGTATAGAGAACATGAGAGTTAGCTAACTGATGGATCATTCCAAGCTAAGATCTGTGAATTAAACTGGAAGTTTAATTGTGTTTCATCTGAATCTTGTCCAATCTTTATTCTTTTCTTCCTGTCTCTTCTGTCTCATTTTAAATGTGCTTTCTTAGAATAATTTTAATCGCTTTCTTAGAATAATTCTATTGCTTTCTTAGATTAAATTTAATTCGCTTTCTAGAATAATCTTATATGCTTTATTTTAATTGCTTTCATAGCCTAATTTAAATTATGTCAAGTAGTTGTTAGTCATTTCACACACTTGAATCGAGTAACCGAGTGGAAAATCTTGATAAATGACGTGGGCCCTGCTTCTATCGCACATCCTCTAGTGAACGATCCGGTCTTACTATAAATTACTGCAATTTTTGACACCGTGCGCTTTCGGGGGCACAGTTTCTTAAACACGAGCAATAAAAACATGACTACTTATAAATATATCCCTAATCACAACCCCGCCATCATAAATTGATTTCATTAAATAAAATCTAAACCAGGATCATGATTTTTCGGAAAATACTCATGTAGTGGGAATCAGTCAAAAGTTTCATGGCAGGAAATCTTATGACAAGGATTGATGAGAAGTATCATGGCATATTTGCCGGGGATCCTCAGTGTGACAGGCTGAAGGTCAATTTATCTCGGCTGTGCCATGAGATTTGTCAACATTTCATGACAGGGAGGACCACAGCGCCATTCGAAACCAAAGCACCATACTTGAGTAATAAAAAGACTATTAAGCTTAATATATATATCCCGAAACCCCTTCCCGTAAATCATAACTCTTTTCATGTAATAAATCTAACCTGGCATACTTGAAAAATGCTCGTGGGACGGAAATTGTCAAAAGTTTCAAGGCTACTGGGGAACCCTCTTCTCCCACGAAGAAAACCTGTCCAGAAGTTGATTTTGGAAAATCCCTACAGGATTGGCATAAGAAGAAGAAGGCTAAGACTGAGAAAGTTCGAGCCACTGTTCCCAGTGACCCTTTGGACATTAGGAATGAACTCAGAGATGCAGGGGTTGCGGTTACTGAAGAGATGGAAACCGTTTCAGGGATTGAACCCACGACCACGAAAGAACCTTCCACCTCTCCGACGGTTGAAGAACATGCGGTTACTGCAAATGTGGAGCCTATTTCTAGTACTGATCCGCCGCCTGAGGATGCTGCTACCATGGATTCTCCTAAGAACCTGCGTACTCTAGCCAAGGCTGCTTCAACCTCATCCAAAGGAAAGAGCGCAAAGAAAGGTAGTAAATCTGCTTCGATTTCTACTAATGTTGCTACAAGATCTTCTACAGGAAAAACGGCTGCAGCAGAAACCACTTCGGTGCTCCCTCCTACGACCACAAAGAACCCCATTGCTGCTGTTCCCTTGACTGCAGTAACACCTTCCGGAATTGTGACTCAAGGAGCCAAGGAGAAGAATGCCCCAGACTCCCAAAGTGTAGGACAAGTCAGTCGTGGCAAATCATCCAAGAAAGGTGCTACTCGTCCCAAAACTGCTGATGGACTATCTTGTTAGTTATTTTTGTGAACATGTTTCTGGTTAATTGATGTTATCATTCCTTTTGCTATGTTGATTATTCTGGTTGTATCTATTTATATAGCTTTGCGGGATGTAATTGGTGGTTGGGTCGTTGGGTTGATGTATGTTCCTAGCTAGCATTTGTAATAGATCATCTTCGGTTGGATTTTCTGTACTGGCTCACTTCCTGTCAAAAAGGGGGAGAATGTTGAGTCAAGGTTTTGATGGAAGTTCACAACCGATGTTTGAACACGATTGAAGAACATACACAACTCCAGTCGACGTGTGCATGGAAGAACTTTCCTTGAAGACTGGAATTGGCCCCAACGGATCTTTCCTAATCAGAAGGGTAAATACTAATGTTTGATTGCAGGAATCCCTTCTGAATTAAGGAAAGATCAATCAGCCAGGATTTGGGTTAATCACAACGGCTCTTTCCCCATTTAGCATCATGCCATTTGAATTGACAGAGCTCACTCGATAAGAAGGGTTTTGGAGGATTGATTCAAACACTTCTCACGACTCTAATTCTGAAATTACTCTGAAACTCTCTAGAGCTCTCGGAAACTATTGCTGAGAAGGAATATCGATCTCCAGCCTTGTGTGCACAAGAAATCCATTTACTGCTGGAAGATCGACCGAGCCTTGAGCACTCCTATCGATTGCTATTTGTTCTCTGTTCAGTCCTGAATCGGAGTTACATCAAAGGAGGGTGCTTGAGGCGAAACAGGAGGAATCACAACAACTCATTCATTCATACGTCAGATGAGGTGTGCTTCACAGGTTACCTCAGGGGAAACTCAAAGTGGTTGCTTTGGGGAGTTGAAATAGGTGGGAATCCTATACCAGATTCGAGGAAGGAAGCTGGTCATTACAACTATCTGCCTGAAGTTTGGAGTGAAGGCATTCAAAGTTATTTCATCTACTGTGTGTGGTTGTAAACCATTGTTGATAACACATAGTGAAATAATCTCCTGGATTGGTATCCCGCAGACGTAGGCCGAAGGCCGAACTGGGTCAACAACTCGTGTGTTGTTTATTTTCTTTGTGCTTGTTTTATTCCGCTGTGCATTTTATTACACTCGATACAGTAATCTGTTTGTTCATTGGTGGTGTTCGGACACTCTCAGTGAACCACTGCACGAAGTTATTCACTTGCTTAACCCAGTGGACCTAACAATTTAGTAGGTGTAGATTGTGATGTGTGTGTATGATGCCTCCTAGTTGTGCAAATTTTCCATACTAAAACGCTGACAACCTTCCATCGTAAAATCTATCTATACTAATATAAAAGTTGATCTTATAAACAATAATAACGAGCTATCATATATAAAATCCATTTAATATAAACTCATTAACGGGTTTCAGAGAGTTATGGAGCTCAATTCTTGGGGTTAGCATTCAATTGGGCTTTCATGAAATTGCAATTTACATTATATTATCTGTTTTCTTATCATTTAATACTTTAATTTTAAAGAATACGTACATTTTAATGAAATACTGTAATAAAAATATAAATATTCATTGTTGAAAATAGAATAATGTAAATTGATTGTTTTTATTAAAATTAATTAAATATATGTATATATAAAATATTATTATATACATTATCTGTTTATTTATCATTTAATACTTTAATTTAAAGATTACATTTTAATACAATACTATAAAAAAAATATAATATTCATTGTTAAAAAATAGAATAATGTAAATTGATTGTTTTTTTATTAAAATTGAATAAATATATGTATATATAAAATATTATTTACATTATAATTTAATTAAAAATAATGCCAAAGTTGTTAGAGAATTTTTTTTACATTGTTTAATAAAGTTTTGTATTTTACCCATTAATCTTTATTTAGCAATAAATATTGTCCATTATATATAGGGTAATTATTTATTTTTATATCTCAACTATTCCAATGTATTCATTTATAAACCTAAACTTTTTTCTTGGAAAAGAATACACCCCAACTATTAAAACCTATAAAAATCATATTTTCCGTTAAGTTGCCGTTAAGTTTAATTCTTCCGTTAAATATGTATAGGCAAATTAGTCCGTCCATATTTTTATCAATTTAATCCGTTGACTCAAATCCATGATCCAAATCTGCATTGAGGGAAAGCACATCTCGATAAAGGATACCTGCAACAAATTATTTGAATTCCGTTTAATATTTGCATATGATGTATTGTGATTGAGCTAGGATTTAATTAATTTAATTCAATTCAATTGTAATTATTTACTTGGTGGGATCAACAATGGCGTGGCATTAATTCATAGCAGCCGAAAAGCTTCAGGAGCAGCATGCACCAACACCCTCCCCGCAAGCGGAAGGCTGCCACAGCCGCAGCTTGGAGCAGAAGGACTGAAAGAGCTTCGGAGGGAGGCCTTTGGTAAAGAAGTCAGCAAGTTGGTGAGTGGTGGGAACGAATTGGGGATCAATGACATGTTTCTTGAAGTGATCACGCACAAAGAGACAGCGGATGTCAATGTGCTTGGAGCGCTCATGATGAACCGAATTCTTGACTAACTGGATGGCTGACTGATTATCACAAAAAATAGGAAGAGGGCCTGTCAGATAAACACGAAGTTCCTTGAGCAGAGATTGAATCCAAAGAACTTCAGATGTGACAGAGCAAATGCTCCTATACTCAGCCTCGGTAGAACTAAGAGAAACTGCAGTTTGTTTCTTAGTCTTCCACGAAATTAATGCCCCGCCAAGGAATACACAAAAACCAGTGAGAGAGCGGCGAGTAGTGGGGCAATTACCCCAGTCCGCATCACAAAATGCCTTGAGATCAAGCTCCAAACCAGTGGGAAAGAACAGACCAATGTGTAATGAGTTGCGAAGATACTGCAATACCTGTTGGAGAGCTTTCCAATGATGAACAGTAGGAGCGTGCATAAATTGGCTTAACTGCTGGACACTATAGCAGAGATCGGGTCTTGAGAATCCAAGATACAAAAGCTTGCCAACCAATTTTCGATAGAGTTGAGGATGATCAAACAGTTCACCATCTGTGCTCAGGGAATGATGAGGAATGCAAGGGGTATGAACCTTGGAGTTGGGAGGAAGATCAACCTCAAGAAGGAGGTCAGTAGCATACTTGACTTGGGAGATAGAGTAACCTTTTGAGGAAGATGTAATTTCGAGCCCAAGAAAATATGTAGCAGGTCCTAAGTCTTTAATAGTAAACTCATCATGTAGTCCTTGCTTGAGAGCAGTAATAGCTGGAAGATCATCACCAGTAAGGAGAATGTCATCCACATAAACCACCAAGATAGCAATGCCTGTGGAAGAGAACTTAACAAAGACACAGGGATCATTGTAGGTGGAATTAAAACCAGATCTGGAGAGAAAGTCAGTGAGAGCAAAGTACCACTGGCGAGGAGCCTGTTTAAGGCCATACAAAGACCTTCGAAGAAGACAAACAGAACCTGGAGGAGTAGAGAGACCTGGAGGACATTTCATATAAATTTCCTCCTCAAGATTCCCATGGAGGAAGGCATTGTTGATGTCAAGCTGAGAAATGGTCCACTGGAAAGAAGCAGCTAAGGCAATAATCAAACGAACACTGACTGTTTTGGCCACTGGAGCAAATGAATCAGTGTAGTCTTGGCCAAGACGCTGATGGAAGCCTTTGGCCACTAAACGAGCCTTATGTTTGTTGATACTACCATCGGGGTTATGTTTGACTCGAAAAACCCACTTACATCCGATTGCTTTACTGCCTGGAGGGAGAGGAACAAGATCCCAAGTGTGGTTTAACTCTAGAGCCTCAAGTTCAGCTGCTATGGCTCTGTCCCAATGAGCAAGACCATGAGCTTGATCATATGTTTGAGGGACAAACTCAAGGTCAGTCAACGTAGAGCAAACATAGTCTTTATATTTGTCTGGACGCTGGATGTTTTGTCTTGGACGAAGGTTGTAACCCTGTATGTTAGGATCAGGAGCAGTAGTCTCATGTGTGCACTGAGGTGAAAGATGGCAGGTCATAGGAGAAGAACTGCCAGAGGTAGAGGTATCAGGGGATACCTCAGGAGAGTATTGTGGTGAAGGCATCTCGTGAGGAGATGGATCAGAATTGATGTTAGTTTGTCTCAGTGAACTGAGAGAGTTCACAGGGGAGTGGATAGATGGCAAGGGAGCAGTAGGCTCCCTTGAAGATGTATTTGGAGACTGAACAGCAGTGGGCTGAACAGAAGAGACAGGGTCTAATATGGGAAGAGAGGGTGAGCTAGCAATGGAGACAGCAGAAGGAGTAGGAGAATTTTTGAAAGGAAAGATATTGTCATGAAATAAGACATCCCTGGATACTATAACTTTTTGAGAGTCAAGAAGAAGGATTTTGAAACCCTTTTGATGTGGTGCAGTACCCAAATGAACTCCTTTAAGACCTCTAGGCTCTAGCTTTCCTAAATGAGGAGTTGGATCTTTAGTATAAGCTAAGCAACCAAAGGTGTGAATAGCAGACAAAGCTGGAGTAGTTCCAAGTAGAAGTTCATAAGGTGATTTCCAATTTAGAGTTTTGGTAGGTAACCTATTAATAATGTGGGCTGAAGCTAACATGGCATCCCCCCAAAAAGATTTTGACAATCCAGAGGTAAGAAGAAGGCTGCGGGCAACTTGAACTAGGTGACCATGCTTTCTCTCCACTCTCCCATTTTGCTGTGGGGAATATATACAAGATGTCTGATGTATGATGCCAAGAGAGGAAAACAGATCATGACTCTTCTTATTACAGAATTCTGAGCCATTGTCTGTCCTTATAACTTTGACAACACGATTATATTGAGTTTTAATATGGGACAAGAAAGCAGCAAGTATGGTAAAGGTAGAAGATTTAGAATGTAGGAGATATAACCAGGTTGCACGGGAATGATCATCAACTATAGTAAGAAGATATCTGGAATTATATCTATCTGCTATGCTAAAAGGACCCCAAAGGTCACAATGAATTAAATCAAAGTTCTCAGAAGCATAAGAAGAACTGTGAGAGAAAGGCAATCTATGCATTTTAGAACAATTGCATATATCACAAGGCAATGATGTATTATAAGGCAAACCAAGTTTAGACATAACAGTAGATGAAGGATGGCCAAGTTTGTAATGCCAAATAATAGAGGAATCGACATCATTTATAGCAGAAGCTATGGAAGTAGGAAAAGAAATCTTACTACAGGGATAGAGTTTATTAATTTTGCTAGCTTTAAGAAGACATCTCTTAGAAGTCCGGTCCTGCAAAGTGCAAGAAGTATCATCAAAGATGGCAGCAATGTTAGGCAGATCACTAGTTAGTTGCCCAATAGATATAAGATTGAGTACCAGTCCAGGCACATAGAAAACATTAGGAATAGTAATATTTTCATTTAGCACAATTGAACCAAAGAATGTAGGATGTTTAGATGAGCCATCTGGCAGATATATAAGAGAATTAAGATTGAATGGCCGAGGGTCAATAAGAATGGAAAGTGTGGCACACAGATGACAACTGGCTCCCGAATCTAATAACCATTGATCACTGAGGTAACATGATGATTTTGTGAGAGATGTACCTGCCATGTTCAACACACCACCAGCAAAGTCGATTGGAGTGCTCTGAGTGTGTCCAGCCACTCCTTTGCTAGCTAAGAGCTCTTCCAGTTTAGCAATGATTCTGGCTTCAGCTGCAGAGCTCAAGTCTGGGGAAGCAACATCAGTAAAAGCAGCACCAGCAACAGCCTTAGACTTTTGATTCTCCTTCATAGTTTTGTACCATTCCGGTACAATTCCAGTCAACTTGAAGCAATTGGATTTGGTGTGACCATTCCTCTTACAGTGCTCACAAAATGCATTTTTATTTGCAAGTTGGAAACACTTATCTCTGGTGTGACCGACTTTCTTACAATAAGTGCAACTAGGTCGGCCATTTCCTTTGTCACCACCAGATCCAATAGTGTGTGGAGGTTTATCAGTAACCGCCAACACAAAACTTCCACTGTTATCGATTTCAGTAGATGCAGCAGTGTCCTTTTGTGATTCAACAGTATCAAGCATATCATATGCACTACTAATAGTTGGAAGTGGTTTCATAAGCAGAATTTGATGACTAACATGAGTAAATTCATCAGCGAGACCACTAAGAAAATGAAGTAACAGTTCCTTATCATCAGCTTTAGATAGCAAATCGAGCAATTCTAGGTTGGAGGTAGGATGTGGATTTAATGCGCGGTAGTCATTCCAAAGCATCTTCAGTTGACAATAATAATCAGATAGAGATTTGTTACCTTGAGCAAAGTTGCAAATCTTCTTCTTAAGTGACAGGACACGAGGTCCACTCATTTTACCATAGGATTCTTCAAGTTCGATCCAGAGTGATCGAGCAGAAGATTTGTGTACAAATTGGCGACTGATCACAGGTGAAATTGAGTTCCTCAACCAGGCAAGTACCAAGCAATCTACACGCTTCCAGGTCATGTAGAAATCATCATCAGTTGAAGGAGGTTGAATCTTACCATTAACGAAACCGAGTTTAAGCTTGATGATCAAGGTATTTTCAGCAGCGAGACGCCAGGACGTCCAATTCGAAGATCCTTCCAGAAGAAAGGAAGTGAGTTGCGCCTGTGGTTGATCGGCGGCAGTAAGAGTATACTCATCACCAACAGTGCGTGGAGCAGCGGCAATCGGCGATGTATTGGACGATGGAGGATTGAGCGAGGTAGATTCGGTTTCGCTCGACATTGTGGAGCAACAGAGATCGATTGACGAAAAAATGGATCATGCTCTGATACCATGTGAAGAAACAAAACGCGGAAACACTTTGAACTTTTGGAGGTAAATTTCATTCCATTGAATGAAAACTGATACAAGAGGTAGAGCAAAAGCGCTATAAATACAACACGACTTAAGCATAATTGGGCTCAGCAAAATAAACAATTGGCCCAACAGTGGCCCAACAAGAAGAGGCCCAAAACACAAAAAACTAAAGCCTGCTACATTCGACTAGCCAACTCCATCTTGGTGAGAAGAACAAGCAGAGTCAATCAACCTGCAGCATGCACCAACATAGTGGTGGGGTTATGTTTCTTGGAAGTAAGCCTCGTTTCCCGGCCGAGTATTAATATGATTATTGTTGCTTCTATGTAATTGAGAATAGCCATGGGGATGAACGGATCGGACAGTTGAAATGGCGAACGGGAGAAGATTGATTTGGGATATAGATAGGGATCAAGGAGGGTTTGATGTGGCCGGGTAAAAAATGTTGGATTTGAATCATGGATTTGGGTCAACAGGTTAAATTGATAAAAATAAGAACATACCAATTTGTCTGTACATATTTAACAGAAGAATCAAACTTAATTAACAGCAACTTAGGGAAAATATAGATTTTTTTAAGTTTTAATAGTTGGGGTTTATTTTTTTTCCAAGAAAAAATTTAGGTATATAAATTAAATGGACACTTTGAAATAGTTGAGGTATAAAAATAAATAATTACCCTCATATATATTATGTAATATACTTATATAATTAATTGCATACCTACGGAATTTTTAACTTAAATATTTTAATCTTCATATCAATTTTCAAAACAATGATCTAAAGAGAAATAAAAAAAATAAAAAAAAATGTGATTTTATTTACTATTCCATTCCTTTACGCGTTACAATTTACAGTTATAACTCAAGGGTCAAGAAACTCGAGATCACGGGCCAAATTTGAGGCATAATCATTCAAGAATTCATGAACAGTGAGTAATGATGAACCTTGGAAGAACAATGTCATTCGAATAGCAATCGAATACCAAAAACAGATACAGTTACAGATATGACTTAATGTACATTTACACTAATCAGATGTGCCGTCAAGGGCAGAAATATCCCTACTAGAAAACCGCAAAATAACGACAGTATTCTATGACTGGAAATTTGCGGTCGCAGTTTGCGACCACTTCTGCGACTGGATCGTCGGTCGCGGTCCTGCAACCGTTATCTACAACCACAGTCTTTTGTCGCGTAACACCGACCGTTTTAATGCAAATTTCTTGACGGATCGTGCGGTCCCAGTCCCCTGAACCAATGCAAATTTCTGATGAACGGAAATCAAGAACAAGAAGCAGTTACAGATAATCAAACTTGGATATGACTTACACAGAATAATCAAAAGTATAATCTGAATTCTCACCGGAAAATGATATTTTAATGCAATATTTGGTGGGATCAATCAATGGTGATTTTAGAACAAAACAATTTGGTTAACAAATTTGAGTCCATGGCTGTGTTTTAATTTGTAGAGAATTCTAACGTTTAGCATTTAATTTTTATAATATATACTAAAAATATCAACTTAAAACTATTTTTCATCATATGTGTTATGGTGTGGTTATTAAATCTGACATTCAGATTAATTCAAATGCTAGTTTTTATGAGTTTTCTATTCACTCATTTAACAAGCAGACAATCTTCTACTCGTTTTTATCACTTTTGTTTTAGCGATAAGTGTACATAATGACAATTTTTTTACTATTTCAATTAATTGAGATGTTATAATGAATAGGTATGAAACGAGAATAGTGGGAAAAAGTGGACCACATCAACACATTTTAGCTTATTTCAATCACATATTCTTATACATTTCAGCGACCGAAGCCAAGCCTATATATTTGAGCCACATAAGCCTATAAATTTGAGCGACATAACTCTATATATATTTCAACTAATTTGCTTCCTTTTTGTTCCACCAAGTCGTTGTTCGCCGACAAACCAACTGTTTTTTGGCGCGTACGACAAAACCAACTGTTGATTGTGTACATATATTTTGATTTAAAAGAAAGTGTGCAACGGCAACGGCTATCACCATTTTTATTTTCAGATAATGGTCTCTGTTGACCTGTCAGAAATTCCAAAAAACTTTAATACCCGCCGCCTTACGCAAGTTAGTTTTTTACCCGAAAAGACTGAAAACCCTTTGGCCCGGACACTTGGCCCGGACCGGGCCAAAGGTAATGCCCTGGCCAAAGCTTTAATTAATAAAATGTAATTAGTATGCCCTTGGCCCGGTCATATCCACTTGGCCCGGAGCATAAACATGCCCGGGCCAAGCTAGGTTTTAGAGTTTTCCGGGCCAAGTTAGGGTTATTCAATACACAGGAATATATTAATTGTTTCTGTTATTATTATTATTATTATTATTATTATTATTATTATTATTATTACTACAATTAGTATAATTTTAATTTTTTTATTCTTTAAAATTATTATTTTGTATAAAGATTTTATAAATAAAATAATTTTTATTATAAATAGTAGTAATTTTATAAAATTATTTCTCTTTTTTTTACCCACAATTTTTTCAATTTTTTTTCTTATTTTCTTGCTCTATTTTTTCCCTCTTTTTTTTTCTTGTTTTTCTTTTATTTTTTCTCATTTTTTTTCCTTTCCCTTTTTTCTTATTTTTTCCTTTTCTCTTATTTTTTCCCTTTCTTTCTCTCTTTTTTCTTATTTTTTCCTTTTCTTTCTCTCTTTTTTCTTACTTTTTTCTTCTTCTTTCTCATTTTTGGTTATTTTCTATTTTTTTTCCTCTTTTTTTCTTGTTTTTCTTTTATTTTTTTCTCATTTTTCTTTTCTTTCTCTTTTTTTCTTATTTTTTCCTTTTCTTTCTCTTTTCTCTTATTTTTTCTCTTTCTTTCTCTCTTTTTTCTTATTGTTTCCTTTTCTTTCTCTCTTTTTTCTTATTTTTTCTTCTTCTTTCTCATTTTTGGTCATTTTCTATTTTTTCTCGCTTTTTTCTCAATTTGTCTTATTTTTTTTGCTTTGTTTTATTTTTTCTTTCTCTCTTTTTGATTTTTTCTCTTTTTTCCCTTATTTTTTTCTCATATTTATTTTTGGTAAATTTCTTATTGTTCTCATTTTGTTTATTTCATTTTTCTAATTTTATATTTTATTTTATTTCTTAAATTTTTATGTTCTTTTTTTTGTCTTTTCTCAATCTTATTTTTTTATATTCAATATTTAATAATAATAATAATAACAATAATAATAATAAAAAAATTATAATAATAATAACAATAATAATAATATAAAGACAATACGTAATTGAACTAGGCTCTCTTATGATTCATCATCAGATGAACTATCACCATCCTCTGTCACTACAACCTCGTCTTTGTTTATCATTCCTTTTCCAGATGATTTGCCCCCAGATGCAGGTGGATCTTTATGAAGGTAACTACGACACTGAGTTGATATTGCGATCAATATGCTGCTATCCTTTTCCTCTGGCATCTCGCATTGTCTATTGAAAGACGTCATGTAACGGAACCATTCTGCAGGCTGGCGATCGGATCAGTCTTCTACAGTAAATCAGAAATGCAGGAGAGATTGGTTGAATACTTGATGGATGTGAAGGCTAGGTTCAAAACATACAAGTCAGATCCACGAAGGTATTGGGTGCTATCCACTACAGTTACTTCCTGCCGTCGATGTTGCTGCTCAATTTCATCCACTTTCTTCATTTGCCATCATTGCACCAACTCACGATCTGGTTTATGTAGGGGATTCCCCTTTTCAGTGAAGTCCTATCCACATATGTATCTATATATTGATCTGTTTTTCCACCGAGCCACTTCTCCATTTCAGCATAGGCTTCGCAGCCCTGAAAGCCTTCATGCATGCCGAACGTTCTACGGTCATGGTGCACCCGCTTCCATTTTGACCCTTATGATAGGGGAGGTGGTTCGAACTGTCGTTCCGACGAATGCCGCCAAGGCCAATGTTGTCATTACCAATTGGCCGATGCCAAATGCCGCTGAGATTGAAAACTTGGCCGTCTGTGTGGTGGAACATATATATGATAATTGCCGAGTCCTCTCATTCCTCACCAGTATAATTACTGTTGTAACCCTATACTGCACAAAATAATTTTATAAGTAATATTAGTAATTGCAGTTTTATTAAGTATATATTAAAAGGATAAGTGTGCATAATAATAATAATAATAATAATAATAATAATAATAATAATAATCATAATAATAATCATAATAATAATAATAACAAAAAAAATTAATAATAATAATAATAATAATAATAATAATAATAACCCGCAGTTAAGAAACTACCTGCCGCCTGCAATCTTTCCTCCAAGTCTTGTGCAGGAGAGATTGGTCGAATACAGTAGGAAAATTGCCTGACAGTGAGTATTAGCTTCCGTTACCGCACTAGCTGTACGCGGTGATATTTGCCGAATTCGAGCTGAGTGATTCCTTTTTTGGGGGTAATATTTCTTAATATCCCCCCTTTCAATCTTCGCAAGGGCCGACCGATGCCAAAATGCTCCCGACGTCGCGCAACTTGCTGGGATTGGTGGTGGAGCAGAGATATGATAATTGCCGATTCCATTCAATCCTCGCCAGTATAATTACTTTCGTAACCCTGTAGGGGGGAACATTAATTATACAAGTAATATTAGTAATTGTAGTTTCATTACAGTTACATTTATAATAATACAAATATTATTAATATTAATAGTAAGTGTGATACTTATAATAATTTATATAGTAGTAAGTGTAATACTTATAATAATTTATTTAATATTATTAGTAAAAGGATAAGTGCGCATAATAATAATATAACAATAATAATAATTATTAATTATAATTATTAATTATTATAGTAAAAATTATTAATAATAATAAAAATTATTAAAAATATTTATAATAAAAATTATTAATTATATTTGTAATTATTAATTATAATTATTAATAAGAAAAATTATTAATTATAATTATTAAATCCAAAATTAATAATAAAAATTATTTATTATTAATTATTTATTTATAATTATAGTTATTATATATTAATTAAAATATATTATAATTATTAATTATAATTATTAATCTATTATTAATTATTAATAATTAAATATAATTAATAATTATTAACAATTAATTGTAATTATTATTAATTAATAATGATTTATTAATAATAATGGGAGTAAATAATAATTATTAATTATAATTATTAATTATTATAGTAAAAATTATTAATAATAATAAAAATTATTAAAAATATTTATAATAAAAATTATTAATTATATTTATAATTATTAATTATAATTATTAATAAGAAAAATTATTAATTATAATTATTAACTCCAAAATTAATAATAAAAAATATTTATTATTAATTATTTATTTATAATTATAGTTATTATATATTAATTAAGATATATTATAATTATTAATTATAATTATTAATCTATTATTAATTGTTAATAATTAAATATAATTAATAATTATTATTAAATTAATAATGATTTATTAATAATAATGGGAGTATTAATTATGTTCGGGAACGCCAAGCGTTGCGTCCTACCCGGAATAAACCCTGGCCAAGGGGGTTTAAGCCCTGGCCAAGCGAAGCGTCCTATGAGGAAGCGCGGGAAACGCTTGGCCCGGACACAAATATACCCTGGCCAAGGGGTTTAAGCCCGGGCCAAGCGAAGCGTCCTATGCCGAAGCGCGGGAAACGCTTGGCCCGGACACTAATATACACTGGCCAAGGGGTTTAAGCCCGGGCCAAGCGAAGATATTCCGGGCCAAGCGGGCAGATAAGGGCTGTACGGATCCCCCCCTTCTCCACTTTCCCTTTCCCTGTTCCCGTTTCTTCTTCTCCGTCTTCCTCCGTCGATTGCAGCGTCGTTCCGGGCCAAGGGCTAAATACCCAGGCCAAGTATTTCATTTTCCGGCGCCGACGTCCCTTTCCTCTTCCCACCATTTCGCCGGCGTCTTCTTGTCTCCCTTGTTCGGCAAAATTTGAATTTTGGAGTTTTGGAAATGGAGGATGCGAATGTGGACTCCGGAATCGCGGGAATGGAGATGGTGACTTATGATTCGTTGTTCAAAGGGTTTCCGGAGATGAGCATTCCGCCAGCGCCGTCGCCTCCGCCGCCGGAAGTTCCGCCCCCGTCCGGCCATGACCCAGTCCGGGTAATTCTTCCATTTTTCTAATTTTACGGTTATTCAAACTATGAATTTTGTTAGAATTATTTCAGTTTATGGAAATTACGTATTGGTTGATTACTCGCATGAATTTTTAAATGTTTGTGAAGTTTGTGTTGTTGAAGTTTTTGTTGGATTTTCGAGTTTACGTTGTTGAATTATTTCCGGTTTGTGGAATTTATGCATTGAATAATTTAATGATTATTGGTTTGCATGATTTATATAGTGGTGCTTGTTGGATTCTTTATGCGAGATTGTTGAATTTTGAAATTATGTTGATGTCTGACTTAGGTCACTCATTTGATTGAATTTTCCGATTTTTTAATTGCAAGCTGTTGAATTTGTAGTAGTGTTCATGTTAAATCGTATATGGTACATTGTTGAAGTTCTAGGATTGTAATTGTAGAATTGGTTGCTGGACGAGTTATTTTTCCAGTTGTCGTTGAATTATACTTTATTATATGAATTCTGAAAAATACATGATGGGCATTAAGATATTATGGCACTTAAAAAAATATATTACAAATTTGATTTTATTAAAAATATTATTTTCATACTAATAATATAATAATAATAATATAATAAAACAATAATAATAATATAATAATAACGAAGAAAAAATAATAACTGTAACAGAAATTATAATAATTTAATTATAATGGGAAAATAATAGTATACTGGGAGGGAGATAATTATAATAAAACTATTTATTATTAATTAATTATTAATTATCCAAGATAATTATATATTAACTATTAATTATAATAAAACTATAGTGCACTTCCTCGGCTACCGCTGCGGTGTTGGTTAATGGCTCCCCTACGAAATTCTTCGAGATGCAAAAAGGCTTAAGACAAGGCGACCCAATGTCACCATACTTGTTTGTGCTAGTTGCTGAGATGCTTAATCACTTGATGGGAAAAGCGACTAAAATGGGATTGATTAAGGGATTGAAATCAGGAAGAGATGGGCCGATAATTTCCCATTTACAATACGCGGACGACACTATTATTTTTTGTGAAGGCAACCTAGCACAGGTTCTGATGTTAAAAAGAATCCTCCATTGCCTGAGTCTAGCGACTGGGTTGAGAATCAATTTTCATAAGAGCAGTATCCACGGCATCAATGTATCACAGGTTCTGGAGAGGGAAGCAGCCTCGATTCTAGGCTGTGGAGTTGGTTGCTGGCCAATGAAATACCTTGGTATCCCGATTGGCGGCAGAATTAACGGTGTCTCACTATGGCAGCCAGTGCTGGATAGAATGGAGAAAAGGATGGCCGGGTGGAAAGGAAAGCTTCTATCACAGGCAGGACGTCTTTGCTTGATCAAATCAATTTTGTGCAGTCTCCCGGTCTACTATCTCTCCATTTTCAAGATTCCTAGGGGGGTGGCGGACAGGCTCGAAAAAATAAAAAGAGGCTTCTTTTGGAATGAAATAGAGGGACAAAGAAAAATTCATACATTATGCTGGGAAAACATCTGCAAACCTATAGAAGCCGGCGGCCTTGGTGTCTGGGATGTGCATAAGTTAAATGAGGCTCTTCTTATTAAGTGGAGATGGAGGTTTGGGTTGGATAACTCTCTATGGAAACAAGTGATCGACAAAAAATATTATGAAGGTTTATCACCACTGTTGCCAGGTGTTAAAGAGTGTAGGTCACTTTGGGGCAATATATGCAAGGCTTGGGACAGATCAAGAGTCGATGGTAATAGAGGTGGATTCAAAATTTGCATTGGAAATGGTATGATGACGAGGTTTTGGTCTGATGTTTGGGCAGTGGGAGGGAAGACGCTGAAAGAGTTATTCCCAAGATTCTACTCATTGGCGTGTAATAAGGAAGGATTGGTTGCGGAGTATGGGAACTGGATCGGAGTTAAGTGGGAATGGAGTATTAATTTGAGGCGGCCACTCTTCGGATGGGAGTCAGACTACTGGTGCGAATTTATAGAAGTTCTTAACAGGGTCCAAATTAGCCGGTCACTGGATGACAAGCTGGTGTGGACGCACGAAGGCCATGGAAAATTTACAACGCGGTCGTGGTGGAGATTGGAGGCAGGCGGTGGGGAGGATATGATGAATAATAAATGGCGGACCTTTTGGAGAATTAAGGTACCAACGAAAGCAAAACTATTAGTATGGAAACTCTTCCATCATGCGCTGCCTGTGAAGGAGATATTATTGAGAAGAAATTGTCTTCAGTCATCAAATGTCCAATGCGGCAGCTGTGGGATGGGAGCCGAATCAATCGACCATCTTTTCTGTAGGTGTGATTTTGCGAGTGCATTGTGGTATCAAGGAGCGAACTGGTTTGGAATCACGTGGGTGTGCCCAGGAAGTGCTGCCATATTGCTCAAGTGGTGGTTTGATTGTTTCATTCGACAAAAGCAAAGAGATGTGTGGCTTGTCACTGGCATAGTGATTATTTGGACCATATGGAAGTCAAGAAACGATGCTATTTTCAATGGAAAACAAATCGTGTTAGAGGAAACAGTTGAAGAAGTAAAGTGGCGAATCTGCCTATGGTGGAATGCTAACCTTGATAAACCTGTTAGCAATGTTTTTGATGCAGGGGAAAACTTTCTGGATAGTTTACCACAGTTTGGAAAGGCAAGATCAAAAGCTATCCGTGTAGGTCTGACTTGGGTAAGGCCTAACAAAGGGTGGTGGAAAATTAATACGGACGGGTCAGCGCTAGGTAACCCGGGACAAGCGGGGATTGGAGGGGTAATCAGAGACGAATTTGGTGAGGTGATTTTCATATTATCCGACTACATTGGAGTGTCGGATGCGACTGAGGCAGAAATCCAAGCTATCAGCCGGGTTTGCCAAGCAATGTTACGAGATCAAGGCTTTCCTCTCCAGAAAATGGTTTTTGAGTGCGACTCTATTAATGTGGTAAAGTGGATAGGCGATCCCGGGAGTGTACCATGGAGATTTCGTCAATTTTTTGGTCCAATAATGGCTGTGTTAAAATGGGCAGGAGAGGTGAAATTCCAACACATTCTAAGGGAACGTAACACTCTTGCCGATTATTGGGCTAAGCGTGGAGCTTCCGGTGGAGACACAGTGGAAGAATGGTATTGAATTTTGCTTGGGATTGAGAAGCTGTTACAACACGTAATAGCCTACTGTGCGCGGAGCTTTGCATATAGGATGGCTACTTTCAAGTGTGGAGGTGGTGTGAGGCGAGGCATATAGAGAGGGAATGAAATGAAAATGTAGACAATCGGGCAAGGCGAGGGGTGGCCAGGAAGTACTGACTTGATGGATGAAGTTGAAGACTTGGGTAGTCTATAGAGGAGTAGCAGCCAAAGAAGGAGGGTAGCAGAAATACAACAAGTTGTTGATTATAGTAGAGGCGGTGGTGCTGATATAAGCCTCTTGGATCCGATTTCCTTGAAAAAAATAAAAATAAAAATTAAAAAAAAAGAAAAAAAAAAGAAAAGAAAAGAAAAAGAAAAAAAAGAAAAAGAAAAAAAAATAAAAATAAAAGAAAAAGAAGAAAAAAAAAATGTTGAGAAGCGTTGGAAAAAATATATAATTAATTATATATAGATATATGCATACATAGTATTGATAGTTGGTGAGGCTGTTGTAATTGTTGATATGGATTCTAAGAATTTATAGTTGCTACTGAGTCCATTTTAAGCTAAATATGGTGCTGACCTGCTTTTGATTTCTGCTATGACTTCATGTGCTTTGATGATTTAAGAATGATGAGGTTTTACAAGGCGGTAGCTGATGAAGAGGGTTGCGGTCTACTGCTGGTGCTGCTTGGCAACTTAACTTTGAAGATTTGCCAATCGTTACAGGTTTTCCATTCTAAGATGAGGCTATTGAAGTAAGATTGAGAATAGGGAAGTGTTCAAGGATGCTAAAGCTATATGTGCTGCTGTAAGAACTAAGTGGAGATAAAGATTGACGCTGTGGAGTCTGTTGCGGTTTTGCATTCCAACTATACGCTGTTGCTGGGATGTTTTGGAAGAGGAAGGTTCTTACTCCCCATTTTGCTATCCGAGACGAGACTATTGAGCATTGTTCGTTCCCTACCCAAACACCGCGTTCGGAGGTGTATACTGGGCAGGGTCGCCATTCTTATGCAATGAATCCATCGTGTCAACCGACATGTTAACCCGGTAAGATCTGAGCCTTATGTTTATTCGGATGTGTTCAGTTGTGTGGCGTATTTTGACATTAAATAACGTGCTTTACCATACATATTGAGCCTGCATATTTCACAAATCGGTGTATCGGAATGATAAGGGCAAGATGCTAATCCTCCTTCACCTCTTATTTTATCCCGCAGAGAGTCCTCCAGTTGTCTTTTCTGATCTTGGCTAGACATTGATATGTCTATACTTCTCTTCTATTTTTTCGGTCTTGGCTAGATGTCAATCCTCTTAATCTATCCTGTAGAGAGCCATCCTGTGGTCTTGTTCCTAAGCTGACTCTTGAACCCCTATTGTCTTAAAAGAACAGGTTTCATTGCTTCGATTGGGAATATAGGTGATGTTGGAGTGGCGATTGTGAAGGTGAAATCCTTAGGGTGGTGAAATGCTATAGCTAATGTGAAGAGGTTGGGAATGTAAAATTGCGCCGAGCTGCCCTACAAAAGTGAAAGACAAAATCATTGGAATATGATGCAGGATTTAAAAAAAAAAAAAAAAAAAAAAAAAGGTGATGAAGAATAGTTTCGAATAGCTTTGATTTCGGTAGATAGGGCTGGCTTCTCAAGAAAAGCAATGGGATAGGTTGGTCTGATAGTTGAAAGAGTGCTCTGCATTCCAGGCCTAGTTTCCCTATAGGATGATTTGGGTTTCTTCTCTCAGTACAATTTCACTGTGGCTCCTTGTTCCCTATAACCGGGCACCCATTCTCCTATATTTTGCTAATGGCTCCAGTTTTTACCAGCATAATGCCCTTTGATCTGAGACAACGGATTTGTTTAATTGCAGGGGAGATATGAGGCTTAAGCTGATTATTGGATTGTCAATTTTGAGTCTTCATTTGAGAGCTATATTGTATATTCATTTGATGAGAGAGAGTAGGCACAAACCATTTTGGTAAGGTTGTTTAGATCTGATCGTTCGTCTCTTGGATATTACCATTTCTAGTTTAAGGGCCTGTCGATCCTTAACTAGAATTTTGTATCTCAACTTTTGGATTGGTATGGAATAATATGTTGGTTTCCCTCAAAAAAAAAAAAAGAACTATTAATTATAATTATAATATATTTATAAAAATATTATTTTCATATTATTTTAATGAGGGATTGTGTGTATAACTTAATACATGGTGGAGAGTTGGGTTTATTTTAATAAGGGATTTGTTTTGTTGTTTATAATTTTATTTAATATTTATTTTGTCATGAATATTATAATAGATAAAATAATTTATTATAAATATTATAACATTACAATAATAAATATTATAATATTAAAATATACTTATTTTTTTAGTTTTTTATATATTAATTATTATAATATTAAAATATTTAGTATATTTAAAATAATAAATCACACAATACTACATCGACATTTTAATAGATCACATAATAAATCACACAATACTACATCGACATATATTATTTATATATTTATTATACTTAAAATATTAAATTTAAGAAATTATTTTTAATAGAAATTAATTTAATAGAAATGTAATAAATTAAAATCCATACAATATCAATACAAAAATATTGTATAATTATAATACAGTAAACTACCAAACACTGTATAACATTAATTTAATACAGTAGTAATATAAAACAACATAATACTGAACACCTGCATTTAAATAATACAATACAGTGTTTGGTAGTGTACTAGTAGGGATAATAATCATAGTTTAATTTTTCTATTCATATTTTATTTGCATATAAAATTGAATTATACTTTGGTATATATATTATGAAAACAATAATATATGAATTATGTCACTTAAAAAAAGATAATACCCGTGCGCGGAGCGCATGTGAAAAATCTACTTAATTATTAATTATCCAAGTGAATTATATATTAACTATTAATTATAATTATAATATATATTTATATATTTATAAAAATATTAATTTCATAAATCTACTAAAATAATAGCATTTATCATTTCAAAATAAATTAATTGAGCGAGAGTTTATTAATTTTAGAATTTAATAAAAATATTATCTTCATAAATATACTAAAATATTGTTATTTATTATTTCACCGTATATAATCCAATAGTATGACTAGAACACATTTGTGGGGCAAGAGCCCGAAGCTGAACTTTTACCTACGATACAATAAAACTATCGGATATATTTTGGCGCGGTTAGAGCAGGATGCACCCGGTATGATTGCAGAGCTGAGGGATTCATGCCTCGGTTATATATTCAGAGGCGCTGAGGGCGACAGGCGGCCCAGATGGTCGGAGAGTACCTTATCTGCACAGGCCATGGCGGCATTGTTGTCCTACGAGGTGGCATTCCGCCACTACGGGACGGACGAGCCGTGGAGCGAGGACGATGCCGTATGGTTTCACGTGTGCGGCCATTTTATTCGGTTTGGACGGGAGGAGCACGAGCTCATGACGGGGCTCCGTTATGGACCTTTTGACTTCCAGCTGTATGCTGATGAGGAGCCCCCAGCTGGAGGCGTTTATGCTAGAAACGTTGGGATCCTTGGGAGCGGATCTATGGACAAGATCCGAGATGCTTATATGAATGGGGCTTTCCGGCAATCACCCGAGGACACACTGAAGGTCGCTACGGTGATGACAGCCTTTTACCTGGTACTAGGGCACGACGGCCACAGTCGGACTCCTGAGACATGGATGTGGCGCTTGGTCGAGGATAGAGCTGCATGGAATGCATTTCCTTGGGGCTTGATGAGCTGGCAGGTTTTGAGACAGTACATCAGGGACTTCCCGGGAGACGGCAAGAATGACCGGAAAGGGGTCCACCTATACGGCCACTCCCTCTCATTGCAGGTACTTTGCATAACATCTATCATTTCATAAACGCATTCTCTGTTGTACTATAAATTGCTGCACTGCATAACCATCTCTCTTTGCTCGTACTCATACAGGTGTGGATGTGCGAGGCCATTCCAGAGGTCGGCGCGTTCTATACCCAGTCCACTTCTGAGCATCCCGATTTCCAGCGCCCGAGGATGTTGCGGTATTCTTATAGAAAGCGGACGTCTGGTCTGGGATGGACGACATTCTATACCATCGAGGTTAGTTCGGTAATACCTTTTAATTTGAATGCACACGTTCTTATTGGATAGTAGCCTATACGTTTGTCTTCTGTATTGCAGCGCCAGTGTCATGACAGACTAACCCCCACGGACGATGAACTGCTGGAGCCATACATGATGGGGGTAGATGTGACGACGCCGCCTGGGCTGCGATGGGTGCGGGCCCCTGTTGACCATCGGGCTAAAAGACGGAAGCGTAAATCCACGGAGCAGCCGGAGGACGGGGTGGGCGATGCTCCAGGCACCGAGCCACAGTCAGATAGGCCGGGGAGAGATAGTGATGCTCCGCCGAGCCGACGCATGCGGACTTCTGGGCAGCCGGCGGCCCCGGTACACGGAGACGGAGATGAGCAGGTGCCTCTCCCTGGCACACCGCCGCCACCAGCCCCGCCAGCCAGCGAGTCCCAGCCTACTGCGGATACTATGCCGCCCCAGCAGACGCAGCATCCGATGCCGGACATGGAGGAGCTGGTGCAAAGGGTCGCAGCCGCCGTCGAGCAGCGCGTGGTGATTGCATTCGCGGAAATTTTGGCGCAGACACAGCTTCAGTTGCGGAGAGACATTGAGAGCCAGACTGGTCTGGTGCGCGACGTGCTGGCGTCCGAGATTAGGGCCATTCTGCGCTACGTGGCGCACCTACTGCCGGTGCGAGCCCGGTCGTACAGCCTGCTCCGGCGACGGGCTGCTCTGCAGAGGAGGTGGAGCGGAGGGCGTCCATGGCACGGTTTGCCACCACCCACGCCCACGTAGCGCAGACGGATTCGGAGTCGCAGGACATACACAGCAAGGGGCCAGTGACACATGTTCGGGAGCCGTCTGCGCCATTGGATAGTCATGGATCGCAGCTTCCGCAGACCATGGGAGGTATTGTTAGCCTTTATTTAGAGTTGTGTATGGTAAATTGGATGATTCGGTTGTTTTCTTAAATTCTCCCCGAATATTCCAGAGCCACAGGCACATAGTTCGCGCACCGTGTCGCACCCACCTGCCCGTGCGATCCCGGTCGTACAGCCTGCTCCGGCGATGGGCTGCTCTGCAGAGCGGGACGAGCGGATGGCGTCCATGGCACGGTATGCCACCACCCACGCCCACGTAGCGCATACGGATTCGGACTCGCAGGACATACACAGCGAGGGGCCATCGGGCAGTCATGGATCGCAGCTTCCGCAGACCATGGGTGGTATTGTTAGCTTTTACTTAGAGTTGTGTATTGTAAATTGGATGATTCAGTTGTTTTCTTAAATTCTCCCCGAATATTCCAGAGCCACACGCACATAGTTCGCGCGCGGACAGCATGTCCCCATACTCTACCGCAGTGCCTCCCGATGGTACGGGCGCAGACACAGGTAAGAATTTTATAAACCAGCATTTTATTTCGTACATTATTATATTGTTAGTAACACCTGTACTTGGATTGTTGTCGTGTTAGGCACGGAGATGGTCCGCGCGGACACCGCACACGGGGTAGCGTATGCAGTCGATTCAGAGGCTACAGGTGTTGAGACGGGTAAGGCAAATAATGCTCTTTTGTTGGTGTGAGCCGTTATTTTCTTGTATTAGACGTTTTCTTGTATTGGCAGTAATTTCTAATAATTCACGTTATTTTCTAGTGACCTCGACGGATGCGGTGGGCCAGCCATGTGACCC
The DNA here is from genome assembly GCA_030278955.1 of Hygrophila difformis. Taxonomy (NCBI): domain Eukaryota; kingdom Viridiplantae; phylum Streptophyta; class Magnoliopsida; order Lamiales; family Acanthaceae; genus Hygrophila; species Hygrophila difformis. The sequence continues at coordinate 27,777,163 of JAOANR010000001.1, read as the reverse complement.
GGTTCCTGGGACGGCACAAGCGGACGACGTAGTCACCCGAGCAGAGGACACAGTGGATTCAGATGATGCACGCACACCAGTCCAGTGTATGTTGAAATTTATGTACTTAACCTACATGTGTTGTTATTAAGTCATGATCGATTGTAAATATGTTCCATTTAATTCCCTGCTTGGTCGTAGCTCGAGAAGCCGGGAACGAAGGCGGCGATTCCGACAACGATGATCCTGTGCAGTTTGTTAAGAGCGCCCAGGATCCAACACCGGTTCCCTATCGGACAAAGCGGAATGGAGTGCTCGCCCATCGTCTTCGCAGCCCATTCATGCGTCTCACCAGGCCACGGCGTAATAGGCGAACCGACGAATTCAAGTTATATTGCTTGAATGGCAAGTATAGGTATGCCTACGCAATTTTCCATTCGTAAAGGTAGTGATTCCATATGACTCACCATTAACGCTTCGTCGTATGATTTATGCAAGCTGCGACGTCGGTACTTCCGAGGCCGTAGACCACCGGTGGTTTCAGAATTGGTGCATCGATACATATTTTCTGGATGACACCGTGAGTTCCCCTTTAATATAATATAATAAATTATCAAATACTACGTAGGAAATTATCTTAATATATCCGGACTAATATTAATTGTGCATTTAAAATAAATTAATGATCCCTATAATTTGCAGCACATGGACGCGTACCTAGGTATTATGCAGTACAAGCCACGCTTCATCAACTGCATGCCGCGACGGACGGGGTCTAAGTATGTCTTGATGGATTGCGGATTCCTGGTAAGTGTGTTTTGTTCAAATTTGATTTCAACATGTTGAATTTACTCAAATGTTGGAAAAAATGGTAAGCCCTTTCCGATCTATTATTATATTTTATTTTTGCTTTTACGCAGTCGGGGCTGTTGCGTGATTGCTGGGACAAGACCACCAAGAAGCCCCATTTTGATAAGTTAAAATTAAAGGAGTTGTCGCAGTATATAGTTGGGGGAAGACCACAGTGGGGTTCGACTGCACACTGGGCGGAGTTGGACGAGGTTAGTTAATGCACTATTTGTTCATTGCGAAACAGAATGTTCCCGTGCAATACTTTACCGTACAGTGGGTCCGTAACAGGTCATATGCCCATGGTGCATCAGGCAGCACTGGGCCATAGTCCGGATCCGATTGGACAGCCGGATGATATTCTTCCATAACAGCATATGCACGCCCAGCGATGCTAGGAGACCCGAGAAGTCGGAGTTGCTGATAGCCCGGTTCGAAGACCTCGGGCCATTGTGCAGCATCATTCCATCGCTGCTCCAGCATACCGGCTACTACCAGCTTCGGCCCGATCTTCCACACCGCGCAACCTGGGACATCTCCCTTCCGGAAGAAGGTACTGTCATGCCGCAGAGCGACGGCTCCTCGTGTGGACCGCTTGCACTGTTGAACGCCAAGTGGGTAGTGGAGGACAAATTCCCCGATATTCAAAGATTCCGCTTTAACGCAAGACGGGTGCAAGAATTGCAAGCATATCAGGTATGGCATTTCAGCGCGGACGTACGTGAGCCCGGCTTGTTCCGATTGCCGGATCCGCCCCCACCTATAGTGTTCGAAGTAGTCAAGTTCCCCGAGTTGGGCTCGCCATGATTGTACATATCCACATTATGTAATTGCTGAGTAAACAATTTATTTTTTTCGCTCAATTCTTTGTTTACGTTTAGTATTTTAATTTATGCTAATATAATTATAATTATAATAAACATTAAAATTATTTTATAATTTTATAAACAAATTAATAAACAATATTGATTAGTAAATATAAAATTATTAAATTTATTAAAAATTATCTCGGTTGTACCCTAGGCCCATTAAACCCCTTGGTACTGCATGCCCCAAACCTTTATTTTGAACCCTCATGCCTAAATCCTTTGAACCGTAAATGCTCAAACTCTGTGTTCCATGAGTATAACTCCACAATTTGAATCGTGTCCTTGTCTGCCCCCAGTTAGAAGTTGGAAACCTGGGCGGAGACCTCTTTGGTTGACAGTTCCATACTAATGAGGTTATGGAATTAGAAATTATATTTCGATTTATCTTAACTCAACGAACACCAAGTGAGAGGCGTGCTGTCTAGCGCTGTAATTGCAGGCCGACAGTTTGATAATACCTTTTCAGTAGGGTTCATGCTGATGCAATGGTTAAACGGGTTTACCCCGCGCCGGGGGTATGAGTAATAATGCAGAGGCCGGCCCAAAGGATTTAGGAACGAACACGGTGGACATTTCTACCACTACAGGGCAGGGCACGGGTGGGTGGATATATTTTGTATAGTGCAGCGACGGAGCCTTACACGGTAGTGCATGAGTGGAATACATGATGGGCAGTGCGAACTATGCCAATCAGCATGTATTATCTAAAAGTTCTGCAAGAAAAGATCTCTTAAACGAAATGATTGCTTTTCCAAAAGCGACACTGTGCCAAACCAGATGCAGGTGGATCTTTATGAAGGTAACTACGGCGCTGAGTTGATATTGCGATCAATCCGCTGCAATTCTTTTCCTCTGCCACATCCCATTGTCCACTGAAAGGCGTCACGTACCAGCACCACTCTGCAGGTAATTTACTGATGTCGATGCTGCTGCTCAATTGCATCCACTCTCTTCATTTGCCATCATTGCACCCACTCACGATCGAATAGAAGACTTCAGTTTACCATAAGTCAAACCTTGAAGGTGGACTTGGTTCATAACCGAATCATCCCTATCTTCCATGCTTCAGTCCAATAATGCTGGCTTAAATTCGTGGCCATCTTCCATGGGACGAATTTATGCCATCATTACTGGACTGAAGCATGGAAGATAGGGATGATTCGGTTATGAACCAAGTCCACCTTCAATGTTTGACTTATGGTAAACTGAAGTCTTCTATTCGATCGTGAGTGGGTGCAATGATGGCTGATAATGGCCAGAAACGACCATTATTTTCAATCCATTTCCGTGTCTGAAACGGGCATTTGATCGCATTCCGGTCTTATATTAAATAAGAAAGCAGTTGAATTGGACTGATTTATGCATAATTGTAAAAATATTGAGCTGGTATGAAAAATGCATAAATATATAATTTTATTACATATTTATGTTAGAAAAATCCAAAAACATGAGAAGAAGAAAAGAAAAGAAAAAGGATACAAAAAGATGGGCAAAAGAATAAACAAGTCCACAAAAATACAAAAAGATGGGAAAAGATAGAAAAGCCCACAAAAAGAACAACTTCGGCCCATCTGGCCCATTCAGCTCTGTCTGGGAACATCTGGTCGAGGAACCCCGGTCGAGGACCATGGTTCCGCGACACAGGAGAGATTCGCGACCCAGCATGCAACATGAAGAAGAGACCAGTCTGGGAACATCCGGTCGAGGAACCCTGGTCGAGGACCATGGTTCCGCGACACGACCAAGGTTCCGCGCCACCAACACCTTGGAGGCCAAGCCACGCCCCAGTCGAGGAACCCCGGTCGCGGTCCATGCTTTAGCGACACGGACATGGATAGCGACAAAGACGCACCAATAGAGACACAAGACCCAGTCGAGAAGCCTTGCCACATGCAGCCCTGTCCCGCGACACAAGGTGCTTCCGCGACAAAGTTGTGATGTGTGTGATGTCTTGAGACACAGTGGGCCTCAGATCAAGCCCATGGGACTAGGGCTCCACTCCTATAAATATGAGGAAACCCCCATGAGCTCAGGGTTAGAAAATCATTCTCTTGAAGACACAGTTGGAGAATCCCTCTCTAGTTAGTTCTTAGTGTAGGTTTATTTTCATTTTTTTTTTGTATTATTTAATTTGAGCCATGGTTTAGCTTAGTTTAGTTTAATCTTATGTTATTTTCTATTCTAGAAGCATAGGTAGCCACTGTTCACAGTTTTATTTTCTTGTTATTAAGCTTGATTTAGGGTTTGTATTACCCAAATGATGGGTATTAACAAACCCCATTAATAAAATGGGAAAATATTCACCAAGTTGTGTCCCAAAACCATGAAATGGGTGCCATAAACCCATGGATTTTTACTGTTTTCCTTTTATTTGGGTCATTTGACCTCTATTGCTTTTTGTCTCTTATTTTTGGATATGTTGTATGCTTATGCGTGGTTGAACCCTAGATTAGGTTTTGCTTTATTTTAAATTCTGTTTTGAGTAGATTTAATCATGTTCTAGCATGTTCTCGAAGATTTTTAAATTCTGTATGGTTAGTGTAGTCTAGATAGCTTTTTAATCCGAAATGGGGTGAGATCACACTGTTTGCATGCCACTGTTAAACTTTGCTTTTACTGACTTGGGTCCTGAACCACCCATGTCGCTAACCGACTCCAGTCGCTAAGCCACGTTTGTCGACAGGAGGGTGTTCCGCGACATGGGTGTCTAAATACCCTTGGTCGCTAAACACCCTGTCGCGGACCCACGGTCCTCGACTCAACCATGCTTAGCGACCAGGAACCAAACTCTTGTTATTATTCTCTGCATGGCTCCTGTCGCGGAACCATGGTCCGCGACTCAACTTTTATTCCGAGACAGGAAATTATGCCTTGCATTTTTATTTTGAAAACCCCAGTCGCTAGACATCCTGTCGCGGAGCCATGCTCCGCGACACAATTCCAGGTTAGCGACTGGGAACCAAAACACTTAGAAATTTCCAGAGCAATCCTGTGTCGCTAAACTCCTATCGCGGACCCACGGTCCGCGACACAACTTTTGCTTAGTGACACAAGGTGAGACTCTGCCCAAATTTCTGTAAATCTGTCGAGACACCCATGTCGCGGGTCTAGGCCCCTGACACCATTTATGGTATCTCGACAGAACTTTCTCTTCTCTATTTAATCCCAAAATTCTGATCTTCTATCCTCCATTGTATTGCAAAAACTCACATCTGAATCCCACGGATTAAGATGTAATACCCTAGAATTGCAATATAAGGCGCTATGCTGCCAAAACTTTGATTCTCCATTCCCCACCTGTTAATTAATTGAACCCTCTAGTCATTAATGATTGATGATTCTAATTAGCAATAATTAAATCACTAATTGTTGTGATTAGAGGACCTTTGTTCAATTGTCATTAAAACATTTTTCTATAAACAAAATCATGATGCCTTAAACAGATAATCCGGACTGTAATTAATTATGGTAGGAGGGATTATTTAAGCCATCAACTATGGATTGATTCCATAACCTTGCATGAGAAACCAATGTCTCTCATGCAAGTCCTTCTCTTTATTTCATTCTATTTTGTCTTTTGCGTGTTGTGTGCAACAATTAGTAAAGAATACATCAGACTAATGTTGGCGGGTATTCCCTCACGGATAACTAGCTCGTATTCTGGGTATTGGTTACTAAGTGTTATTTTGCATGGTCTGGATGGCAGTCCGTGGAAGCCTTGGCGGTTCGTCCATCCGGGACTATAATAGCTGCTCAACTGATCCTCATCCAGATACAGTTTTATTTTATTTATCTTAATTCCCAAACCCAAATTCCAGTCTGCATTATAAATCTGCTAATGTCTGTCAACTTTAGCTGATGAGTATTGCAGAGAAGAAGCAAGTAGGTTTTTCTCTGAATTCACAGACTACAGGGGCCCAACTGCTAGCGACACTGCCATTTTAGGGTTTCACCTGTCTAAATTCGCTCCATCCGAGTACTTGGGAAATTGGACAGTAGATGTTTACAGTCCACCCGATTATTCTGCCTTTACTTTGGTCCCCTGACCACTTCATATCTGTGTTTCACCTTCTGTCTAGACCCGCCCCTATATTTTGGGTCAGTTAATTTTACACTTCCATATATCCTTATGCATGCTATTATTATGTATTATTGTGGTCTAAAATATTTTGGGATCCTTCCCTTGGACAATAGAAGCATTGATTTAAAACAGATATTGCATATTAAATTTCCGACAAAAACCCCTTCAGAAAATCCGGATCTAAGTAAGGGATAAATTCTTCAGTTATGACTAATTCATATTCTATCAAGGGTTGATTTTGGGAAATTAGAAGCAGAGTCAGTGATTAGGTCTCATCTAGACTGAAAGGATCTGTGTTTTAATTGAGAGTCTAGTACCTGTTTAGGGAATGGTTTTCAAATGCATTATTTTCCAAAATTGTTGTTTGTTGGGAATCTAAGGTTAAATATTACACCGAGATGGGGTCCACTTGGACTCAAATACAGTGCAGTAAATAATCTTAGAGGAACATCATCCAGGCCTTGGTTATTTCCTAAGATAGGGTTGAATTTTCTTTCAATTGCTATCCTCTCTTGCCAAAGCCTATTTTTGAGTCCTGAGTGAGTGCATCCGGAACGAACTAATGTATTAGTTCGTTTCATTAGTTTGTATCTCATAACCACCCAGAAGGAAGTGAACACTACGAGCGGTTCACCAAGATCTGGGATTTCTTGATCCATACCCCTTCATTATGACGGGGAGCTATCTTTTACTACCAGGGTCAGACCTTCAAAACCTCCGAGTGATAGGTTTTAAATGCTTTCTCTACTGCTTTCTCTACCGCTTTCTTTTAAATGCTTTCGTTAGAGGTCACTCGGTTGTATTGAGAGTTGCGTAACTGTTACTAGGATTGATAGTTAAGGGATAGTTCAGGCTCGATTAGAATCTTTGGGTGTGACATGGGAGAATGATAGTAGTACTTGGCATTTCAATAAATGATTTGTCAGGTGTTGCTCAACCACCACAGATGAAGTAACATACCCAGGCCAGGGCAGTTACAAGTCTGTGGTATCTTAGAGTTTGCGGTCTTAAGAACATGTAAACTCATACTGTAAGTACCTGTCTGTTAAAGGGAACGCAGTATTGAGAGCATGAGAACTAGCTAGCTGATAGAATTATCCCAAACAAAGACCTGCGTATAAAAATGGAAGTTTAATACTGTCGTATCTAAATCTTGTCCAATTTTTATTCTTTCCTTCCTGTCCCTTCTGTCTACATTGTGATTCAGCTTCATAGCTGGCATAGTGTAAATTTTCACTGCTTTCATAGATAGTATTTATCGCATTCTTAGAATAACTTTACCCGCTTTCTAAAATAGAATTTATATGCTTTGTAGAATAGATTTGTGCGCTTTTATAGTTTAGTTTAAATTCATGTTAGTAGACGTAACCCCTTTTCAAACCAATTGGAGCAATACAAATGGAAAATCTAGTAAAACGACGTGGGCCCTGCTTCTATCGCACATCCTCCAGTGAACGATCCGGTCTTACTATAAATTACTGCAATTTTTGACACCGTGCGCTTTCGGGCCACAGTTTCTTAACACGAGTAATAAAAACGTGACAACCTATAAATATATCCCTAATCCTAACTCCGCCTTCATAAAATGATTTTCATTAAATAAAATCAAGACCGGGGTTCTATTATTTCGAAAATACTCGTGTGGGAAATTGTCAAAACTTTCATGGCGCCGTTGCCGGGGAGGATGCAGCGCCGTTTTATTAGAGAATTACATTCCTCATTGCTCCTAGTTAGCTTATACATATAAATATAAATATTCATCCCGAAACCGATTCTAACCTGGGGAATATGCAGGTACCGTCATTATTGAAGCCGTTGTTCTCTGCAAAGGAGGAAGCAGACGCCAGCCGAAATCCCGTATAACGCAGAAATAGAAAAGACAGCTCGACGTCTTAGGGCGGAGACTAAACGAAGACGGGAACGAGAAAGACAGGCACTACTTTCACCAAGCACCAGTAGCGACATCTCTGATATGGCCAACCCTGACCTTCCCCCAATCATTCCACCCAATCCACCACTTCACAACATCGAGGAAGACCCCGAGGATGCTGATAACGATGATTTGGATGGTCCCCCTCCTCAGATCATACAAGGAGGCGGGAACCCAACAAACATTGAACAGCAACACTTCGAGGCACCTCCTCCCAACCCGAACCCCCAAAACCCACCAAACAACCAAAACCACCAAAACTTCCAAAACCAGCAAAATCAGCAGTACCAGAATCCTCATCAGAATCCCCCAAATCCTAATGACTTCAATGATCCGAGGAACTACTATATGCATCAGAACTACTACCCACAGCAGTATCAAGGAGGAGTTGAGAACAATCAACAAGCAGCAGCCGCTGATTACATGCAGCCAATCTTGGAGCCATATTTGAACATTCCTGGACAAGCTCCATTCTTGGCCAGGAATTTCGAATTAAAGCCGGCCCTCATCAATCTTGTTCAGAGCAACCAGTTCGCAGGGGCAAGTCATGAAGATCCCCATGATCATCTGCAGACTTTCCTGGAACTGTGTGATACGATCAAGAACCAGAATGTATCTGCTAACACCATTCGATTAAGGCTGTTTCCTTTCTCTCTGACTAGCGGGGCAAGAACATGGTACAAATCACTGCCCGTGAATCAGAAGTCTACATGGGAGGACGTGATCAGAAATTTCTTGACGAAGTACTTCCCGGAGTCCAAGGTGGACGAATGCCGCTCTAAGATTGCAGAATTCAAGATGAAGCCAGACGAGTCCCTGTACGATGCAAAGGAACGGTTCTTCAACTTGCTCAGGAAATGCCCCCAGCATGGTTTCCATGATTGGGAGAAATTGAGAAAGTTTTATAGCGGTTTGACCCCAGCATGGAAGAACATGCTTGATGCTGTCGGTGGTCAACACCTGCTATACATTCCCATGGATCAAGCTTGGGCCAAGATTGAAGCAATGAGTGTAAACAGATCTGTTCTTACTGATGATGTTAATTCCCCTCCCCCTCATGGTTTGTGTGCTGTAGGTACAACAGAGAAATCAGATATTGAAAAGCTGCAAGAACAGGTGGCAGCATTGTCTGTTAATCAGGGAGCTGGGAGCTCCACTCAAGGGCAGCAAACAGATATTATTTGTGGACTGTGTCAAGGTGCTCACGCAACTGACACATGCGAACAGATTACAGCTGAAAGCTGGAACTTTGCAGGGGCTTTCCCAAATAGACACCCAAAGTTGTCATACTCAAACAACAATGCCCTTAATTCCCACCTCTTGAACAAGCCACAACAGCAGCAATTCAATCCGCAGCAGAACCAAGGATTCAATCAGAACAGGGGACAGAACTTTCAGAACCCAGGTTTCCAACCTCAGATCCAACAGAGGCCTCCTCAAAATTTCCAACAACCTACCCAGAACTTCCAAAATTTTCAGCCCCAAAACTTCCATCCTCAATTCATCCCGAACCAAGGCCAATGGAACCAAAACCAGAATCAGAATCAAAATCAAAAGCCCCCTTCAAAGCTGGAGAATTTGATGACTGATTTTATCACTAGCCAGAAGAAGATCAACACTCAGCTGCAGGCTTCCATCAGAAATGTGGAGACCCAAGTTACTCAAATGGCCAATGAAATGCAGAAAAGGGATAAAGGAACGTTGCCAAGCACTGCGGAAAAGAACCCGCAATGCAAAGCAATAACCTTGAAATCTGGGAAGACACTGGCTGGACCAAAAGGAGTGGATACTGGAAATACTCATGAGGAAGATGATGATGCTGTTGACACTGCTGATGAGGAAGCAATGGATAAACAAAAGGAAGCCGAACATCAGACTGACGCTGCAAAAAGAACGGCAGAAACAGAAAACGGTAATGGTGAAGGTACAACCTCTAACCAACTGCCACCAAAACATGATAACAAAAACAAGTTCATGCCTAGGGTTCCTTACCCGGCTAGACTTAAAAATAAGCAACAAGATCTGAAGTTTGAAAAATTTCTGAAAAGACTGCGGGAAGTTGAGATTACCATTCCTTTGATAGAAATGATCTCTGAAATGCCAGTCTATGCTAAGTTCTTGAAAGAAATGATTTCAGGAAAGAGACAGGTTGAGCAGGACGAATTGGTGGTACTCAACAGCACTTGCAGTGCTATCATTCAGAAGAAGCTGCCGGAAAAGAAAGAGGATCCCGGATGCTATACACTGCCGATTCGGATTGGCCAGAACAACGCCGGAAAAGGACTGTGCGACCTCGGTTCCAGCATTAACGTTATGCCATTAACCATGGTTAAACGTCTTAAGCTTGGAGTAGTTGAACCAGTCAAAATGAGGCTCCAGCTCGCAGATAGGTCAATTACAAAGCCAATCGGGATCTTGAAAGATGTGATAATCAAACCAGGCAGTACTCTGTTCCCAGTGGATTTCATCATTCTGGATATCGAGGAGGACTCCGACATGCCTCTCATCTTAGGCAGGCCGTTCTTGGCCACAGGCGGAGCACTAATTGATGCTAAATCCGGAAGGGTGACACTCCGCGTTGATGGGGATGAAGTCATTTTCGACATGGAGCAACTGCAGAAATTTCCGAACGACAGTTCTTGTTTTTCTTTTGATGATGTAATAGTTAGGAAAGAGCTAGACTCTGTAAACAATGATGAAATGATGCTGTATGGACTTTCAAAGCAGGTACTGAAGCCTGCTGGTGCTGAGCCAAAGGAACAGTGCACCGCCGTCCAATTTGAGGATCCCGAGTCCGGGGACCTTGAAGCATATGATGGTGCTGATTTCACTGCACAAGGAAATGATGGCACCGAAGAGGAAGAAGAGGATCCTGTACTGATGCAGGGTCCCGAAGGTAAGTCTGATCTCCCACTACCCAATTCTCGCAAATTACTCCCTTCCGTTGAATGCCCACCAGAGCTTGAACTTAAAACATTACCCGATCATCTCAAGTAAGCGTTTCTCGCAGAACATAAAAAATTACCTGTGATTGTTTCGGCTAAGCTCTCCCAAGAGCAAGAAAATGCTCTGGTGGTCGTTCTTAAGAAACATGTACATGCAATAGGTTGGACCATTTCTGATATAAAAGGAATAAGCCCTTCTATTTGCATGCACAGGATTTTAATGGAAGAAGAGTATAAACCCTCCCGTCAGCCTCAGAGGCGTTTGAACCCCCTCATGCAAGAAGTGGTAAGAAAGGAGGTTATCAAGCTCTTAGATGCTGGTATAATCTATCCTATTTCTGACAGCAAATGGGTTAGCCCAGTGCAGGTCGTGCCAAAACGAGGAGGGATGTGCATAACCAAGAATGAGCAAGGAGAAGAGGTTGCAACCAGGCCAGTGACCGGATGGAGAGTTTGCATCGACTACCGGAAACTGAACGAGGCCACCCGCAAGGACCATTTTCCATTGCCTTTTATTGATCAAATGCTCGAGAGGTTGGCAGGGAGAGAATTTTATTGCTTTTTGGATGGTTATTTTGGGTATAATCAGATTGTTATTTCAAGCGAAGACCATGAAAAAACTACTTTTACTTGCCCTTATGGCACTTTTGCCTACAGGCGCATGCCTTTCGGTCTTTGCAATGCACCTGCTACTTTTCAAAGATGCATGATGTCTATATTCTCTGAATTTATCGAAAAATGCATTGAGGTCTTTATGGATGACTTCTCTGTATATGGAGATACGTTTGATGAATGTTTGACTAATCTTGCTAAGATTTTAAAGAGGTGTGAGGACACTAACTTGGTTTTAAATTGGGAGAAGTGCCATTTTATGGTCACTGAGGGCATAGTGTTAGGTCATCGCATTTCTCGTGCAGGTATTGAGGTTGATCCAGCCAAAGTTTCCATCATTTCCAATCTCCCTCTTCCTAACTCGATCAAATCAGTTAGGAGCTTCTTAGGGCATGCCGGTTTTTACCGGAGATTCATTAAGGATTTCTCTAAAATTGCCAAGCCGCTCACTAATCTGCTTTGTAAAGAAAATCCCTTCTTAATAAATGAAGCGTGTGTCCAAGCCTTTGACACGCTCAAGAAGATGTTGGTTTCTGCACCGATAGTGCAACCACCCGATTGGTCAATACCTTTCGAGGTAATGTGCGATGCTAGTGGTCTCGCCGCAGGCGCAGTTCTTGGACAACATAAGGATGGGAGACATTGCGTAATTCATTACGCAAGTCATGCCTTGAATGAAGCCCAAATTAACTACACCACAACGGAGAAAGAGATGTATGATGAATCTTCGCGTTTGATAAATTCAGACAGTATCTTATAGGTACGAAGACTATAGTATACACCGATCATTCTGCATTGAGATACTTGTTTAGCAAACAAGATGCCAAACCTCGATTAATCAGGTGGGTACTTCTGTTGCAAGAATTCGACATCATAATAAAAGATAGGCGAGGTCGAGATAATGGTGCTGCTGACCACTTATCTCAATTAGATAATGATAAAAAGGAAAAAGCCGTCAATGAAGAGTTTCCGGACGAACAGTTGTTCGCGTTGCATCTGCATAATCAAGCTTGTCCATGGTTTTCCGACATCGCTAACTTCTTGGTGTGCGGAATAACCCCACAGTTTTCGAACTATCATCAGAAGAATAAGTTCAAACGAGATGTATTAAGTTACTTCGGGGAAGAACCTTATCTTTTCAAACACTGCGCCGATTCTATAATCAGGCGATGTGTGACCGAGCATGAAGCCTATCAAATTGTCAGAAAATGCCATGAATCAGAATATGGAGGTCACCATGGTCCCGCTCGAACGGCCCACAAGGTCCTCGAATGTGGATTTTATTGGCCTCACATCTATGAGGATTGCAGGACATTTGTGAAAGGTTGCGACAAGTGCCAAAGATTAGGAAACCTCTCCAAAAGGGATGAGATGCCTCAAAAGGGAATTCTCACACTTGAGATTTTCGATGTATGGGGCATTGACTTCATGGGACCGTTTCCACCATCTGGTGGAAACTACTATATCTTGGTGGCTGTCGATTACGTGTCCAAATGGGTTGAGGCTGTCGCATTACCGACCAATGATGGTAGCCAAGACATCAAGTTCCTCAAGAACAATATTTTTAGTCGATTTGGCGTACCTAGGGTGGTGATATCTGATGGAGGAACACACTTTATTAATAAAGCTTTTGAAACTTTAATGAGTAAAAATGGAATCCTCCATAAGATAGGCACGCCTTATCATCCCCAGACTAGTGGTCAAGTCGAAGTATCCAATCGCGAGATCAAACATATACTCGAAGCCACAGTCGGGATAACCCGCAAGGATTGGGCACGCAAGCTCAATGATGCTCTATGGGCATACCACACAGCTTATAAGACTCCCATTGGGATGTCCCCTTACAGACTTATCTTCGGAAAAGCCTGTCATTTGCCTGTAGAGTTAGAGCATAAAGCTTACTGGGCCATTAAAACGCTTAACTTTGATCCGAAAGTCGCTCAGAGCAAACGCAAGTTGGACCTCAATGAAATTGAGGAAATACGAGCATTAGCTTATGAAAGCTCTCGAATTTATAAGGAGCGGACCCAGAAGTTGCACGATCGCAGGATCAAGCCTAAGCATTTTTATGTTGGTCAAAATGTATTATTGTTCAATTCTAGGTTAAAGCTGTTCCCTGGGAAGCTTAAATCCATATGGGAAGGACCACATGAAGTGCTAGAAGTGTTTGAAAATGGAGCCGTCAGGATCCGAACTGACAAGGGCAACATAGTGGTGAATGGACATCGGTTAAAGGAGTACCTCGGACAGTTCGATCCGGAGAAAGAAAGCCAAGCAGTGGCAGACCCGGCTTACACTTAATAAAAAACAGCATTAAAAACACAAAAATTTCATTTTATATATATACAGTATGTTATTTCATAACAAGAAAGTACCCAAAACTCAATTAAACATTTAGAGTACTAAGACTCTAAATGTGAGGATGTTGATATTTGGAGAAAATCTAATGCGTTGTATTTATCTGTCTTGCAGAAAGTTCGGAACCATCAAAAAGAGGAGCAGGAAAGTAACACGGAAAACCAGGTTCTTGGTTGGATTAATTCCATGAATTTAAGAAAATATTTCCGGAAATTGAAGCAATTTAAATCCGGAATAATTTTTGCAAACAAATGGAATTAACCCAACCTAATTTATGCAAGTGGATCTTTCTTTAATTTCAGCCCAGTGCGTCTTTGAATCTATTTGGACTGAATTTATTCAGGCCCAAATCAAATAAAATGAACTCAAGCCCAACATCACATTCGGGCCCAGTTCACGAAAAATTTGAAAATTCAAAATTCGTGTCGCGGAACCAACCACTGTGTCGCGAAACAATGCTCCGCAACCAGGCCTGGTCCCGCGACACAGTCGCACTTATTATCCTTTCGATGTCGCGGTCCATGGGTCCGCGACCGGCTCTCCATTCCGCGACACCATTCCCCGTTGACTTTTCCCTGCCAGAACTCAGTCGCGAAACTCCTGTCGCAGACCATGGCTCCGCGACCGGACTCAGATTCCGCGACTCGTGTAATGTCGCTATGCCTTGGTCGAGGAACCCTGTTCCGCGACACGGTCTGGTTTCCGCGACCAGTGTTTTTAGTATTTATACCCCCCTCCTCACCTCATTTTCCCTGCACTCACGTCAGTTTCATCCAACCTCCATCTCTTCATCTTCTCCTGTTCCCTCTTCTCTCTACCGAACGAACACCACCGTGTTCTTCGCACTCAATCACTCCTTTTTCAAGGGAAGACCATGGACCGATTCTACAGGATCCTTCCAAATCTGGGACCGCTACCTAGGCCCGAACCATGGAGGGGCAGGGTAGAAACCCATTCTTTCCCCCTCCCTGTTCATAACTCCCTCGGTTTTTCCTTGTTCCCTTGTCTCTATTGTGATTTGTGAAAAGCATAATGTGGTTTGTGTGCACTGGTTTTTCCTGTTCTTGAGGTTTTAAGTGTTCTCGGTTGCAAGCATTGTTTTGAGATCTTTTTGGATCTTTAAACAACCCATTTCCAAAACTGTCATGAGTAAAATTTTGGGAAGTTTAAAACTTAAAAGAATAAACTAATAAACATTGGGGTGTTGTTTTGAACACCATGATGTCATTGGTCTTTCTATTCTTGAGTTTCAGGGTTGTGTGTTTGATTTTTGTTTCTGATTTTGAGTTAAGGTTTCTGTAGTGTAGGTTTGAGGCATTCAAGGTAAAAGATCTTTTGGCATACTTGCTTACATGTCAGGGATCTCTTGGGGAATAAATGTTTGTTTGTTTATGGAAACATAGTACAAACACCCAATGAGAGCTTCCACTTTTTAATAAAGGTGACATTTTGGAAAAAGACAAAAAGAGTGAATAGATTTAATATTTGACTTATGATCTTTTTGTTCCCAATGGAACTGTAGTGTGAGTAAATAGCAGTATTTTCGTCACCCAACTGCTATTCTTTTCAAAAACCCAAAATGGGACCACTCACATCCCACTTTCCTTAAATAAAACAAGTCAACCCTTTAAAAAATTAAAAATAGTGTTTGCAAATTCTTGGGGACGTTTCAACTGTTCAATGCAGTCCAAACAAACCGAGAATAGCAAATCCATTACGCCACGCATCCACTGCACACTCCTAAATTCAAGCATTTCATCTCCATCCGTCCATCTCATTCCATTTTCAACAAGTGCCTCGGACTTGTTTAATAATATTGAAAAATCAAACTTTTGGGCCCGATGGCCCATTAAAAATATATAGGGGCCCAATAACCCCTATCTTTTCATAAAAATCCATTTTACCCATGCTTTAAATTAAAATTCAAGTCAGAAACTCAATAATCTCACATTTAGAGCAAAACTCTAAATGTGAGGAT
This sequence comes from Hygrophila difformis, assembly GCA_030278955.1. Taxonomy (NCBI): domain Eukaryota; kingdom Viridiplantae; phylum Streptophyta; class Magnoliopsida; order Lamiales; family Acanthaceae; genus Hygrophila; species Hygrophila difformis. The sequence continues at coordinate 27,761,562 of JAOANR010000001.1, read as the reverse complement.
GTTAGTTTCTAAACTTGAATAATTTCCGAGAAATTATAAAAATTGGATTCATCCCTTCTTATCTTTTCAAGGGAAATCTTCCGATCCCAGACCCAGTGCCCGGAGGAACCCATCCAGAAGAGCTCCTAGGTGAGATCCTCTCCAGAATATGAGAGGATGAGATCAGGGAAGTGTTCACTGCTCAAGAAACATGCCGGAAGCTGAGAAACGCAGGAAACCTCGCCATCGTTTACAAGCGATGCGAGTTGGATACGGCTAGGGTGAGGCAGTGGCAGGGGAGGATACGGAGGCAGAAAGAAAGATTTCTGAACACGTGCACTGAAGCTGGAAACTTCAACCTCCGAATTGTTCCAGCACTCCAAGCATTCACAGAAGGGGATGAAGAGCAAGCCTGCGAATGGCTGCGGCCAGGCATAGAGGACAATCACAAAGCGTCTATCTTCACCCGTGGACTGATGCTCATGAGCAAGCTAGATGAAGGCCAGGTCAATCAGGGGATCGCAATGATAGAAAGAATGGTGACCGATCGAGAGGTCCTCAACTACACGTCTACCAACACCCTCTCGTGGATGGCAGACAATCATGCCCCCTACTTGTTTGCAGGGCAACCACCCCGAGTCTTCTGCAGAAGGATGCATGAACCCCTGAGAGACCACAATGGCTGGTGCCTGCGCTGTGATCTGACTAGCTACGTCCACTGGCTCAGATACATGTTCTGAGAAAAGGAGGAAGAATGAATGAATCCTAGTATGCTCTAGTTCTTTTTAAGCCCTAGTGTAGGCATCATATAAGGGATTTCCTCTTTTTGCATGCAGGTTTACGCTAACTGCATAGGAATCCCTTGAAATTATTGTACTTTATCGCTTTCCACAAATTAAACTCAAGTTTGAGATCCGCAGCAATCTTTATTTGCTTCCTTTGAAAAGATGTCTGACAGTCCAAGATGAATAAGTGACTGTCAGGCCAAAAATATGCTGTTGACATACCTTGTATGTTAACAGTGCCTCTTTTACTGCTTTAAACTAAATAACCAGCAAAAATATGCATAAACCTGCTCTAAATTCACATGTTGAATTTAGGCTTATGAGTAAATTTTCAAACTTTTAAATTGGGATAATATAATTGAGAACATGCATGACATGAATTCCTAAGGTTTTGAGCTATAAAAATTTAATGATGCGATCAGCTTATTGGGTAATAAATCTGCATGTTAGAGATTCCAATTGAATAAATTGTTAGAATTAAGCTCTGATTAAATTTGAGAATATTGTATGACACGAATCAACCCAACCTTGTGAGATTGGAGCCATGAGTCACTTTTACTCATTTATTTTCTTTGATGTGTGAATTATTTTGATTAAAGGAAACTAGAACTTGCGATTGGGACCGATTCAAGACCATGCCATATTCCCAAAATCGAGCATATGACCGAGGCACCTAGAAACCAAAATTTTGGCCTTCTTTTGAATCCAAACCCAAAAATATTTTTCCCTTTAGGATTAACCAATTTGAGCCGTAAGCCTAATTTTTCTTTGAAGCCCAGTATATCTTTCCTAGCCTTCAAAAAGACCAAGAAATTCAAACCCAAGTGTGCAAGAATAAATTCTATCAAGGCATCGAATTTATGATCATCGGAAAAAGACATAAATTGGATTCAAAGAACCGATTCAAAAAAAAAAGAGAAAAGAAAAGAAAAAAGAAAAAGAGAAAAATGTTGAGATCCAATCGACAAAAATAAATTGCAAATGACAAAGCAAATTAGACATAGTCTAATGTCATGCAATAGTAAAGAAAAGCAAAAGAAAGAAAAAGAAAAATATTGATGATCATAAATTTTAAATAAAAATGCCAAGTTAAGATGAAATGAATTCTTGCCACTTCAAGCCCAATGATTCCCTTCCTTACCAAATGTTACAACCGTATGCCCCATTACAACCTTTAAATAAGACCTCATGATCTCGATTTGAAGAAATGAGCCGGTGGCGAGTTGGTCTAATTGCAAGCTTATGGGATAATTTAATTAAATTTGATTTTGAGTGTTCACTGATTAAACCCCAATTGAGAGTGAGTGAACTTTCCGATTCTCTTACATGTGAGACCATGTTTCATGAATTGTGATATGTTCGTGTCATCCCTTAATTCTGATTTTTAATCTTTGAATCTTTCAAACATAATATTCATGAAGGGTTGATAATAATGTTTGATTTGTAGGCCCGATGTAGTGAGCCAGTATCATTTCATTAAACACTGCAATCAAGGGAATTTAATACTTGTAGTTTTTGATTGTCTTATCCCAATCCAAAAAGAATATGATTTATGAAGCCACGAAAATGAATTGAATATGTAGAGTTCGTGTTCTTAGGAACATTGACTCTGACTGCTCGGGGACGATCAGTATTAAATGTGAGGATGTTGATAATGGCCAGAAACGACCATTATTTTCAATCCATTTCCGTGTCTGAAACGGGCATTTGATCGCATTCCGGTCTTATATTAAATAAGAAAGCAGTTGAATTGGACTGATTTATGCATAATTGTAAAAATATTGAGTTGGTATGAAAAATGCATAAATATGTAATTTTATTACATATTTATGTTAGAAAAATCCAAAAACATGAGAAGAAGAAAAGAAAAGAAAAAGGATACAAAAAGATGGGCAAAAGAATAAACAAGCCCACAAAAATACAAAAAGATGGGAAAAGATAGAAAAGCCCACAAAAAGAACAACTTCGGCCCATCTGGCCCATTCAGCTCTGTCTGGGAACATCTGGTCGAGGAACCCCGGTCGAGGACCATGGTTCCGCGACACAGGAGAGATTCGCGACCCAGCATGCAACATGAAGAAGAGACCAGTCTGGGAACATCCGGTCGAGGAACCCTGGTCGAGGACCATGGTTCCGCGACACGACCAGGGTTCCGCGCCACCAACACCTTGGAGGCCAAGCCACGCCCCAGTCGAGGAACCCCGGTCGCGGTCCATGCTTTAGCGACACGGACATGGATAGCGACAAAGACGCACCAATAGAGACACAAGACCCAGTTGAGAAGCCTTGCCACATGCAGCCCTGTCCCGCGACACAAGGTGATTACGCGACAAAGTTGTGATGTGTGTGATGTCTTGAGACACAGTGGGCCTCAGATCAAGCCCATGGGCCTAGGGATCCACTCCTATAAATATGAGGAAACCCCCATGAGCTCAGGGTTAGAAAATCATTCTCTTGAAGACACAGTTGGAGAATCCCTCTCTAGGTAGTTCTTAGTGTAGGTTTATTTTCATTTTTTTTATATTATTTAATTTGAGCCATGGTTTAGCTTAGTTTAGTTTAATCTTATGTTCTTATGTTATTTTCTATTCTAGAAGCATAGGTAGCCACTGTTCACAGTTTTATTTTCTTGTTATTAAGCTTGATTTAGGGTTTGTATTACCCAAATGATGGGTATTAACAAACCCCATTAATAAAATGGGAAAATATTCACCAAGTTGTGTCTCAAAACCATGAAATGGGTGCCATAAACCCATGGATTTTACTGTTTTCCTTTTATTTGGGTCATTTGACCTCTATTGCTTTTTGTCTCTTATTTTTGGATATGTTGTATGCTTATGTGTGGTTGAACCCTAGATTAGGTTTTGCTTTATTTTAAATTCTGTTTTGAGTAGATTTAATCCTGTTCTAGCATGTTCTCGAAGATTTTTAAATTCTGTATGGTTAGTGTAGTCTAGATAGCTTTTTAATCCGAAATGGGGTGAGATCACACTGTTTGCATGCCACTGTTCAACTTTGCTTTTACTGACTTGGGTCCTGAACCACCCATGTCGCTAACCGACTCCTGTCGCTGAAACTTTTGACAATTTCGTCACACGAGTATTTCTAAAATATCCCAGGTTAAATTTATTAAAAGAAAAGAGTTATGAGTCGTGGGAACAGGGTTTAAGGATATATTCCACTTTTTATTACTCATAAGAGTAAACTTTGAGTTCAAATAGCATTACGAACCTCCCCGGCATGAGATCTCTGACAATTTCATGCCTTGAAGATCCTCGCCCTGAAACTTTTGACAAATTCTCTCTTCATGAGTATTTTCTGAAAAAACGTAATCCTGGTTTTCAATTTTATTTAATGAAACCAATTTATGATGGCGGAGTTGGGATTAGGGATATATTTATAGGTTGTCACGTTTTTATTACTCGTGTTAAAAAACTGTGGCCCGAAAGCGCACGGTGTCAAAAATTGCAGTAATTTATAGTAAGACCGGATCGTTCACTGGAGGATGTGCGATGGAAGCAGGGCCCACGTCATTTACTAAGATTTTCCACTCAGCTACTCGATTCAAGTTTGTGTTTTGACTATCAACTACTTGACAGAATTTAAACTAAGCTATGAAAGCAATAAAGTAAAGCAGATAAAATTATTCTAGAAAGCGCATTAAATTAATCTAAGGAAGCAATAAAATTAATCTAAGAAAGCGGTTAAGATTATTCTAGGAAAGCATATTTAAAATGAGACAAAAGGGACAGGAAGGAAATAATAAAGATTGGACAAGATTCAGACGAGACACAATTAAACTTCCATTTTAATACACAGATCTTAGCTTGGGATAATCCATCAGTTAGCTAACTCTCATGCTTCCTATACTATGTTCCCTTTAACAGACAAGTACTTACAGTAAGGGTTTACATGCTCTTAAGACAACAAAATCTAAGATACCACAGATTTATAACTCCCCTTGCAATGCCTTGCAAGAGTATGTAAGCCATCTGTGGTGGACAAGCAACACCTGACAAATCATTTATTGAAGTGTCAAGTACTGCTATCATTCCCCTATGTCACACCCAAAGATTCTAATCAAGCCCTGAACTATCCCTTAACTCTCAGTCCTAGTAGCAGTTACACAACTCACAATACAACCGAGTGACCTCTAACGAAAGCATTCAAAAGAAAGCGATAAAAGAAAGCGGTAAAGAAAGCATTTAAAAACCTATCACTCGGATGTTTTTGAAAGTCTGACCCTGGTAGTAAAGGAAAGCCCCCAGTCAGAATGATTGGGTGTGGATCAAGAATTCCCGGATCTCAGTGAACCGCTTGCAGTGTTCACTTCCTTCGGGGTGGTTATGAGATACAAACTAATGAAATAAACTAATAAATTAGTTCATTCCGGATGCACTCACTCAGGACTCAAAAATAGGCTTTGGCAGAAGAGGATAGCAGTTGAAAGGAACTCAACCCTACCTTAGAAAATAACCAAGGCCCACATGTTGTTCTTCTAGTATTATCTATTACACCTCATCTGAATCCAAGTGGACTCTGAGTCAGTGCAATATTTAATATGAGATTTCCAACATACAGCAATTTTGGAAAATAATAAATCTTTGAAAATCATTCCCTAAACAGGTACTAGACTCTCAATTAAAACACAGATCCTTTCAGTCTAGGTGAGACCTAATCGTTGACTCTGCTTCTAATTTCCCAAAATCAATCCCCCAGTCGGATATGAGTTAGTCATAACTGTGGAATTTATCCCTTACTCAGATCCGGATTTTATAAATGAATTTTTGTTGGAAATTTATTATGAGACATCTGATAAAAATCAAGACTCCTGTGTCCAATGGAAGGATCCCAAAATAATTTGACCACAGTAGTTACATAATATTATCATGCATAATTTTATATGAGAAGTGTAAAATTAAATAACCCAAAATATAAGGTGGGTTTAGACAGAAGTTGGAACACGAAGATGAAATAGCCGGAGATGAGAAGAATTTATTTTAGCTAAAGAGATGGCAAAAATAACTGGGGTTATCTGGACTGCAAACATCTGCTATCCAGGTCCCAACTATTCCAGGTAAAATGGTTTTAGACAGCAGAAAACCTTAATTGATAGTGATCGCTATCATCAAGGTTTCTACTATCTGTGAAATGAGAGAAAAACCTACATGTTTTCTCACTGTAAAACTATTCAAACAATGTTGATCGACCGTTTGATAATATTACAGCTCGAAATTCAGGTTTGAAATTAAGATAAATAAATAGAAACTGTATCCGGATAGGAGTCGGCTGAGCAGCTATTATAATCCCGGATGGATGAACCGCCAAGGCTTCCACTGACCACTATCCAGACCATGCAAAATAACACCTAGTAATTAATATACAGACCACGAGCTAGTTTATCCGTGTGGAAATACCCGCCAACATTAGTCTGTTATATCTCTTACTAGCTGTTTCAGACAACACGGATAAAGACAAAATAAATAAAAGAAAATATTTTTGGTCCATCTTGTATGAAAGTCATTGGTTTCTCATGCAAGGGTATGGAATTAAATCCATAATTACTCTTTATGTCTAAATAATCACTCATTCCATAATTAATTAATTAATTACAGTCCGGATTATATACTTAGATCATTAGGGTTTAATTTTTTTAGAAGAATCTTTTAATGGCCAATTGAACAAAGTTCTTTATATCAAAATAATCATGGGTTGAGATCATTGGATTTCAACCTCAAAATATTAATATAAAGGTTCAATTAATTAATAGGGTGAGATGGAGAATAAAAATTTGGCAAACGGTGCCAAGCCTGTCGAGAAACAGAAATTGAGTCGCGGACCGTGGGTCCACGACAGGAGGATCTCGACAGAGAGGTGGGAAATAAGAGAGAATGAAATTTTGGAAATTAGGGTTGTCATGTCGCGGAACAAGGAGTGTGTCGCGGACCCATGGTCCGCGACAGGGGTTCCGCGACACAAGGTGAGAGAATCCAATGAAGGGCATAATTCCTGGTCACAGGAACAAGGAGTGTGTCGCGAACCGTGGGTCCGCGACAGGGGTTCCGCGACCAGAGCCCTCCCAGAATAAAATACAAGATTTGGGTCCTTGGTCGCTAATCAAGGTTGTGTCACGAACCGTGGGTCCGCGACAGGTTTGGTTTGCAACCAGGAATTTTAAAAGATTTATACAACACATGTTCTTGGACACGCATGTCGCTAAACTGCCCTCCTGTCGCTGAACGTGGTTCCGCGACAAGAAGTGGCTAGCGACCTGGGTGTGTTCTGGACACATGTCAGAAAAGTAAAGTGGAACAGGAGCATGCATTATGCGTGATCTCACCCATTTCAGGTTTAAAAACTACACTAAACTAAAAGTAACCAAACAGAGTTAAATCTAGCTAGAACATGTCTTGAACATGAAGGAAAAATGAGACAATATTTAAAATAGGGCTAACCCTAATCTGGGCTTAATCACTCATAACATGCAACATTATCCAAAAAGAACATCACCAACAGTGATATAAAATAGAAAATAAAGGTCAAGTGACCAACAGAGAAGGAAATAATAAAATATCCATGGGGTGTGAAACCCATTTCATGATTTTTGGGACACATTTCAAGAATATTTTCCCATTTTATTAAGGAATTTGTTATTTCCCATCATCCTGGATATCACAAAACCCTAAAAACAAAGTTTAAAACTGAAAGCAAGATGTAAACTGGCTACCTAAGCTGAATCTATGCAATAATTTAAATAATACAAAAAATTAAAGCTAAACTAAACTAACCTAAAGAACTACCTACAAACTAAGCTCCACACTTGTCTCCAAGAATGATTTTTCTTAATTTGTGTCCAACCTCTCTGCTCATGGGGATCACCTCATATTTATAGAAGTGGAACCCTAGGCCCATGGGCTTGATCTGAGGCCCACTGTGTCTCAAGACATCACACACATCACAACTTTGTCGCGGGACAGGGCTGCATGTGGCAAGGCTTCTCGACTGGGTCTTGTGTCTCTATCCATGTCCGTGTCGCTAAAGCATGGACCGCGACAGGAGTTCCTCGACTGGGGCGTGGCTTGGCCTCCAAGGTGTTGATGGCGCGGAACCTTGGTCGTGGTCGCGGAACCAGTGTTCCTCGACCAGGGTTCCTCGACTGAATGCTCCCAGACTGGTCTCCTCGTTATGTTGCATGCTGGTCGCTAATCTCTCCTGTGTCGCGGAACCATGGTCCTCGACCAGGGTTCCTCGACCGGATGTTCCCAGACTGAGCTGAATGGGCCAGATGGGCCGAAGTTATTATTTTTGTGGGCTTTTCTATCTTTTCCCATCTTTTTGTATTTTTGTGGGCTTGTTTATTCTTTTGCCCATCTTTTTGTTTCCTTTTTCTTTTTTTTTTCTTTTTCTCATGTTTTTGGATTTTTCTAACATAAATATGTAATAAAATTACATATTTATGCATTTTTCATACCAGCTCAATATTTTTACAATTATGCATAAATCAGTCCAATTCTACTGCTTTCTTATTTAATATAAGACCGGAATGCGATCAAATGCCCGTTTCAGACACGGAAATGGATTGAAAATAATGGTCATTTTTTGCCATTATCAGTCGCTAAGCCACATTTGTCGACAGGAGGGTGTTCCGCGACATGGGTGTCTAAGGACACTTGTCTTCATTGTTCAAAAACCCTTGGTCGCTAAACACCCTGTCGCGGACCCACGGTCCTCGACTCCACCATGCTTAGCGACCAGGAACCAAACTCTTGTTATTATTCTCTGCATGGCTCCTGTCGCGGAACACCCTTGTCGCGGACCCATGGTCCGCGACTCAACTTTTATTCCGAGACAGGAAATTATGCCGTGCATTTTTATTTTGAAAACCCCAATCGCTAGACATCCTGTCGCGGAGCCATGCTCCGCGACACAATTCCAGGTTAGCGACTGGGAACCAAAACACTTAGAAATTTCCAGAGCAATCCTGTGTCGCTAAACTCCTGTCGCGGACCCACGGTCCGCGGCACAACTTTTGCTTAGTGACACAAGGTGAGACTCTGCCCAAATTTCTGTAAATCTGTCGAGACACCCATGTCGCGGGTCTAGGCCCCTGACACCATTTATGGTATCTCGACAGAACTTTCTCTTCTCTATTTAATCCCAAAATTCTGATCTTCTATCCTCCATTGTATTGCAAAAACTCACATCTGAATCCCACGGATTAAGATGTAATACCCTAGAATTGCAATATAAGGCGCTATGCTGCCAAAACTTTGAGTCTCCATTCCCCACCTGTTAATTAATTGAACCCTCTAGTCATTAATGATTGATGATTCTAATTAGCAATAATTAAATCACTAATTGTTGTGATTAGAGGACCTTTGTTCAATTGTTATTAAAACATGTTTCTATAAACAAAATCATGATGCCTTAAACAGATAATCCGGACTGTAATTAATTATGGTAGGAGGGATTATTTAAGTCATCAACTATGGATTGATTCCATAACCTTGCATGAGAAACCAATGTCTCTCATGCAAGTCCTTCTCTTTATTTCATTCTATTTTGTCTTTTGCGTGTTGTGTGCAACAATTAGTAAAGAATACATCAGACTAATGTTGGCGGGTATTCCCTCACGGATAACTAGCTCGTATTCTGGGTATTGGTTACTAAGTGTTATTTTGCATGGTCTGGATGGCAGTCAGTGGAAGCCTTGGCGGTTCGTCCATCCGGGACTATAATAGTTGCTCAACTGATCCTCATCCAGATACAGTTTTATTTTATTTATCTTAATTCCCAAACCCAAATTCCAGTCTGCATTATAAATCTGCTAATGTCTGTCAACTTTAGCTGATGAGTATTGCAGAGAAGAAGCATGTAGGTTTTTCTCTGAATTCACAGACTACAGGGGCCCAACTGCTAGCGACACTGCCATTTTAGGGTTTCACCTGTCTAAATTCGTTCCATCCGAGTACTTGGGAAATTGGACAGTAGATGTTTACAGTCCACCCGATTATTCTGCCTTTACTTTGGTCCCCTGACCACTTCATATCTGTGTTTCACCTTCTGTCTAGACCCGCCCCTATATTTTGTGTCAGTTAATTTTACACTTCCATATATCCTTATGCATGCTATTATTATGTATTATTGTGGTCTAAAATATTTTGGGATCCTTCCCTTGGACAATAGAAGCATAGATTTAAAACAGATATTGCATATTAAATTTCCGACAAAAACCCCTTCAGAAAATCCGGATCTAAGTAAGGGATAAATTCTTCAGTTATGACTAATTCATATTCTATCAAGGGTTGATTTTGGGAAATTAGAAGCAGAGTCAGCGATTAGGTCTCATCTAGACTGAAAGGATCTGTGTTTTAATTGAGAGTCTAGTACCTGTTTAGGGAATGGTTTTCAAATGCATTATTTTCCAAAATTGTTGTTTGTTGGGAATCTAAGGTTAAATATTACACCGAGATGGGGTCCACTTGGACTCAAATACAGTGCAGTAAATAATCTTAGAGGAACATCATCCAGGCCTTGGTTATTTCCTAAGATAGGGTTGAGTTTTCTTTCAATTGCTATCCTCTCCTGCCAAAGCCTATTTTTGAGTCCTGAGTGAGTGCATCCGGAACGAACTAATTTATTAGTTCGTTTCATTAGTTTGTATCTCATAACCACCCAGAAGGAAGTGAACACTACGAGCGGTTCACCAAGATCAGGGATTTCTTGATCCATACCCCTTCATTATGACGGGGAGCTATCTTTTACTACCAGGGTCAGACCTTCAAAACCTCCGAGTGATAGGTTTTAAATGCTTTCTCTACTGCTTTCTCTACCGCTTTCTTTTAAATGCTTTCGTTAGAGATCACTCGGTTGTATTGAGAGTTGCGTAACTGTTACTAGGATTGATAGTTAAGGGATAGTTCAGGCTCGATTAGAATCTTTGGGTGTGACATGGGAGAATGATAGTAGTACTTGGCATTTCAATAAATGATTTGTCAGGTGTTGCTCAACCACCACAGATGAAGTAACATACCCAGGCCAGGGCAGTTACAAGTCTGTGGTATCTTAGAGTTTGCGGTCTTAAGAACATGTAAACTCATACTGTAAATACATGTCTGTTAAAGGGAACGCAGTATTGAGAGCTTGAGAACTAGCTAGCTGATAGAATTATCCCAAACAAAGACCTGTGTATAAAAATGGAATTTTAATACTGCCATATCTAAATCTTGTCCAATTTTTATTCTTTCCTTCATGTCCCTTCTGTCTACATTGTGATTCAGCTTCATAGCTGGCATAGTGTAAATTTTCACTGCTTTCATAAATAGTATTTATCGCATTCTTAGAATAACTTTACCCGCTTTCTAAAATAGAATTTATATGCTTTGTAGAATAGATTTAAGCGCTTTTATAGTTTAGTTTAAATTCATGTTAGTAGACGTAACCCCTTTTCAAACCAATTGGAGCAATACGAATGGAAAATCTAGTAAAACGACGTGGGCCCTGCTTCTATCGCACATCCTCCAGTGAACGATCCGGTCTTACTATAAATTACTGCAATTTTTGACACCGTGCGCTTTCGGGCCACAGTTTCTTAACACGAGTAATAAAAACGTGACAACCTATAAATATATCCCTAATCCTAACTCCGCCTTCATAAAATGATTTTCATTAAATAAAATCAAGACCGGGGTTCTATTATTTCGAAAATACTCGTGTGGGAAATTGTCAAAAGTTTCAATGGCAAATGAAGAGAGCGGATGCAATTGAGCAGCAGCATCGACATCAGTAAATTACCCGCAGAGTGGTTCTGTTACGTGACGCGTTTCAGTGGACAATGGGAGGTGGCAGAGGAAAAGAATTGCAGCGGATTGATCGCAATATCAACTCAGCGTCGTAGTTACCTTCATAAAGATCCGCCTGCATCTGGTTTGGCACATTGTCGATTTGGAAAAGCCATCCTTTCGTTTAAGAGATCTTTTCTTGCAGAACTTCTAGATGATTCATGATAATTGGGATAGTTTGCACTGCCCCATCATGTATTCGACTCATGCACAACCGTGCAAGGATCCGTCGCACCACTGTACAAAATATATCCACCCACTCGTGCCCCGCCCTGTAGTGGTAGAAATGTCCACCATGTTCGTTCCTAAATCCTTTGGTCCGCCCTCTGCATTATTACCATACCCCAGGCGCGGGGTAAACCCGTTTAACCATTGCATCAGCATGAACCCTACTTAAAAGGTATTATCAAACTGTCGGCCTGCAATTATAGCGGCAGCCAGCACGCCTCTCAATTGGGAAGAAGAGTTAAGATAAATCGAAATATAATTTGTAATTCCATCAATCTCTGCGGGCAAGTGTTACCAATTGGTCTCGCGCCGCAAATGATGGATGGGTTATTTCCGTACAGTTGGTCTCGTGCTCGCGGCAAGTGTTACCTTCTCGAACATGCCTGAGTATGATGATGCACTATTCGATCTGTGCCAAACCAAGAAAAATGCATGAAATGATGCTGCATCTACTAAATGCAGGAAGATTGTGTTGTAAGCACACAACGTTCGCACAGCTCTGAGTATGGCACAACACATACAGGGGCCGATATAGGTATGTTGGATCATGCAGCAGTGCATGCCGTTACTGACACATACAACCCGAAAAACAATGAATCATTTTTAGCCAGATTAACTTGTACACATTTCTCATGCTTTGATCATCTCCGTAACTGAGCATACTTGCGTAAAGCATCACTAACCGCGCTGCCGGGAACTCTCCGTAATGTGTACAAACGAACACTAATATTTTGTTGGAATGGGATTTGTAGAGACGAGCAACACGTTCTTACAGAACTCGAGCCCGAAGAACGTGTTGCTCCTCTCTAAAAATCCCATCCCAACAAAAAATTAGTGTTCGTTTGTACACATTACGGAGAGTTCCCGGCAGCGCGGTTAGTGATGCTTTACGCAAGTATGATCAGTTACGGAGATGATCATAGTACGATAAATGTGCACAAAGTAATCTGGATAAAACACTAACTATTGTTTTCAGGTATGTATTTGTTAGAAACGTCATCTACTATGCATGCTTCCACATGCCGATGCTGCCCGACTATGTGTTGTGCCTCAGCACAGGCATGTGCCGACGTTGCCTGCTTCGAACATAGCCTCCAGCATCTAGAGATGCCGCAACATCACAAACAGCAATCCCGACTTTCCATCCTCGAAGGATGCCTTCAGGCAATCCGCTAACAATCGGACACCGAGGAAGATGAGGATGCGGTGTGGGACGACGTCCTTCGGCGTTCCGACTAAGGGGCATGGAGAATCGGGATGTCCACTGATGTACAATTACTCCTCGACGATCCAAACAACCTTCAGCATTTGTTATGTCGAAAATGTTCAAACTCTACCAACTGCAGGTATGCATGCGACCATGCTGTTCGGCGAGGTTTTGGGTAATTGCTGCGCCCGCACGCTACTTGGCATGTTTTCTCACGTGGAGGTCCGTATGGAGGAATATTTCAACCGCTCGTCCTTAGCCCACTTTTCCATTAATCTGCATGGCCCGGAAGTTCTAGATTGCCCCATATGTTTTAATGAAATCTAGACAAACCAGCAACATAGATAGCACCATTAAGTTCGGTTGCATATGGTGCAGCACATAGGGAGAAAAAATACCAAGAGGTAGACAAGGGATGACTGCTACAAGCTCGATTATGTCGACCCCTTGTATTTTTTCTCCCTATGTTCAACCTCTCTCAGCCGACTGCACCATATGCAACCGAACTTAATGGTGCTATCTATGTTGTTGGATTGTCTAGATTTCATCAGAACATATGGGGCAATCTAGAACTTCCGGGCCATGCAGATTAATGGAAAAGTGGGCTAAGGACGAACGGCTGCAATATTCCTCCATACGGACGTCGACGCGAGAAAACATGCCAAGTAGCGTGCGGGCGCAGCAGTTACCCAAAACCTCGCCGAAGATCATTGTCACCTGCATACCTGAAGTTGGGAAAGAGTTTGAGCATTCGCGTCATAAGAATGCTGAAGATGTTTCGAATAGCCCAGGACTAATTGTCCATCAGTGGAGTACATCCTTATTCTTGTCCCCTCATCCGAACGCCAAAGCATTTCACCCCGCACCGCAACCTCATCTGACTCGCCGGCCGATCGTTGCAACGCGCCAATCCGGTAGGCCTAAAATGACTGAAGATATTTCCGTACAGTTGGTCTCGTGCTCGCAGAAAGTGTTACCAATTGATCTCGCGCCGCAAATGACAGATGGGTTATTTCCGTACAGTTGGTCTCGTGCTCGCGGCAATTGTTACCTTCTCGAACATGCCTGAGTATGATGATGCAGTATTCGATCTGTACCAAACCAAGAAAACTGCATGAAATGATGCTGCATCTACTAAATGCAGGAAGATTGTGTTGTAAGCACACAACGTTCGAACAGCTCTGAGTATGGCACAACACATACAAGGGCCGATATAGGTATGCTGGATCATGCAGCAGTGCATGCCGTTACTGACACATACAACCCGAAAAACAATCAATCATTTTTAGCCAGATTAACTTGTACACATTTCTCATGCTTTGATCATCTCCGTAACTGATCATACTTGCGTTGAGCATCAGCAACCGCGCTGCCCTGAACTCTCCGTAATGTGTACAAACGAACACTAATATTTTGTTGGAATAGGATTTTTAGAGACGATCAACACGTTCTTACTGAACTCGAGCCCGAAGAACGTGTTGCTCCTCTCTAAAAATCCCATCCCAACAAAAAATTAGTGTCCGTTTGCACACATTACGGAGAGTTCAGGGGAGTGCGGTTGGTGATGCTCTACGCAAATAAAACCATTCATAGAGATGATCATAGTACGACAAATGTGCACAAGGTAATCTGGATAAAAACACTAACTATTGTTTTCAAGTATGTATTTGTTAGAAACGTCATCTACTATGCATGCTTCCACATGCAAATGCTGCCCGACTATGTGTTGTGCCTCAGCACAGGCATGTGCCGACGTTGCCTGCATCGAACATAGCCTCCTGCATCTAGAGATGTCGCGACATCACAAACAGCAATCCCGGCTTTCCATCATCCCTATGTAACTCGTCGTGAGAGCTGGCTAGCGGGCTGCTATGGCATATTCTTGGCACGCATAATGATCAATGCTCCTGGCCCGCGGCAAGATACTGTGCCCGTGTGCATTTTAGTTTCTACCTAGTGGGAATGATTTGATCCGACATTTATTGTCAGAAGGAATTAAGAAGTGCATGGTCGGAGATTGTTGAGAATATTCACCCCGGCTTTTGCCGTGGCATGTGTGCCCACAATGCCTTTCGCACGAACATGGTGGAAATTCTCCCACTGCATGGCAAGAAGGGCATGGGTTCATATTTTTTATCTAATACAGCGATCGAGCCTTACATGGTAGTGGAGAAAGGCATCCAGAATGACGATCTCGCAACACCTCGAATGACCCTAATGTGCGTAAAGGTGTGTATCCTCCCATTCGTTGACCAATGGGCATTAAAACAAGCTTTGTAGGAATTTTAGAAGCAGATTATTAGAAGCACGACTACAATAAACCAAGACGGCTGCCATGCTTCCGATAATCTGCTTCTAAAATGCCTACAAAGATTGTGTTAATGCCCAATGGTCATCAACTGGCAGGAGACCCACCTTTACGCATCCTTAGAGTAATTAGAGATCCAGCGAGCTGGTCATTCTGGATGCCTTTCTCCACTACCATGTAAGGCTCCATCGCTGTGTTAGATAAAGAATATGAACTCATGCCCTACTTGCCAAGCAGTGGTAGAAATGTCCGCCATGTTCGTGCGTCAGGCATTGGGGGCACACATACCGCGGCAGAAACCGGGTTGAACATTCTCGACAATCTCCGACCATGCACTTCTTAATTCCTTCAGGCAAAGCATGCCGGATCTTCCCATTCCCACCAAGTAAAATAAAACGGCCACAGTCACAGTATACTGTCGCGGCATAAGAGTCTGATCATTATGTGAGTCTAGAAGATGTCGAAGTTGCACGCCAGTCGCGTAAAAAGGGCGTGCCGAGTCACGCTTGCCACTCCAGCGTTTCTTACGGCTTGCATATATCCTCTATATTCTCATTGATGGATTCAGCTCCTTGACTACTTCTCAAACAAGTTGTAGATGATTACAAACTGCTACGCTCTGTGTTCCATGAGTATGATTTCACCATTCGAATCGTGCCCTTATTCCCTTGTCTGCCCCCAGTTATAAGTTAGAGATTCAGGCTGTTCTCCTTGACTGACAGTTCCAAACTTTTTAGGTTATGGAAACAGAAATTAACTTTCCATCTTCTGAACTCTTCTTCCCAAGTGAGAGGCATGTTGGCCGGGGCTATAGTTGCAGGCCGACAGTTTGGAAACTTTTTTCAGTAGGTTTCAATGAATACAATGCTTAAACGAGTTTCAATTACTGTTGGAGATACTCCAGTGACGGGGGAAACCCGTTTGACCATTGTATTCATTGAAACCTACTTAAAAAAGTTTCCAAACTGTCGGCCTGCAATTATAGCCCCGGCCAACATGCTTCTCACTTGGGAAGAAGAGTTCAGAAGATGGAAAGTTAACTTCTCTTTCCATAACCTCAAAAGTATGGAACTGTCGGTCAAGGAGAACAGCCTGGATCACTAACTTATAACTGGGCGCAGACAAGGGAACAAGGGCACGATTCGAATGGTGAAATTATACTCATGGAATACAGAGAGTAACAGTTTCGAAATCAGCTACAGTTTGTTTTAGAGGTAGGCAGGAGCAAAATCCATGAATCAGAATATAGAAGAGAAGGATGACAATCCACTTCCGATTAGTATTTTTCATGAACTCCGATTACACTTAAAATCGTAAATTGGTGCCCCACCAACTTTAATACAGCCGAATAAATGCATAACGTACGCTACCACTACCATACGTTACTCAGTTGGGCCACGTATCCCACACGTGTGGTAAGGGCCGGTTCAAATCAGGGACTGTACGAGGCATGTTCGCCGGGCACCCTTGTGCCGTGCGACCGTCCCGCCCGCACGATAAACATTTTCTCGGACCACGTGCCCGCCTTCCTGACGTCTCGGGAACATCGTCGACCGGGGCATTGCAGTTCTTCCGGTTGTGTCCGGTTTGTCCGCACCTGCGACATCTTTGGGGCCGCCCCGCACGAGATGCTCGTTCGACTGCCGATTGAAGCCTGGTCATTCTAGGTCTTCCAGCTTGAAGGGGGCATTCAGGGGTCTCGCATGGAGCGTCCGCAATTTCAGCCGGAATCATCCAATCATTCGGGTGTGCCATTGGATACACCGGCCCGCTCCATGCATCAACCAAACCAGACCGCCAATAGCACGCTCCAACATAGTGACTTATTTCGTGCCTCAAAACCCTGCACATATTAAATAATTTACGAGTGCTCTGTCAGGGAACTAAAGGGGCACGTTACTGATATAATTAAACAATTTTATCATATACGTACTGTATCGCGGGGATGGCGTGGGCGCACGGGATCAAGTCATTCTGGAAGCGCTGGCAAGTACAATTTCGCTCATCCGTCAAGCTCACTGTGTACGACTTACTGTTATGTCTCACTTGGTGCACATTCTCAGCCTGCGTTCGTTCTATCTTCATCTTCTGACCCAACGCT
Organism: Hygrophila difformis; assembly: GCA_030278955.1. Taxonomy (NCBI): domain Eukaryota; kingdom Viridiplantae; phylum Streptophyta; class Magnoliopsida; order Lamiales; family Acanthaceae; genus Hygrophila; species Hygrophila difformis. Next base: position 27,744,113 of record JAOANR010000001.1, on the reverse strand, counting down.
TTACGATCAAAAACCTCTCGTACTGCCCAGTCAGTTAAACGTTCTGTGCTAGCAGATGCAGCTTGATGCCTTTTTCGGAACCAATCACCGATTGTCGCACGAAGCACCTCCAGCATGGAGCACACGGGTAACCTGCGTGCCCACAACAAGACATGGTTCATGCTTTCGACGATGTTCGTCGTCATCATGTCGTACCGACGCACAGGACAGTGGACTCGAGAAAACCGTTCGGGCCCTATTTCCTCCACCAAATGCTTGTACGCATTCGGATACACGTCCCTGAGGGTAGCCATATGCCGCTCATAGACGGACCTCTTGTACGCGTATGCCGCTCCCATGAACGCGTCCACGGCTCCCTTTCCCCCGTACTTGGCCAGATTCTTGCCCAAGTGCACGCAACACAAAACATGTGGAAAAGAGGGGAGTGCTTGTTCAACTGCAGCTCTTATTGCGGGAGAACCGTCCGAGATTATCAACACCTTATTGTGTGGAAGCAACGCACCCCTCATTTGCATCAGAAACCATCTCCACGCCCGTGTCGACTCCTTCGGGCCAACACCGAAACACAACGGGAATATCTGATTATTCCCATCCTTTGTCACCGCCGCGAAAAGTATCCCCTTGTACTTACCCTTGAGGTGTGTGCCGTCAATGACAATGAAGGGCCGCATCTCTTTCCACCCAGAGATAGAGGCACTTAGCGCGAAGAAACAATACAAGAATTTGTTGTCAGAATCGACTACATACTCGGTCACGGACCCAGGATTTTGCTGTCGCAGCATATATAGGTATGACGGAATCATCTTGAACGAGACATCATGCCCGCCGAATATATGTGAAATGGCATGGTTCCGAATCTTCTTCGCCATTTCCACGGAGATTCTAACGCCGTCCCTCAGCAACCGGGCCTGCAGCGCTTCGGGGCCCAACGTTTCCGCCCCAACCGCAACCTCATTGGCATAATATGCCCCCAAATGACTCGACGGAAGTCTCGTATCAGGAATGTTGTCCGGGTCCATCACGCAACTGTGAGGTATCAATCTATAGACAGTCCATATCGATGCGGTGCCTCGGGCACGCATCCGGAATTCGCATTCCGCGACGGAACATCGTACCCAGTACCGCTTCTTGTCAGACTTGCACGTCACATACCCGCACCTCTCTCCAACCAAGTACTCCACTAGTTTCTCCTGCAACCGCCTCTTCGTCGCGAAATCGGATCCGGGCGCCAGTTCTCTATCCACTGTTTCGTCCACGTACGGGTCCACGAACTCCTCAGGCAGGCCAAAGTCCGGGCGGGGCAAATTCCAATTCCCCTGGCTCATCTCAGGTACAGTGAACCCTACTGGCGGCGCCCCAATATCCGGATCGTCGTCGGGCTCTAACCCCTCGATAGAACCTCCGCTTCGTACAATTCTCCAAAAGACCTTGAAAGAAGAGAGAATGAGTCGATGCCCCACCAACTCTTCGTAGTCTACGTCCGCGTCTGACTCCCCCCATTCATCCTACCATTCTTCTTCCTCAGTCTCATCACTCGGGTCCTCCTCTGCATTGTTATCCTGCCCGCCCACCTCCCCTTCCTCGAACGCAATGATTGCATTGGGCTCGCGATCCTGCTCCAGCTCCTGCTCCGGCACCCCGTCCGGCAATCCCGGATACTGTCCGGGAGTGCTTGTTCCGTAGTAATTCTGATGTTCTCGTGCATAGCCACTGCTAGTAGCATCTGCATTCGAGGACAAAAATGGAATGTGCGACGATGGGAAACCGAATATGCGTTCCGTCCAATTCCCTGCCCGAACACCACCATCCGGATACGGGGCTGCGCTAGTATAATTTGCTGGTTCATGCATTCCTTTTTTGGGGAACACAACCATACATTAGATATGATCTCTAATAAGCACCTATCTCTTGATCATTTCTTTCTCTACACATAGCCAGATTTCATGATAAAATTTTTTGGTGGTATGGCATTGTGGGATTATATGTTTTTTGCAAGTATAAACTATTTTTTCTAGTTGGATAATTAATTAGAAATAATGAAGTAAAAATTGTCACATAAAATAAAATAATAAAGTAAATATGATATAAAATAATTTTTAAATTAATTTTTAAAGTAAAAGAAAATAAAATAAATAGAATTTTATTTATCATTCAATTTTATGTTATTTTATTTCATTTAATTGTTTAATTTAACTTTACTAGTTAATTATACTTTTATTCTATTCAAGTTAAAAAGAAAATTTTAATTAATAAAATACCTTATTTTTAAATCACAAAAAAATTTAATTATATAATTATAATTATAGTACACACGGATCTATGAAAATACAATTTTCAATTTATAATCTTGATCTTTTTTTTAAAAAATTTTGTTAAAACTTTTCTTTTCATTTATAATTGCAAAATAATTATAATTAAGATGAATAGTAATAAAAAATAGACTAATTATTATTTTAATTAATAATATTTTTTAATTATTTTTATATTTGCATTATTTTGAATTATTATAATAATAATATTTTTTTATTATTTTTATATTTGCATTATTTTTATATTTTTTTTATTTTTATATTTACATTATTTTAATTATTAAAATAATAATATTCTTTTCATTATTTTTTTAGTATTTTTATATTTGCATTATTTTAATTAATAATTTTTTTATTATTTTCATATTTGTATTATTTTAATTATAATTTAATTATTAAATTCATAATACAATTTCTTCAACTATTCTGCTCTAAGAAAAATGTAATAAAATAATAATACTACATAAAAATAATGTAAATGTAAACACAATTTTCTTGTATTCTCATTTTTTCCTACAGTCTTATATTCTATTTTTCAGATAAAGTCCAACTTTTCACCGCTTAATCTTATCTCTATAATATAAATAACGATGTAAAATCCTTATTATAATGATTTATATATTACTTTAATTTTTAAATGTTTCCACAAAATTCTTTGTATTTTATAATAATAATAATAATAATAATAATAATAATAATAATAATAATAATAATAATAATAATAATAATAATAATACAAGTAATGAAGCCTTATTGAATCTCTTACACATAGTCAACTACACCATAAGATTAGATAGCCAAACTCCACACAAAATTAACAAATTAACCATGTGCATAACAACTTAAAGAATTAAGTCTAACATATCTAACTAACATGCATCCAAGGATTGAAATTTCACTTAATTGAAAACATTATGCAGCTAAAAAAAATATTTTGAATATATATTTGTAGGTATATACAGCACGTATAAATACTTACAATTATCGTTGTGCTCAATGTCATTTCCGGTGTTCACGTCCCCTCCAAACAACCCTCCCGAACCAAACAGCCAAGAGGACATTACTTTCCCGCAACACCGCAACTGCACAAAACACATTTCAAAAAAAAATTAATCATTTCACCCAAAGCAACAAAATTAAAAAAAAAACAAAAAAAAAATCAGCTTAGCCAGGGAACTTGGCCCGGCCGTGATGGGAATCCGGGCCAAGCACCAGTCTGCAGAACCAAACACTGGTTGCTCGACAGTGCTTGGTCCACTCAATTTGCATGAATCCAGAGCAACAACTTACAACCCTGAACCCTAAGCCCTACAGCACACTTCCCGCTTGGCCCGGCCAGGGAACTTGGCCCGGCCATAATGGGAATCCGGGCCAAGGACCAGTCTGCAGAACCAAACACTGGTTGCTCGATAGTGCTTGGTCCACTCAATTTGCATGAATCCAGAGCAACAACTTACAACCCTGAACCCTAAGCCCTACAGCACACTTCCAGCTTGGCCCGGCCAAGGTGGGAGTCCGGGCCAAGCACCAGGATGCAGAACCAAACAGTGGTTGCTCGACAGTGCTTGGCCCACGGGCGTTGCATGAACAAAATCGTATAAAACACTTACATTTCTCGATATTATAGCATAAAACCCTCGAGTTAATTATTATTTTAGTAGTTTAAACAGAAATTCATGACTTCACACGAAAAATCTTTTAGGTTATCTCTTTGATGGACACGGAAAATGAAACATATTCATTTAAACAATTAATCAAAAAAAAAAACTTACAATAGATATTTAGTCGTTCAGATCTTCGCCCAAAATCAAACTTTCACTAGCCCTACACGTCGGATCTGAAATAATAACAAGAGATTAATCAATTGGAAGCAAATGTGCGACAAAAAATTTATAATGCAACCAAAATAATACGAACGAGAAAAATTTTTCAACGAAACCGAACAATACCGGAGGAGCATTCACGTCGGACGGCGAAAATGGTGGCAGTGCGAATGGTAGTATATCACCGTCGGGGTATCTCCTTGGTGGCAGTGTTTTGAAAATATCTAGATCTGTCCAAAAATTTGAACGAAAATGGTGGAGAGAAATGTGGAACAATGAATGTGCGTGGTGGGGGAGGTTATGAACGAATATATTCCATGCACTCACAGGACGGGAATAAATGCTGCACGTAATGACAATTGACTAGCTTTCGGCCTTCCCGAGGCTTGGCCCGGATAGATTTAGGTGCAGGCCAAGAGACAAGGCCACCGGCCAAGCAAACAGGCACTGGCCAAGCTCTTGGCCCGGATACATTATGTCACGGGCCAAGCAAAAAGCCACTGGCCAAGCAAATAGGCACTGGCCAAGGACTTGGCCCGGACACTAAACATCTTGGCCCGTCGGGCCAAGCTTAATCGTTCCGGGTCAAGCACCTCTAATCAAGAACAATTTTGGATAAGCTTGGATTACTCTTGGCCCGGTTCTATCTGCTTGGCCCGTGCCGGGCCAAGCATCCGGGCCAAAGGGTTTTCAGTCTTTTCGGGTAAAAAACTAATGGCCGTAAAGCGGCGGGCAGAAAAGTTACTGCCAAGGTCTGACAGGCCACAGTCATCTTTCACCCTGTTATTTTCAAATCTGAATTGATGTAATTTTCTTAGTCAGGTGGAGGTTTCTTTATTCTTTGTCCAAATTTAACAGTGACATGATAATTTTATATTCTTTCTTTATTTAGACCATTATGGAGCACAAGAAAACAAATCAGCGACATGATGAAGTATTTTCCGGTGACTTGTAGTGGCGGAACCAACCTATATCTAAGGGTCAGCTGACCCCCTCAATTTTTTTAAAAAAAAAATATTTTTTTAGTTTAGTTTTTAATATAAAATAAAATCATTTAATAAACCAATACTATCTTTTAATTAAGTTTTTTTCATTCTTCCCAATTTCAATCCTTTTCATTCTTCACTAAAGTTGACTATATTTTACTTATATAAATTTACTATATTGCAAGTGTTTAAAAATCAACTTAAAAACTAGATTAGAAATGTCAGAAATGATCCGGACTTCTCTTATATAGTTGAGACTAGTAAACTTTATAAGAGATTGGCTGAAAAGAATAAGAATAAAGCTTATTCATTGGTGTATTTATTGGTCAAATTATCATTAATTTTACCTATGACGTAGAAATGGTATTTTTTGTGATGAAGATTGTCGAATCCACGTTGTGTAATAGTATTAATTGAAACATTGAATGATTCATTGTTGTCTTTTGTTGAAAAAGAATTATTAAAGAAAGTAAAAATAGATAAAGTTATAAATTTCTTTAAAAATATTGGTGAATCGCAGAGCATTTTAATTTTTTTTTAATTTATAAAAGAATGTAACTAGATTGATTACTTTTTTTGGCGGGACAGCCAATACAGGCTAGGAAACTAGATTGATTACTGTTTTATAATACTTTTTAATAGTATTATTTAAATGTTAGCACACCTTGAACTAAAAGTCTAATTCCGCCGCTGTTTTTGTGAATGATTGATTACCAAAAAGAGAGAACAATTTTTCTAAGCAATTAGAATGAGTCATTTCCAGATTTTGGCCTTTTTTTTATTTTGAATTTTGGGCCCATACAAGGATTTCGGGCCGCATGTTGTTCAAATCACCTCCATATGGCCCAAAATGGAAATCACCTCTCTCAGAGGGCCTATTTAAGTTTTTTTTTATATAATTAAAATAAATAATATTCTTTCAATCCCATCATTTATGTTCAACTTTACTTTTTTTTTTCCGCCCGAATATAAATACCCACATAACAACAACCTATCAAACCACATCTAAAGGGCAACCACTAAAATGAGGTTGCCCAATGTCTCGGTATTCCTTGTCATACTAATGTGTGCCTTCCCATCAGAGACCCATCATATTCCTGATTTTCAATTTTGTTTCAGTTTATCTTAGTGTTTGGAGGATCCTTATTTTTTCTATTGTCATTTCGTAAAGATATATATGTTAGCAACTGAAAAATTTGGTAACTAATGTTTCTTTCTAAAAAAAAATAATCCCTCCATCCCGTTACAAACGTCTTGTTACTGTTGGGCACGGGAATTAAGGTAGAGTTTGTAATATCCCGTAGAATGACTTAAATGGAGTTAAATAAGTTACTCATACCAACAAGGTACCTTTCTTTCTTGGTATCCATTCTATAAGAACTTCAAAGTTAAGCGTGCTTCCCTTTGAGCAATTCTAGGATGGGTGACCTCCTGGGAAGTCTCTCAGGGTGTGTGTACGTGAGGTCAAAACGCACTGGAAAGAGCTTATGTTGATTTGTGGGGTCAGCCTTTCACTCTCGAGCTAATAACATCTAGAGTAGCACCCTGTCTTTCCGCTGCGCCGAAAATGAGGGTGTTACAGATGGTATCAGAGCTAGATTGCGACCGCGTGCTGTGGTATTCAAGCGCCTAGCGGGGTGAATGATCCATGGGATGTGGATGGTTGAGGCATTCACGAGATGTGGATGGCCAAGCAACGAGGACGTCGCGATCTTAAAGGGGAGGAATGTAATACCCCGAAGAATGGCTTAAATGGAATGAAATAAGCAACTCATACCAACAAAGTACCTTTCTTTCTTGGTAGCCATTCTATAAGAACTCCAAAGTTACGCGTGCTTGCCTTAGAGTAGCACCTTGTCCTTCCGCTGCGCCGAAGATGGGGGGTTACAGATGGTATTAGAGCCAGACCGCGACCACGTGCTGTAGTATTCAGGCGCCTAGCGGGGCGAAAGATCCATGGGATGTGGATGGTTGAGGCGTCCAAGGATGTGGATGGCCGAGCGCAACGAGGACGTTGTGATCTTAAGGGGGGAGGAATGTAATACCTCGTAGAATGGCTTAAATGGAGTGAAATAAGATACTCATACCAACAAGGCATTTTTTTTCTTGGTAACCATCCTATAAAAACTCCAAAGTTAAGCGTGATTGCCTTGGAGCAATTCTAGGATGGGTGACCTCCTGGGAAGTCTCTCAAGGTGTGTGTAAGTGAGGCCAAAACGCACTGGAAAGAGCTCATGTTGGTTTGTGGGGTCATCATTTCACTCTTGAATCGACAAAATCTAGAGTAGTTGTAACACTCCGATTTAATTAACGCATAATTAATTTAATTAATTGTGGTTATTGTGTAAGATAAATGTTATAGATTTTTTTTGTAGGTATGATTTTGAATGAAGTGGAAGAATAAGTGGGTTCAAACCCACAAGAGAATAAGAACTCAAGTGCTCTAGTAAGTACAATATGGTAGTTATAACTCAATACAAGTGGTGCAACCCATTTCCGGACCCGACCTACACTTCATGGACCGACCCGGACCCATTTGGACTTGTCAAAATTAGATAATTGAGTGGAGAGACCCATTTCTTGCCCAAAACTCCCAACATTTCCCGTCACTCTCTCAAGAGGAGCTAGGGTTGGTATCAAATGCTCTTGAATCCTTGATTTCTAGCTCAAATCAAGAGGGGAACTTGATATACTACTTGACGTAAGTAACTTTCTCCTCCTATTACAGGTTTCTATGGATTGAGAAGTGGTTTTTTGTGGGTGTTTAGTTGGTGACGGGTTTGGATGAAATTGGGGTGAATCTTTGTAGATTGGCTTGCGTGAGAGCTTGGATTCTTGCTTGGGAGCTCGATTTTGGCTGTGGAAGCTTAAGTAAGGCCTTTGGGCTGTTTTTTTTGTCGTGAAATTGGATTTATGTCTCTCCTTGGATGCATGTTGGAAAAGACTCATGTCTTGGGTGATTTTTTTATGTTTGGTGTTGATTCTTGCATTGTAGCTTGGAATTGGAGTTGGGAGAGCTTGAGGAGCTGAAATTGAAGTGTTTGGTTATCTAAGTCCAAGGCAAGAGTAGGATTTAGCTCAAAGTGGGGGAAAGATGGGAGGAGAAAGGGAAGAGAATGCAGAATAATGTTCCCTGTTCTGTTGGTGCCCAGTCGGGGCGCCGCATAGCCTTTGCGGCGCCCCCCTGTTCTCCAAATTTCTGACCCAGGCGCCACCATGCCTGGGTGGCGCCTGAGATCAGTCCGGAGTAGGGGTGATGAAAACTCAACTCGATACTCGATTAGACTATTAAATTTTAGAAATATAAAAATACAAAAACTATTAGATACAATTTAAGCTTTATCAAGCTTAACAAATTTATATTTTGCAACATAATAAGTAAAACTATCAATTTAAATTCAAATTATATATTATCTAGCCTAGTTAAATTCGGGCTTGAACATTGAATTTTGTTACTGATTGAAACTTTTGACAAATTTCATCAACACGAGTATTTTATAAAATATCAAGTTCGAATTTATTAAATGGAAAGAGTTATGATTCATGGGAAGGGGTTTAAGGATATATTTCACTTTTTATTACTCATGTAGGAAAACTTGATTTCAAATGGCGCGATGAAAGATCCCCGGCCATGAAACTTTTGACAATTTCCCACTATAGGAGTATTTTTTGAAAAACAATAAACCTGGTTTTCAATTTTATTTAATGAAACCAATTATGAAGATGGAGTTGGGATTAAGGATATATTATAGGTTGTCACGTTTTTATTTACTCGTGTTAAGAAACTGTGCCCCCGAAAGCGCACGGAGTCAAAAATTGCAGTATTTATAGTAAGTACCGGATCGTTCACTGGAGGATGTGCGATGGAAGCAGGGCCCACGTCGTTTAATAAGATTTTCCACTCGGTTACTCGATTCAAGTTTGTGTTTGATTATCAACTACTTGACATAATTTAAACTAAGCTATGAAAGCAATTAATAAAGCAGATAAAGTCATTCTAGAAAGAGAATTAAATTTAATCTAAGAAAGCAATAAAATTATTCTAAGAAAGCGGTTAAAATTATACTAAGCTATCTATCATTAATCTAGGAAAGCAGATTTAAATAGAGACAGAAGGGACAGGAAGAAAATAATAAAAGTTGGACAAGATTCAGATGAAACACCATTAAACTTCCATTTTAATACACAGTTCTTTGTTTGGGATAATCCATCAGTTAGCTAACTCTCATGCTTTCTCCACTATGTTCCCTTTAACAGACAGGTACTTACAGCGAGAATTTACATGCTCTTAAGACCTCAAAATCTAAGATGCCACAAATTAATAACTGCTCCTGCCGAGATGTGTTATTTATCTGTGGTGGATAAGCAACACCTAACATATCATTAGTTGATATGCCAAGTACTCCTATCATCCCCCATGTCACACCCAAAGATTCTAATCAAGCCTGAACTATCCCTTAACTATCAGTCCTAGTAGCAGTTACGCAACTCTCAATACAACCGAGTGACCTCTAAAGAAAGCAGTTAAAAGAAAGCGGTAAAGAAAGCATTTAAAATCCTATCACTCGGAGGTTTTTGAAAGTCTGACCCTGGTAGTAAAAGAAAGCCCCCAGTCAGAATGACCGATGTGGATCAAGAATTCCCTATTCTCGGTGAACCGCTCGCAGTGTTCACTTCCCGTCGGGTGGTTATGAGATACAAACTAATGAAATAAACTAATAAATTAGTTCATTCCGGATGCACTCACTCAGGACTCAAAAATAGGCTTTGGCAGAAGAAGATAGCAGTTGAAAGGAACTCAACCCTACCTTAGAAAATAACCAAGGCCCACATGTTGTTCTTCTAGTATTATCTATTACACCTCATCTGAATCCAAGTGGACTCTGAGTCAGTGCAATATTTAATATAAGATTTCCAACATACAGCAATTTTGGAAAATAATTGATTTGAAAACCATTCCCTAAACAGGTACTAGACTCTCAATTAAAACACAGATCCTTTCAGTCTAGGTGAGACCTAATCGCTGACTCTGCTTCTAATTTCCCAAAATCAACCCCCGGTAGAATATGAATTAAACATAACTGAGGAATTTATCCCTTACTTAGATCCGGATTTTATAAATGAATTTTTGTTGGAAATTTATTGTGAGACATCTGATTAAAATCAAGACTCCTGTGTCCAAGGGAAGGATCCCAAAATAATATTGACCACAATATCTACATAATAATATCATGCATAAATTTATAGAGAAGTGTAAAATAAAATAACCCAAAATTTAAGGCGGGTTTAGACAGAAGTTGGTACACGGAGATGAAATAGCCGGAGATGAGAAGAATTTATTTTGGCTAAAAAGATGGCAAAACGATTGGGTGGACTGCAAACATCTGCTGTCCAATTTCCCTCTCATTTGGGTGGAATGATTTTTAGACAGTGGAATACCTTAAATGACAGTTGCCGCCGTCATCTTAGACTCCACTATCTGTGAATTTGGATAAAAACCTACATGTTCTATCACTGCAATAATTATTAGATGACATTGGCATATATCATCTAACATTACTACAGTTCCAGATGGGTTTGAAATTAAAATAAAGAAAAGAAAATTGTATCCGGATAGGAGTCAGCTGAGCAGCTATTATAATCCCGGATGGACGAACCGCCAAGGCTTCCACCGACCACTATCCGGACCATGCAAAATAACAACTAGTAATTAATATACACACCACGAGCTAGTTTATCCGTGTGGGAATACCCGCCAACATTAGTCTGTCATACCTCTTACTAGTTGTTTCACACAACACGGAAAAGACAAAATAAATAAAAGAAAATATTTTTGGGTCATCTTGTATGAGGGACATTGGTTTCTCATCCAAGGTTATGGAATTAAATCCATAATTACTCTTTATGTCTAAATAATCACTCATTCCATAATTAATTAATTACAGTCCGGATTATATACTTAGATCATTAGAGTTTAATTTTATGTAGAAAAATCTTTAAATGGAAATTGAACAAAGCTCTTTATATTAAATTAATCATGGGTTGAGATCATTGGATTTCAACCTCAAAATATTAATACAAAGGTTCAATTAATTAATGGGATGAGATGGAGAATAAAAATTTGGCAAAAAGAATGCATGTCGTGAAACAGAGTTTGTGTCGCGGACCCAGGGGGATCACGACAGAGAGGTGGGAAATAAGAGAAATGGGATGTTTTGAAAATTAGGGTTTGTTGTGTCGCTAGACAAAAATCTGTGTCGCTAGGCGTGGCCTCGCGACAGGGGTCTAGCGACACAAGGTTTGAAAATTCAACAAGGGCATAATTCCTGTCGCGGAACAAGGAGTGTATCGCGGACCGTGTGTCCGCGACAGGGGTTTCGTGACAGAGGGATTTTAAAAATTTTATAAAATTTTGGCAGCATAACACCTAATATTGCATTGCATGGAAGTGCATTATGATCCGTGGGAGCACAACGGGAAAATTACGTTGCAAGCCGTTGGGTTACAACGTGATGCAATACAATATAGGAAATGCAATTTTTAAATAAATATGCACAAACACTTTAATACTATCCCTTTTAAGATCTTGTGTATTAAAACTAAAACTAAAATAATATTAATAATAATAAAACAAGAACAACATACTAAATAAAACTAAACTACCTAAAACTAAACAAAACAGGATACTATGCTATAACTAAACAAAACTGGAGCAGGATACTAAATATAAATAAAAAAAAAACTAGCAACAGGAAGCAACATCAAATCCATACTATGCTAACTAACCAAACTAAAAATAAAACCTACACTAATCTATTAAAGGATAAATAAAAAGTGTTTATGCATTTATTAATTTAAAAGAAAGCATTAAATCTAACTACAACACAAAAACATGGTCAAGTGGCCAAAATACAAACAAGACAGTAAATACTCAATGGAATAAGCACATGACAGATTTTTTGGAAGCATTTTCTTGATCAAATCAACAAAACATGGTTCAAAATACACTTATTAATTAAGTGTTTGAAACCTAAAAATACAAAAATATAAACTGGGAAAGAAAATGAACACTAGCTACACTTATTTATTACAAAGCATAAATTAAACTAAGCTAAGATCTACTTCTACAGTGCATAAAATTAAGCTATCTACCTACATTAATTTTTGGAGAGCACAGTGGTGCCTCCAAGAACAACTAAAAAAACTAAAGTGTAGCTAGGTTACTGTTCAAGGGGGTGGGAGGATATATTTATAGAGAGTGAAAATAAGCCCTAGGCCCATTTGAGGCCCACCTGGTCGCTAAGCAAAATGTTGTGTCGCGGAACAACTTCTGGCTAGCGACACACTTAAATTGGAGAATAAATCTTTGGAGTTTGTGATGCAAAGAGCCGGGAGCTCGAGTCCCAGGAGATAAGACGAAAATCTCTTACCTAACGGGACCTCAAGTCCTGGGAGCTCCTGAGTATTAGAGCATGTGACAAATTCAAAATCGAGAGCATGTGGAGTGTCATGTGACCTCTGTCTTTAATTCTTTCTGTCGCGGGTCTCTTCTCTGTCGCGGAGCTATTTCCCAGTCGCTAGATACTCACTTTTGCCGGTCCATAGACACTTCCAATCCTTAAGCTATTTTTCCCTGTCCTTAGACTCCTGTCGCTAAGCGTGGTCTCGCGACCGGATAGGATTTTCTCTTTCTCGACAGGCTTTAGTCTAGGGACTGGGTGCCGAGGTCCGGATAAATTTTATCTCTCTTTTTCTTTAATTTTTCCTCTTCCCTTATTTTCTCTTCCTCTCTTTCCTCCATTTTCTTCTTTCTTCTCCATCTTTCTCGTCTATTCTCTTGTTCCAGTTTTCTCTTCTTCCCAAATTTCTTTTCTTTCATCTTCTTCTTCTTCTCACGACAGGTTCTTTCTCTTCTTCTATTATTTTCTTTCCATTTTCTTCATTCTATTTTTATAATTTCTCGTCTATGGTTTCTTCTCAATTTTCTTTTCTTAATTTTTTTGTGTCTTGTTTCCAGTTTCCATTTCTCTTTTGCTGCCTTGAGACCGAAAGTTGAAAATGGTGAAGGAGGAGAATCGGTGGTAGTGGTGGTTTGGTGTCGGCAGTCGCGGGTAGTGGAGTGACTGAGGCAGCGGGGGCTGCGGTGGTGGCGGAAGACAGATCTGGAGTTGGGGCAGCGGCGGGAGATGGTGATGCTCGGCTGGGGTTTTCTGGTCGGAGGAGATGGTGGTGGCGCGTGGTGGCGGTCCGGCGATGGCTGGTCGGAGGGAGCTTGGGGGATGGCTGGAGTTGGGGGCCGGGAATATTTTTGGGGTTGCAGGAGCTACGGCTGTTGAAATGGAGATGGGTGGTGGTGAGTCGGAGGTCGCCGGAGAAGTGGCCGTAAAAGGTCCCCGGCGGCGGTGGCGGCGGCGGCGGCAGGGTTTATGGTTAGGGTTAGGATTAGGGTGTGTGTGGTTGTGGGCTTTGGTGTGGTATTGGGCCAATTGGGTTAATTGTTGTTGGGCCGATTTGTTGTTGGTGGGCTGGATTCAATCAAATTGGAAATTGGACTAGATTAAAGCTCTTTGGACCAAATTAAATATGAGCCCAATCACCTGCAGTTAATTAAAATTAAAAGTGATTAGTGGACCAATTACTTTTTTTTAATTATAACAGAAAAGAAAACAGAAATAGAAATAAATAAACATAAAAATTAAAAATATATACATCAAAATATATAAAATAAAAAAATATAATAAATAAGGATGTTTGCTCCACTTGATTATTTGGCTTGAGCTTCGTTTAATGGACCCGTGTTCCACCGAACAAATATTACCAAACTATAATTATCAAATGTGGGATTTTTACTTTTTTTATCATGTTTTTGGATTTTTTAATATGAATTTAATGAAAATAACAATATTTTTGTGTTTTTTCATACCAGCTTATTATTTATACAAACTTGCATATATCTGTCAAATTCAACTGCTTTCTTATTTAAATAACACCGGAATGCGATCAAATGTCCGTATTAGACACGGAAATAGATTGAAAATAATGGTCAATTTTGGCCATTATCACTGATCAGGCTCGATACTCGATACTCGATCACCCCTAGTCCGGAGCGCCCGTGTGGCGCCTCTGGGTGCCACCCGCGCATCCGATTTGCTGCTTTCTTCTGTTTTTTTATCCCTTTCGTGTTTTCTCGCTCCTTACTTGTTCCTATGCCTCGGAATATGTTATAACTTGCCTAAGTAACGTTGACATGCATTTTGAACCTTAATTTCGACTTAGGAAGATCTACCATGCCTTAGTACAGGATGGAACCTTGCGTTGCTTCTAATTTGATGATTATGGTTTGAGTGCCGATATGTGGGCTTGGCACACCCATGACTATGTTTGACTCGTGATGGATTATTGATCTTGTCTGTGTCTGAGGATGTATGTGACTGTGAATTGATTAATGCTTTAGGAGGAAACTCCTGGGCATTGTAGATTGATAAGGATTATATGATCTGTGGTCTGATTAAAGACTGAGAAGGATGATATAATCTGTAGTCTGAATATTTGGCTGATAAGGATAATATGATCCGTAGTCCGATTGTTGGCTGATAAGGCCATATTGATCCGTAGCTTGAATGTTGGCTGATAAGGACATCATGATCCGTAGCGAGAGGTGCTGATAAGGACATGATGAATTGTAGCCTGACCCGCTAGACCGTAAGCCACGCTAGCTTTTAATGTTCGCGGCGGGGGCACTGTGGGTATCTCTTCCGACACCGGTAGGGGTGTGGACCCTACTTGGGGAGGAATACCGACCATGGTACTTAGGATGAGCGCTAAGCATACTTCTGTGCTGCATTTAGGGTAGATAGATATTATAGGTCATTGCATTTCATTCATCATTGATCTCATTATTGTTTTCAGTGTATGACGTGGTTGAAGCACCGGTATGGGATGATGTGATGTTTTAAATTATGTACTTAATTATGCAATTATATAACTGTTATTTAACCGTGCTAATCTTGTTCCCCGTTGTCCAGTTGTTCCTACTCTTGCTCAATACTTATGTACTGACACCTTGCGTTTTGTTTTTCTTATATATACTCCCGGGGAGGACGCAGAGCCTGAGCATGATATTGGGTTTGGGGATGAGTGATTTACCTAGAGATGCATTTCTACTTATTGACTGTTATTATCTGGAGACTATGCTTCCTATTTGTGATTGGTCTGCTATCTCTGAATATTTCCATGATGTTAGATTTGGTCTGTATACCGTTTTCTGTTATTCCTGCTATGCACTGGGTACTGTGACAGGTTATGAGAATTACTTTGGTACTATATTGTATGAGGCTTGTAGCCGGATTTCTACGAGTATGCTGTGGATTCTGTTTCTGTTCTACTTTGATGTATGTGATCATTGGTTTTCTGATTTCCAGGCTTCGTGTTATTAAACTTAAATTGACTGACCAATAGTTTAAGTAAGATAACACGGCAGTGACGTCACAAAAATTGGTTTTAAATTTTTGAGGCGTTACAGTAGCACCCTATCTTTCCGCTGCGCCGAAAATGGGGGTGTTATAGATGATATCAGAGCCAGACCGCGACCGCATGCTGTGGTATTCAAGCGCCTAGCAGGGTGAAAGATCCACGTGATGTGGATGGTTGAGGCATTCACGAGATGTGGATGGCTAAGCGCAACGAGGACGTTGTGATCTTAAGGTGGAAGGAATGTAATACCCCGGAGAATGGCTTAAATGGAATGAAATAAGCTATTTATACCAATAAGGTACCTTTCTTTCTTAGTAGCCATTCTATAAGAAGTCCAAAGTTTAGCGTGCTTGCCTTGGGGTAATTTTAGGATGGGTGACCTCCTGGGATGTCTTCCAGGGTGTGCATGAGTGAGGCTAAAGCGCACTGGAAAGAGCTCATGTTGATTTGTGGAGACATTCTTCACTCTGGAGCCGGAAATGCAATTTTTAAATAAATATGCACAAACACTTTAATACTATCCCTTTTAAGATCTTGTGTATTAAAACTAAAACTAAAATAATATTAATAATAATAAAACAAGAACAACATACTAAATAAAACTAAACTACCTAAAACTAAACAAAACAGGATACTATGCTATAACTAAACAAAACTGGAGCAGGATACTAAATATAAATAAAAAAAAAAACTAGCAACAGGAAGCAACATCAAATCCATACTATGCTAACTAACCAAACTAAAAATAAAACCTACACTAATCTATTAAAGGATAAATAAAAAGTGTTTATGCATTTATTAATTTAAAAGAAAGCATTAAATCTAACTACAACACAAAAACATGGTCAAGTGGCCAAAATACAAACAAGACAGTAAATACTCCATGGAATAAGCACATGACAGATTTCTTGGAAGCATTTTCTTGATCAAATCAACAAAACATGGTTCAAAATACACTTATTAATTAAGTGTTTGAAACCTAAAAATACAAAAATATAAACTGGGAAAGAAAATGAACACTAGCTACACTTATTTATTACAAAGCATAAATTAAACTAAGCTAAGATCTACTTCTACAGTGCATAAAATTAAGCTATCTACCTACATTAATTTTTGGAGAGCACAGTGGTGCCTCCAAGAACAACTAAAAAAACTAAAGTGTAGCTAGGTTACTGTTCAAGGGGGTGGGAGGATATATTTATAGAGAGTGAAAATAAGCCCTAGGCCCATTTGAGGCCCACCTGGTCGCTAAGCAAAATGTTGTGTCGCGGAACAACTTCTGGCTAGCGACACACTTAAATTGGAGAATAAATCTTTGGAGTTTGTGATGCAAAGAGCCGGGAGCTCGAGTCCCAGGAGATAAGACGAAAATCTCTTACCTAACGGGACCTCAAGTCCTGGGAGCTCCTGAGTATTAGAGCATGTGACAAATTCAAAATGGAGAGCATGTGGAGTGTCACGTGACCTCTGTCTTTAATTCTTTCTGTCGCGGGTCTCTTCTCTGTCGCGGAGCTATTTCCCAGTCGCTAGATACTCACTTTTGCCGGTCCATAGACACTTCCAATCCTTAAGCTATTTTTCCCTGTCCTTAGACTCCTGTCGCTAAGCGTGGTCTCGCGACCGGATAGGATTTTCTCTTTCTCGACAGGCTTTAATCTAGGGACTGGGTGCCGAGGTCCGGATAAATTTTATCTCTCTTTTTCTTTAATTTTTCCTCTTCCCTTATTTTCTCTTCCTCTCTTTCCTCCATTTTCTTCTTTCTTCTCCATCTTTCTCGTCTATTCTCTTGTTCCAGTTTTCTCTTCTTCCCAAATTTCTTTTCTTTCATCTTCTTCTTCTTCTCACGACAGGTTCTTTCTCTTCTTCTATTATTTTCTTTCCATTTTCTTCATTCTATTTTTATAATTTCTCGTCTCTGGTTTCTTCTCAATTTTCTTTTCTTAATTTTTTTGTGTCTTGTTTCCAGTTTCCATTTCTCTTTTGCTGCCTTGAGACCGAAAGTTGAAAATGGTGAAGGAGGAGAATCGGTGGTAGTGGTGGTTTGGTGTCGGCAGCCGCGGGTAGTGGAGTGACTGAGGCAGCGGGGGCTGCGGTGGTGGCGGAAGACAGATCTGGAGTTG
This sequence comes from Hygrophila difformis, assembly GCA_030278955.1. NCBI lineage: Eukaryota > Viridiplantae > Streptophyta > Magnoliopsida > Lamiales > Acanthaceae > Hygrophila > Hygrophila difformis. Next base: position 27,726,402 of record JAOANR010000001.1, on the reverse strand, counting down.
GGGCAGCGGCGGGAGATGGTGATGCTCGGCTGGGGTTTTCTGGTCGGAGGAGATGGTGGTGGCGCGTGGTGGCGGTCCGGCGATGGCTGGTCGGAGGGAGCTTGGGGGATGGCTGGAGTTGGGGGCCGGGAATATTTTTGGGGTTGCAGGAGCTACGGCTGTTGAAATGGAGATGGGTGGTGGTGAGTCGGAGGTCGCCGGAGAAGTGGCCGTAAAAGGTCCCCGGCGGCGGTGGCGGCGGCGGCGGCAGGGTTTATGGTTAGGGTTAGGATTAGGGTGTGTGTGGTTGTGGGCTTTGGTGTGGTATTGGGCCAATTGGGTTAATTGTTGTTGGGCCGATTTGTTGTTGGTGGGCTGGATTCAATCAAATTCGAAATTGGGAAAACCTGAGCCCAGTCCCTACTCCCCAAACTTCTTTTGAGTCAAAGCCCTTCATTTGGAAACTTTAGAATTTAGGCCCTGCATAATTAGAAAACTTAAAGTAAAAACCAAACACAAACTTAATTAAGATAAAAGTGAGAAAATACCCAATTGCCCTCCCATTGAGAAAATACCCAAATACCCCCAAAATGCCCCTAAATTCTCATACAGAACTTGGTAAACTCATACTAATGGACTTGGTATAAAACATAATGTCGAACTTGGTAAAGAGCATACTGTCGAACTTGGTAAAGCATATAATCTTGAACTTGGTAAACCCCATGCTAATGAATTTGGTGGATCGGATGAAATTGTACTACAAATTACGGAACTTGGTAAACTCATACTCGTGAACTTGGTAAAGAACATAATGTTAAACTTGGTAAAGCACATTCTCTTGAACTTAGTAAACCTCATGGTAATGAATTTGGTGGTTCAAATTCCAATGAAATTGGTACAACACGTACTTCAGAACTTGGTAAACTCATACACATGAATTTGGTAAAGCACATGCTCATGAACTTGGTAAACCTCATATCAATAACCTGGTATTTGGTATAAATAAAATAAACACTATACTTAATTAATTTTAAGGGACTTGGTAAACAAATTGAAAGAAACCTGGTAATAATAACTTATGCTTTGGTAATGATATATGTAGAGAACTTGGTACAAAGATGATTCAGAAGCATGGACGGTCACGTGGATGGTCCTAGTGTACAGTCTCAAGACCGTGGCAAACATACTAAAATTTCAGTTAACTACACACGGTCAAGGGACGGTTATCAGGGACCGTCCCATTGACCGTTCCTTGTTTTAGTGAAAAACAGAGTGTGGTGGGACGAATCTTCAGTGGACGGCTCCGATGTGCCGTGATATTTGTGGTAAACCACATAAGGACAGCGTGGTAAAATACACAATAATCACTTGGTAAAGCATATACCAATGAACTTGGTAAAGCACATACCAATGAACATGCACATATTTATGAACTTGGTAAAGCACATACTAATGTACTTGGTAAACCATATTCTAATAAACTTGGTAAACCTCATACTAAGAATTTATAGTAAATAATTTAAAAAAGCACATACTAAATAACGTGGTAAAATACACAATAAGCACTTCGTAATTGAACTTGGTAAAGCACATATTAATGAACTTGGTAAATCATATACTATTGAACTTGGTAAAGCATATAAAATTGAACTTGGTAAATCACATACAAATAAACTTGGTAAAAAAGTATTATAATCTTGGTAAACCTCATAAAAATGAACTTGGTAAAGCACATACTAATTTTATTTTCTTTTTATTTAGATATTATAAGTATATACATATTGCATACTTATTATATAATTAAATTTATTTTCTATTTAAAACAAGTTGAGATACTAAATTATAAAATTTGATTAACTTTAGCTTCATTTGAAATTAATTTAAATATTATTTTTTCTTATTTTCTAGGGGTTTAGGAATTTTATGACTGTATAGTTTGAAATTTTTTAAAATTGTAGGGTTTAGGGTTTTCTAGAGAAAAGTGTGGTAAGTAGTGAATCAAGATTTTCGTAAGTTTGTCCTAGACCGATTGTATGCTATGTACAGTAAATATGGTAAACCACATAAGCGAACGTGGTAAGTTTATTCATTCAAGGGTTTGGGGTTCAAAACCGATGTCATTATTACGTCTAAATGGATGTAGAATTGTCTTATTATCTTAAGCTATAAAGATTGTGACGATAAGTGTAATTACCATGAATCCTATGTATGTATATACTCCAATGAGACATATTCGTTCACATCTCACATTGTGTTCATTACTAAAAGCATCCATGTACTCGTTAGTAAGTTCCAAATATGTATTTGTCTATCATAATTATAATCCAACTGTATTTTACTATCGTAATGACGACGTAAATATTTGTTTGGGGATCATGCTAAATTACTTGATCAACATCACTTTGAAATCGTTCGTTATTCCCCATCTATTATATTTCACTAAATTGTCCCAATGAGGTTCAACATCTTTACTCGTAGAATTTTTCGACGCTCTATCGTTACGTGGTAAGCTCTCATTGAGTAATCTCTCATGGTTCCGTAGTTACTGCTATACACGAACGTAAAAAGTGAATATTCTCTAACGTGGTAACTAAACTCCATGAACTTGGTAACCATGAACAAGAAAATATGGTAAGGAATTTTATACAAACATTGCAAAGTGACTATTCGGTGACTTGGTAACTAAAATGTCATGGATGTGGTAATATTGAACAAGTAAATATGGTAAGGTCTGTTTAGTAGTCATGGTAATGCTTAACGAATGATTTGGTAAACATTTAATCGAGAAAGTGTGGGAGTAGGGCACGGTACATTGCACGGTCATATTTTCCCGTCTCAAGACCGTCCAGGCGTCCACCCATATTAATAAATTAATTTACTCATACTTTTTATTAGATTGTTTAGTAAAAAAATTTTATTAAATTTTATTTTTAGTATATTTAAAATTATTATTAATTGTAATTTTTGAATGATCAACATTGATTTATATTTTTATCTTTTTTTAAAAAAATTTTTAATTTTTTTTCACATTATTGTAATTATATGTATATATATTATATATTTGAATGGGTTTTCCCATAAATGGGTTACCACATATCTTCAGTTGGTTTACCATGTTTAGTTAATTACGTGTGTTACCAAATCACTCAATTTTAGTTTACCACATGGACTCTTGATCTTCTGTCGACCGACTCATCCCTCCACGCAACTTCTCTGCAACCTCTTCTCTCCAACGAGTTCCTACGAAATTCTTCCCCTCCCCATACACAATTCAAAGCTTACCACCAACAAACATGTCAATTTACCAAGTGATTGCAATTGAATTTACCACATACACCTTATGGTTTTTACTAAGTTCTTTGTATTCTGTTTACCACGATTTGAATATGTCACCAAGTACTTTTATGTGATTTACCATGGACACCATATAGTGTTTTACTAAGTTCTTCCTATCAAGTTTACCACGATTACGGTATGTTTTCTTCCCGATGGTATGTGGTTTAGCACCTTATATCATGGTTTACCACTTTAGAACAATATTTACCAAGTTTTTTTGACTTGGTTTTACAAATACGTTCACCTCCCAAATTGTGTTTATTACTAGAAGCATCCATGTGCTCGTTGGTTAACAAACTTTTTTATTTAATAATTTTAGTAGATTATTTTTTATTTAATATTATTATCAATGGTAATTTTTTAATATAGTATTTATTTTATTTTATTCGAACTTCAAGGTGGTAAGGATTTACATATAAAGATGTTAAATTATATTGTATAAGTGGTAAAAATTTATAGCTAGAGGTGGTAAATTTTAAGCCAAGCCCTAAGTGAGGATTTTCTTACTTTACCATACCAGACGGTTCTCTTTTATTGTATTTTACAAATATTTAACTATGGGTTACCAAGTTTAAGTTTGTCGATTACCAATTTTTTGAGTTACGCTTTTACCAAGTTTTAGATTTGTGGCTTTACCAAGTTTAAACTTGTGTTTTACCAAGTTATAAGTAAGTGGTTTTACCAAGTTCAAGTTTTACTTTACCAAGTTTTAGTTATCCTTTACCAAGTCTTACATATGTAGTTTGATACGGTGCTAGGGACGCCATTAATAAACCGTCCTTAAGTCTTCAGGACCGTCCTTCATATTTAACATGAATTAGCACAATACACCAAATTCTGTACATTAACCAAATTTTACTAAGTTTTATGTTTCTTATTTACCATGTATTTATTTGTATTTTACCAACTTTTAACTATGGGTTACCAAGTTTAAGTTTGTGGTTTACCAAGTTTTGGTTACGGTTTTACCAAGTTTTGATTTTGTGATTGTACCAAGTTTTTCTTTAAGCTCTCTTCTCTTCTCTCTTTTTGAATTAAGAATTATGGATGGTTAGATTGTTAGTTACATTGGTAAAGAATTTGTAGGGGTGTAGTATTGGAGTCAAAGTGGGTGATGGGGCCTAAAGTGTAAGAAAAAGGGGTATGGGGCGTTTTTTAAATGAAAAATTTTCTAAAGGGGACCGGGCTCTTATTTTCCGTTGGAAATTGGACTAGATTAAAGCTCTTTGGACCAAATTAAATATGAGCCCAATCACCTGCAGTTAATTAAAATTAAAAGTGATTAGTGGACCAATTACTTTTTTTTAATTATAGCAGAAAAGAAAACAGAAATAGAAATAAATAAACATAAAAATTAAAAATATATACATCAAAATATATAAAATAAAAAAATATAATAAATAAGGATGTTTGCTCCACTTGATTATTTGGCTTGAGCTTCGTTTAATGGACCCGTGTTCCACCGAACAAATATTACCAAACTATAATTATCAAATGTGGGATTTTTACTTTTTTTATAATGTTTTTGGATTTTTTAATATGAATTTAATGAAAATAACAATATTTTTGTGTTTTTTCATACCAGCTTATTATTTATACAAACTTGCATATATCTGTCAAATTCAACTGCTTTCTTATTTAAATAACACCGGAATGCGATCAAATGTCCGTATTAGACACGGAAATAGATTGAAAATAATGGTCAATTTTGGCCATTATCACTGATCAGGCTCGATACTCGATACTCGATCACCCCTAGTCCGGAGCGCCCGTGTGGCGCCTCTGGGTGCCACCTGCGCATCCGATTTGCTGCTTTCTTCTGTTTTTTTATCCCTTTCGTGTTTTCTCGCTCCTTACTTGTTCCTATGCCTCGGAATATGTTATAACTTGCCTAAGTAACGTTGACATGCATTTTGAACCTTAATTTCGACTTAGGAAGATCTACCATGCCTTAGTACAGGATGGAACCTTGCGTTGCTTCTAATTTGATGATTATGGTTTGAGTGCCGATATGTGGGCTTGGCACACCCATGACTATGTTTGACTCGTGATGGATTATTGATCTTGTCTGTGTCTGAGGATGTATGTGACTGTGAATTGATTAATGCTTTAGGAGGAAACTCCTGGGCATTGTAGATTGATAAGGATTATATGATCTGTGGTCTGATTAAAGACTGAGAAGGATGATATAATCTGTAGTCTGAATATTTGGCTGATAAGGATAATATGATCCGTAGTCCGATTGTTGGCTGATAAGGCCATATTGATCCGTAGCTTGAATGTTGGCTGATAAGGACATCATGATCCGTAGCGAGAGGTGCTGATAAGGACATGATGAATTGTAGCCTGACCCGCTAGACCGTAAGCCACGCTAGCTTTTAATGTTCGCGGCGGGGGCACTGTGGGTATCTCTTCCGACACCGGTAGGGGTGTGGACCCTACTTGGGGAGGAATACCGACCATGGTACTTAGGATGAGCGCTAAGCATACTTCTGTGCTGCATTTAGGGTAGATAGACATTATAGGTCATTGCATTTCATTCATCATTGATCTCATTATTGTTTTCAGTGTATGACGTGGTTGAAGCACCGGTATGGGATGATGTGATGTTTTAAATTATGTACTTAATTATGCAATTATATAACTGTTATTTAACCGTGCTAATCTTGTTCCCCGTTGTCCAGTTGTTCCTACTCTTGCTCAATACTTATGTACTGACACCTTGCGTTTTGTTTTTCTTATATATACTCCCGGGGAGGACGCAGAGCCTGAGCATGATATTGGGTTTGGGGATGAGTGATTTACCTAGAGATGCATTTCTACTTATTGATTGTTATTATCTGGAGACTATGCTTCCTATTTGTGATTGGTCTGCTATCTCTGAATATTTCCATGATGTTAGATTTGGTCTGTATACCGTTTTCTGTTATTCCTGCTATGCACTGGGTACTGTGACAGGTTATGAGAATTACTTTGGTACTATATTGTATGAGGCTTGTAGCCGGATTTCTACGAGTATGCTGTGGATTCTGTTTCTGTTCTACTTTGATGTATGTGATCATTGGTTTTCTGATTTCCAGGCTTCGTGTTATTAAACTTAAATTGACTGACCAATAGTTTAAGTAAGATAACACGGCAGTGACGTCACAAAAATTGGTTTTAAATTTTTGAGGCGTTACAGTAGCACCCTATCTTTCCGCTGCGCCGAAAATGGGGGTGTTATAGATGATATCAGAGCCAGACCGCGACCGCATGCTGTGGTATTCAAGCGCCTAGCAGGGTGAAAGATCCACATGATGTGGATGGTTGAGGCATTCACGAGATGTGGATGGCTAAGCGCAACGAGGACGTTGTGATCTTAAGGTGGAAGGAATGTAATACCCCGGAGAATGGCTTAAATGGAATGAAATAAGCTATTTATACCAATAAGGTACCTTTCTTTCTTAGTAGCCATTCTATAAGAAGTCCAAAGTTTAGCGTGCTTGCCTTGGGGTAATTTTAGGATGGGTGACCTCCTGGGATGTCTTCCAGGGTGTGCATGAGTGAGGCTAAAGCGCACTGGAAAGAGCTCATGTTGATTTGTGGAGACATTCTTCACTCTGGAGCCGGAAACATCTAGAGTAGCACCCTATCTTTCTGCTGCGCCGAAAATAGGGGTGTTACAGAGTTGATTTGTGAGTATATGATAGGGTCCACATAGTTGTTGGAGGGAAATTTTTTTTCTATTTATAGAAAGAAAGCCTTTTGTACGGGGACATCGAAAAATAGTATAGGACATTTGTAATGGGACGGAGGGAGTATATGTTTATTTTATTCTCTTTATTTTAATTTAATTTTATTAAGAGTCCAAGTCACACAAATTACAAAGGGGATAGTGGGAATGGATAGGGAGCCGGGAGAGAAACAGAACCCCCAACATTAGTTTGACATATTGTTATTAAGTGGTTATTTTTTTATTCGAAAAGCCAAAAGAGGAAAGTGTGAGATAAGTAACGAGATTGAATGAATATTATTTTTTAATTATGTAAAAAAAAATAAAAATAAAAAAACTTAAATAAGACACCACAAGGATGTGATTTCTACTTAGGGCCATAAGGATGCGATTTGAACAATATGCGGCCCGTTTTGACCCTTTTTTCTGGGCATCACATCCTTGTAGTGACCCAAAACTCTAAATGAACAACTAATGGCCAAAATCTGGAAATAACTAATTCTGATTGCCTAAAACAAATAATGGCCCGATGGGATGTAATTAAAACAAATAATATTCATTCCATCCTATTGTTTATGTCTCACTTTCCCTTTTTTTTTTGGCATATCGAATTAAAACAAATTACTAATAACAATGTGCCAAACCATATCTCGAGGCCAGCTCCTAAAATGAGATTGTTCAACGCCTTGGCACTGCTCTGCCACACCAATGTGTGGCTTCCCATCGGAGATCCCTCAACCTAAGGTCAATTTGGGCGTTCGATTTCCCTCACGGCCCCTATCCATTCCCTCTATCTCCTTTGTAATTTGCGTGACTTTGGCTCTCAATAAAATAAAAAATATAGAGAATAAAAATAAAAATTCCTTTCTTGGGAAAGAAACATTTGCTACCGAATGTTTTGGTTGCTAGCATATAAAGTATTTCTATACGAAATCACAATAGACAAAATAAGGATTCTCCAACAATCAAGAGAAAGTGAAACAAAATTGAAGATCAAGAGAATGACGAGTCTCCGATCACTACAAGAAAAAGTCAGTTTACCGACCGAACATATTTGGTCGCTATTACCGACCGAATTTTTCTGTCACAATTTAGAGACCCAATTAGCGATCGAAATGCATTTGGTGGCTATCTGGCGACCGAACCGAAACTTTCGGTCGCTAATCTATTTTCCAATTTTTGTATTTTTTTTAAACAAATCTTTTCAAATATACTTTATCAACCGAAAATATTTAGTCACAAACTAGCGACCGAATTCGCGACCGAAAATTCGGTCGCAAATCTTTTTAAATAATTTTAATTTTAATTATTTTTTTAATATTTCTAATTTTAGTTATTTTTCTTGAATTAAATTTTCTTTAATTTATTTTACATAGGGAAATAAATAAAATAGGCCATTACAAGGAGCCTATTCCGCTTTTAGGCCATCATAAATTGAATTTCCAGAATTAGGCCATTACAAACACATGTTGAAGAAAATTAAGCCATAAGGACCAATTTGAAATTAATTAATAACCCAACAACTTTTCCTTTCTTTCATTTAAACCCCAAGAAAGTTTGACTTTATTTACTTTAGTTATTTCTCAATATACTTAATTTTTCATTATATAAATGACACCCAATGCGCTTGAAAATTGGTATCAGAGCCTAGGTTTTATTGAAGAACATATTAGTTATATTATTTCTAATATTTAATTTTTAAATGGAGAAGATTTAATTATTTAATGAGGTAATAACTAAAATAGGCCACCAGAAGGAGTCATTTCCACTTTTAGGCCACAATATTTTGATTTAGGAAAATAGGCCATCAGAAGGATTTCGGGCCTGAATTTAGGCCATTGGGCTGGAATTTGGGCTACGATGGCCTAAAAATGGAAATGAGTCATTCTGGTGACCTATTTTAGTTTTTGTCAATTATTTTTTTTATTTTATGTAATTAAAATAAATAATACTCATTTTGTGTCATTATTTATGTCCTACTTTCTTTTCTTATTCCAATATTTTTATTTCATTTTCATTTTAAAAAAAATTAAATATTAATCGTCAAACATACCCATCACCTTACATTAATAAATAAATATATTAAACTTTCAAATTACCCTTTACCATTAATAATTTCAGTCCACCTCACAACCACATATCAGTAAATCACACATAAATAAATAAATTAAAATTCTAAACTCATTACAATCATATTATATAAAATTTTAAGTTACTTTTTTTAACACTAATAATGTGACGAATCGAGTAATATAAGAAATAAAATAAATATTAATTTAAATATATTATAAAATAAGTAGAACAAATACATATTCAAATAAATTATAAATTAAAAAATAAACATATTTTATTATAAGTATCCCAAAATTTTCAGACAAGGTACTTTATGTAGGGATAATTAGTATTAAATATAAGGATATATTAGGGTAAAAAATGTAGATTAAGAATTTATATAACATGGTTGTAATGAATTTATAATTTAAATTTATTTATTTATGTGTGATTTACTGATATATGGTTGTAGGTTGGATGAAAATTATTAATGGTAGTGGGTTTGAAAGTTTAATATATTTATTTATTAATGCGATATGATGGATATATTTGGTAATTAATATTTAATTATTTTTAAAATGGAAATAAAAAATGTTGGAACAAGAAAAAAATAAAGTAGGACATAAATAATGGAACAGAATGAGTATTATTTATTTTGATTAAATAAAATAAAAAATAATTCAAAAAAACTAAAATAGGCCACCAGAAGGAGTCATTTCCACTTTTAGGTCATTGCAGCCCGAATTCCAGCCCAGTGGCCTAAATTCAGGCCCAAAATCCTTCTGATGGCCTATTTTCCTAAATCAAAATATCGTGGCCTAAAAGTGGAAATGACTCCTTCTGGTGGCCTATTTTAATTATTACCTCTTATTTAATGGATTCAATTAATTTGAAACCAACGAGTTATTTCAAAAGTTTAATATCTACAACTTTTATTTTTGCTACAAAAGCTAGTTCGGTCTAGACCTGATAGAAAATTAGGGAACAAGTTCGAATTAATACACAAACAGCTTTTTGAATTCTAGAAAAATGCAGAGACGACCAGATCTGTTTTTGAGGCATCAAACCTTGACGAAAAATTCTGAAATTTTTACAAACTGTAGATTAAAGTCTTAGGAACACATTCTTAGTTTTGAGTTAGATTGCCTGGGCCGGGTCGTGCGATCCGTCAGACATTTTTTCCTCTCTTTTGTGCCTCTATTTTTCTACATTTTTGGGCTTATTCTTTGGGCTATCCCTTGGACTAAAATTCCAATTTTAAATTCATTTTGAACTCAAATTAATTTCGTGTTCGAAATCTTGAGTTCGTCGACATTTGGCTTCCGTGCAATAATTTATTTAATTAAATTATTTTCGACTTCACGGGCTCTTGAAAATTAAATTCCTTTTGGTCTTTGAATTAAATTCTATTTCTTTTTATTTTTATTTGTTTATTGACGTGACTAAGCCGTGACTAATTTCGTGGGTATTACATGCATCCCCAAGAGTCTTGCTTCCTGCATGAGGAGCTAAGTGTCTGTCTTCTCCATTAGGAGAACTTATGTTTGAATAATATTTTTAATATTTCTTCAATAAAATCCAGACTTCCAAATATTCCAAGATATAGTTAAAACCCTTTACCCCAAACCTTGTTACATCCTAAGTTGGGGAACGAAATAGGATTGTGTTGTTTGCTGATGAAGGAGACAAGAATCGGTAACCATCGGTTGTGGCTGCATGGTTGGAGGAAGTCCGTAAAATTCCGGAGCTTGAGAAACCCGTTAGCAAGGCGGTCAAATCCAAGGTATGGAGTTTAGTGCTTAATTTTATTATCGTAAACATGATGAGCTGTTATTAGACTAAATGTAATGAAAAAACTAAAACCTGGGGTCAAAATGTAATAAAACAAAAGTTGGTAGGGTGAATTGAAGTTTGAAAAAGTCAAAATAGTCTAAATGGCCTTAATTTGGTCAAAGATGGTTTCTAATGGCCTAAAATTGGAAATTGATTTTATCATCATGGTCCAAATGTGGAAGGGGTGCCTTGTGACGGCCTAAAATATTAATTATCTCTTTTAATTATAGTAGCAATTCATAAATTGATTTTATTTTACTTGGCTTGATAATAAAGAATTAAAATAAAGTGATTAGTGAATTTTTCCATTTTTCCTCCCCTCATTTATCATCAATCCCTCATTTCTCCTTTGTCTTTAAATCACCACACATAATTTCCCATTACTCCCTCTTCCTATCACTTAATTCCACCTGGGAAACAGATAGAATATTTTTGCCTTTTTAAATCAAATGTTTTCTTCCATGTTAACCACAACTTTAGAATTTCATATTTGTAATATTAGAATTTTGGAATAAATAATAAAAAAAACACTAGAATAAACGTGAAGCTCATGTGCATGGATTATCTAATTTGTTTAATTTACAACAGAATAATTGAGCTCAGAACTCTTTATAGCCTTATCCACCCACTGTCCCACCGATCACATGAGTCCAGTATATGCGATGGATTCATCAAGATTACATCGTCCTCAGTTATTAATTCATAGTACGGCCTTTTCCACTATAATTAAGGCTCCAAGTGACTACTGCTAAGCTAGCAAAACTACAAACAATTAATAATAATGCTAGAAAAAGAAAACATGGACATGTTTTTTAAATGGATAGAGTATATTTAAATAATTTAATATATTTAATTATAAAATACTACTCCATCCGGCCACAATGAAGGTACCAATTATAAAATATAAATTATTTATATTTAATATAATTAAATATACTCCCTCCGTTTTTTAAAGATAGCTACAGACCCACCCAGCACGCAATCCAATGCACATTTTAAACCATTAATAACTCAAATTCGGTACATGTAAAAATTCTAAAAGTTTGATATTTAAAATCTACAAGACGAGACAAATCTAACAAGATCACACTTGACTATATTTTAACTTGTATAACCACGATAAAACTTTAAGTCAAAGTATATAAGTGAACAGTACACGATAAAACTTTAACTTGACTATATTAAATTATTTATTTAAATAATAATGCTAGAAAAATATTATAAAATATGATAGTACTTCCTTCGTCCCACCTCAAACGTTTTGTTACGGTTGTGCATGAGAATTAAGGTAGAGTTGATTTGTGAGTAAATGATGGGGTCCGTATAGTTGTTGGATGGAGGGAGAAATTATTTTCATTTATAGAAAATGAACATTTCTAATGGGATATAAAAAAACAGTAAGTATAACATTTATAATGGGATAAAGGAATACTACTCCCTCCGTCCCGCGAAGATTGAAGCCTTTCTTTTGGGTACGGTAATTTAGGTAGTGGAGTTTAGTAGTTAAAGTGGTGTGGGTATTTGTGTTTAAGATTATAATGAATTTTGATACTGTTTATTGTTTAACTTTGACTTAATATTATCTTAGTGATGTAATTTGAGAAAAATATTCAAGTGTGGTCTTGTTAGAATCGTCTAATCGTGTAGTTTTAGAATATATATTTTATACAATTTTTATTTGTATCAATTTTGTAATATTAAGAGTTAAAGAAATATAAAGGACTTTGTGTAGGAAAGTAATAATGCATTGGAATTTGTGCAGAATAGTAAAAGTAAGTATTTTTAATGGGATTTGACAATAATTAAGATTCTAATCAAACTTATATTAAGTTAATTTTTCTAAAAACGGAAAGGGTTCAAACTTCGTGGGACACCCCAAAAAGGAATAGGGTTCAAATTTCGTGGGACGGAGGAGTACATAACAGGGTTAACAATTTTGAAATTAATCCTATACTTATTAGAGATGGGCAAAAAATCTATTGTGATTGAGACTACACGGTGAGGCTTAGATTGCAGCCCTTGAATTATAATTGCTGTCTGCCATGTCAAGTGAGAAGTGACAGAGACAGATGTTACGTACGAACCAATTAATTAATATATGTACTCTATCCCTTTTAAAAAACATGTCCATGTTTTCTTTTTCTAGCATTATTATTAATTGTTTGTAGTTTTGCTTAGCTTAGCTGTAGCCACCTTGGATCCTTATAGTGGAAAAGGACAGTACTATGAATTAATTACTGAGGACGATAGAATCTCGATGAATCCATTGCATTAGCATACAGGACTGATGTGATCGGTGGGACATTGGGTGGATAAGGCTATAAAGAGTTCTGACATTGGATGGTCGAGGGACGTTCTACCAACTAAATAGATCCACTTGACTACTTTTCAATCTGCAAGTCTTTGCTGCACTCTTTTCATCCCTAAACCCTAAATAAATCCACTTGGTTTTCCAATATGCAAGTCTTTGCTGCACTTTCTTCATTATGTAGTTCTTGATACTCTTTTGTGAATCAAGAGGCATTCCAAAAGTACTTACCAAGATCATTGGTATCATGGTTCGCCGTCTCGGCCGAGATCTCGCCGAGTCGTAACTGGAAGGACAGGTGCCGTTTCGAGAACAATACCCGGTTCAATTTTTAACTAATCTTCCCGATATCGCCGAAAAATTGCCCGGTATGCCGAGATTTTCGAGATATCGCCGAGATTTCACCGATACCACCTAGATTTCGCCGATATTTCATTTATATATTTTTTGCTATAAAATACCCGATATTTATCTGATACGCCGCGACCGACGTGGAATTACCGCGACCGCGACGCGACCGGTTCCCGTGATGGCGAACCATTTGGTATAAAAAATATTGGTAATTGCTTTTACTGAATTAGTAGTAACTGTAAATTAAAAAAACTTAGATAATCCTGCATGCACATGAGCTTCACGTTTATTCTAGTGTTTTTTTTTATTATTTATTTTTAAATTCTAATATTACAAATATGAAATTCTAAAGTTGTGGTTGATATGGAAGAAAACTTTTGATTAAAAAAGTTAAAAATATTATTCTATCTTTTTTCAAGGTGGAATTAAGTGATAGGAGGAGGGAGTAATGGAAAATTATGTGTGGTGATTTAAAGACAATGGAGAAATGAGGGATTGATGATAGGGAGGAAAAATGGATAAATTCACTAATCACTTCATTTTTATTCTTTATTATCAAGCAAAGTAAAATAAAATCAATTTATAAAATGCTACTATAATTAAAATTTTAAATTTTAAAATATTAATTGAATTATTTATATTTTTAATATTATTAGATGTTTTAAAATTGAATCAAATTTTAATTTACGACTTTAAGGGTTAATGGGTTGTAAAACAAATATAGTTTATATTTTAATTAGATTTTCCAATTTTATGCATAGTTTATGCTAAAAAAGGTATATATAACAAATATTGTCACCAATGAAATATTAAGAAAACAATACCAAAATTTAATAAAACCATTGACAATAAATCTAAAACCATTACTAATTTAGAGGATAAATAAACGGAAAAATAGATAAAAATGTCCTTTTTCTTTGTATTTTTGCCAAATCAATCCCATCCCAATTTTTGTTCCCTTTTAATCCGTTTCCTTTACTAATCCAAACCAATTTAGTCCTAAGTTCACTAATGACTTGAGATTAAGTGATATGGCAACTTAAAATTACAAAAGAATGTCATATCTGTGGTCAAAGTCCAAATAGAGTACAAATCATTCGAACCCAATAAACATTTCTTCTCCCAGCAATCCACTTTGCATTTCCCCAAAAGAAAACCCTTGTTCCTTGATTCCATCCCTCAGCACTCACTCTTGAAATTTAAATGCTCCCAATCTCGAAATCATCTCAGACTTTCAACACTCCCGGCCAAGATATCATTAACATGTTGCAGCTCTCAAGACAAGATATTTTCAATATCTTTCTCAATTCCATATTGCATCTTTGAAATTCAGAAGCATATTGTAGACTTGGTCTTCACTGTCCATTGCTTGGCATCCAGAATCCCTTCTTGACATGCCCATGCCACCCATGCGTCCATCACTTCAAATAATGGTGGATTCGTAAGTTATGCTGATGATAATAAATCCATCGATTCAAATAATGATAATTATTAAGTTCGATTTGCACTCCATTCCCATCATTATTCAATTTAATTGTATCACTACTGATCATCGTCCCACCAACCACCCTCATTTCAGCCATCCATGGGTCCCCCTCAGCCCGATTTCCGTCATCCACCAGACTCCATAGCAACCATTATCCTCCCCATCGTTACAACAGCCGCTGCCATCCTTCGTCCGATCTCCACTGTAGATTTGATATCTCACACACACAAGAACACTTTACACTTTTGATATCTAAAAATGATAACTTAAAGCGGAGAGTTGTTTAGCTAAAGCTGTTTTGTATATCTTGCTTTGCTTCGCTCTAAGAATTACAACAATCTAAGAACATATTTATAGAAATGAAAATGCACACAAGACAATCAACACATGTTAAACTATTCTTATGAAGGCTTCAATACTTTCGGCGCCGGAGATGAGAATTCAACTTGTATGGCTTTACTGTTACTTTGATGGCTTCAACAAGTGCGGCATTTGATGTTTATGCCGTTTTTTTTTTAAACAAAACTCCCCTGTAAACTTCAAATGTTTCTGCCATCTGTCATCCCTATCAATTTCTTTAATTTGTCGAGCAGTACCTTTGGCAATGGCTTTGTAAATATGTCTGCCACTTGTTCTTGGCTTGCCACATGCATTAGTTCCACATTTCCGTTTTTCACATGATCTCGGATGAAGAGGAAACGAACATCAATGTGTTCGCTTCTTTCATGATTCACTGGATTCTTCGCCAATTCAATTGCGGATTTGTTGTCTATGTGAATCACTGTTCCACTTGATTGCTTCATCTCCATCTTGCTCAACAGATTTCTAAGCCATACTGCATGACATACACACCAAGAAGCTGCTACATATTCAGCTTCACATGTTGAGAGCGTCACGATCGGTTGCTTCTTTGAAAGCCAAGTAAAAGCAGTATTTCCCATAAAGAACACGTACCCTGCAGTACTTTTCCGATCATCAATATCTCCACACCAATCACTGTCAGAGTATCCAATCAGCTTGTAATCTTCTGTCCTCGAGTAGAACAATCCATGTGACGCTGTTCCTTGAATGTACCTGAGGATTCTCTTTAACGCCTTCCAGTGTGAGTAAGTTGGGTTCTCCATGAACCGACTCACAACTCCAACACTTAGTGCAATATCTGGCCTTGTGCATGTGAGGTAGCGAAGGCTTCCAACCAAGCTTCTGTACCTTCCTGGATCAACTTGTTCTCCTTCATCAAACTTTGAAAGTTTTGCTCCAGGTTCCATGGGTGTTGATACAGGGTTGCACTTCTCCATCTTGAAGTCTTTCAAGATCTTCTTCGCATATGTCTCCTGTGATACAAAGATGCCTCTTTTTGTTTGTTTAACTTCCAGACCAAGAAAGAACTTCATCAAGCCTAAATCAGTCATCTCAAACTCCTGTTTCATTCTTCTCTTGAAGTCTTCTATCATCTCATCACTGTTACCCATGAAAATGAGGTCATCAACATAAAGAGCAACAAACAAAATGTTACCTCCATTTTTCTTGATATAGAGGGCATGCTCGTAGGGACATTGCTCAAACCCATTCTCCTTGAAATATGCATCAATGCGAGTATTCCATGCTCGCGGTGCTTGCTTTAGCCCGTAAAGTGCCTTCTTCAATTTCAACACCTTTGTTTCTCCTCCAAGTTTCATATAACCTGGTGGTTGCTCAATGTAGACTTCTTCTTCGAGTACACCATTCAAGAATGCTGTCTTGACATCCATTTGGAATATTGGCCATTTGTACTGAGCAGCTTGAGAAATTAGTAGCCGGATTGTCTCCATTCTTGCGACAGGGGCAAAGACTTCATCATAATCGATTCCTTCCTTTTGCTTGTATCCCTTTGCAACAAGTCGAGCTGTGTATCGTTCAATCTCCCCTTGTGCATTCATCTTTTTCTTATAGACCCATTTCACTCCAATGGCCTGACTTCCTTTGGGCAATTCAGTGAGCTCCCATGTGTTGTTGCGTTCGATTGCTTCAATTTCCTCATTCATGGCTGCTTTCCATTTTTCATCTAGTACGGCATCTTCATACTTGATATTTTCAGCATCTGCCAAAAAAACATACAAGATGTACCTCTGTAGAGTCGTACAAATCTTGGAGACTTCTCATTCGGGGTTGTCGTGGCTCATCTTCTTCTTCTTTTTCTTCAACAATTTCAGGATCTGTTGATAGAATTGTCGGAACAACGGCTGACGATTCTCCGACTTCATTTGTAACTTCCTTTGAGTTATTCCAGTCCCATTCACTTGCTTCATTCACTCGCACATCTCGACTGACTATCACCTTCTTGCTTATCGGGTCATACAGCTTATACCCTTTTGTGAGTCCATCATATCCGATAAAAACATATGCTTTGCTTTTATCTTCCAGCTTCATCCTTCGCGGATCTGTTACATGTGCATAGGCTACACTACCGAATATTTTTAGATGAGAGACGGTAGGCTTCTTACCACTCCATGCTTCCAGTGGTGTTCGATTCTTCAACTTCATGTGTGGGCACCGATTCTGTATGTAGACGGCACACATCACAGCTTCTGCCCAGAATTCTTTGGGCATCTTCTTGCTTTTCAGCATCGACCGAACCATATCTAGGATGGTCCTATTCTTCCTTTCAGCTACTCCATTTTGTTGGGGCGAGTATGGTGCTGTCATAAATCTTCTTATGCCTTCTCGTTCACAGTATTCTCGGAAGGCTGTCGAGGTGTATTCGCCTCCTCTATCGGATCGAATTGCTTTGATGGATCTGCCAGTTTCTTTTTCGACACTCGCCTTGAATATTTTGAAAACCTTGAATGCCTCGGATTTTTCCTTCAGCAAATAGACCCACGTCCTTCGGGAGAAATCATCGATGAAAGAGATGAAGTATCTCTTTCCACTGAAAGATTCGGGAGTAATTGGTCCACATATATCGGTGTGGAACAGCTCAAGTGGATGCTTCGCTTCATATTCGGCCTTCTTTTGAAATGAGGCTCTTGTTTGCTTCCCGAGTACACAATTTTCACAGAATTCTCCTCCAAAATCCATGCTAGACAGTCCTTTCACCATCTTCATCTTCATTAGCTTTTTCAGGCCATCATAATGTAAGTGGCCAAAGCGGTGATGCCATAGTGACGCTTTATCTACTTCTTTGACTTGTAAGCATTTCCCTTGCAAGCTTCGCAGGTTCAACTTGTACATTCGATTTCTCTCCATTTCGACTCGAGCTATCAGACGTCCTTGCTTGTCTTTCAGATGCAACAAATGATCTTTTAGAAAGCTGAATGGAATCATTGTTCATATAGATGATTCTGCTGGATGGTTCTTTCATTCTTGCAAAACGTGTCAGAGAAAGCTAGCTGTTGTGGATTCAAACTTCTATTGCAACTCCTGTCAGTTGATGCGTTCTACCGCTGGAATGAGATATAAGTTAATAGTTTTTGTTGCGGATCATACAAGCTCATGTTCACTTCTCATTTGGGACAATCAGGCTGAGAGTATTTTAGGGAAGAGTGCATCTGTACTGCACAAGGAAATGACTGAGGTATCTTTAATTATTTCATTTAGTTTGATTACTTTTATAAATTATTAAGATTAATAATTCTAACGTTTTACATTTTCATGATTTAGGAAGTGGATTTCCCTTCATACATCTTTGAGAATTTAATGAACAAAAGGTTCATATTTAAAGTAACGATTGGAGATGGAGAAAATTGGAGGTTTGATCGTCCAATAACTGTTGATGAAATGAAAATCGCACAACCAGTTGATTTAGAAAGTCAAGTCGATGATGATTCAGGAATTTCAAATTCAATTTACTCCGAGAGTAACCAATCTTCTCAACAAACTCCCAGTTGCTCTAATGTCAAGACTATTGG
The DNA here is from genome assembly GCA_030278955.1 of Hygrophila difformis. Lineage (NCBI taxonomy): Eukaryota > Viridiplantae > Streptophyta > Magnoliopsida > Lamiales > Acanthaceae > Hygrophila > Hygrophila difformis. The sequence continues at coordinate 27,707,458 of JAOANR010000001.1, read as the reverse complement.
TGATGATGATACCGATCTCAAGAAGAATTTGATCGATGATTTTTCTTCTTCAAAATATGATACAAAAGCAACCGTTCAAATCAAGACAGAGAAGATTGATTGATAATCCAAGTTTATTCTACTGAAGTGCACATGTTCTTATTTCATTTTTTTTATCGTTGGAACCACATATTTTGTAGTTGAATCCATCATATTCAATGATTCCGAACATTATTCTGAAATTTTACATCGTTTTATTAATTATCATCTATCTTATGTTGAATCATTTATCTAATTAAACATTTACATTTAATTATAATAAATTTTATAACATTTTGAATTTTTTTTGTTGTATTTTTTCCACTAAATATACAATAAAGTATAAGAATAATAGTAGATATCCATTAATTTTACAGATCGCTGTTAAAATCTGGGAAATATTACAATCAATCTCATCTAATTTTCTATGCAACAATTTTTCAATTTGTACATAATGGTATAATTCGTACAGGACCATTACTGCAAGATTCAAAATACTCTACTAATAATATCGTTTTCAATATCCAATTTAGAATATATTTACTATATATATTTTTAAGTCATTCAACACTTTGAGTATTAATTATTTATTCAAACTATACGTCATTTGGCAATTTTTTATATTTTCTAATTAATTAAAAATGTTTCATCGTACGTGTATTATTATATTTTTAATATTGTACCTAGATTTTTTTGAAATGCCTATCATATATTCATCTTTTCGTTAGATAATAAATAACTTCAAATTCCTATGAAATTTATATCGTTCATTACTTTACCCTTTTTTCCAATAATTTCTCATTTATTAGTAATACATTATTATGTATCAATAAATCTAATATTTGAATAGTGAATAAAAAAAGAACTGTAACATCATTGTTTTGATATCCATTTAGTTTATTTACTACTCATTTAAATTAACCTCGAAATCCGTGTCATAATTATTTGTTAATTAAGAATATTTAATTGTTTTATATTAAAATTAAGTATCAGAATTATTTTTTCTGGCGGGAATTTTTATTTGTTCATGAATTTAATATTTTTTGTGATAAACAATTCAACTCCTTTATTATATTAGATGATATGATATTGTTTTTCACTTTGCAAGAAACATGAGGAATACATCCAAGAGGAACAATGATGGGAAGGAAAACATCGGAAATTCTGAAAATATTTCTCAAAATTCTCGAATTAAAATTCGAAGAATGGATGGAGAAACACAAAAAAAATACTCAATACCATCCGCTTCGAATCAGAATTTATCAAGTCCTTTTGGCAGGATTCCTCTGAGTTGCATTTCAAATGGTAGTGTTCTATCATATGATATGAATTAAATATTTACTGAAAATTCATTATATAATTTTCATTTCTATATATTGCAGGTATTGATGTATTATGCAATACATCATTTTCGCGAATTCCACCCGATCAACCTATCCAAAACCAAAGTTCGTCTCAAGTATCAGGTTGCAACGTTCTTCTCTATCTCGAATATATATGTTTAATATTGTTGTAATTTATAGTAAAAATACATTGAAATATATATAATTCTTTTCTCATAGACTAAACATTTAAATTCACAATAAATATCATCCAATATATAAACGCATTGCAAGAATAAATAATTTCATTCACATCATAGTAGTTCAATTATTATTAATTTGATGTGTCAATTAATAATTATATATGATTTCTTAAATATAATGTCTTCTGCAGTGCTCTCCCGCGATTTTGTGTTAACAAAAAATAATGAAGAGCCAGAAAAACATGCTTCATCATCTGTGAACGAAGGTTTGAATTTATTTTCAAAAAAATTGGATGACAATTTATAATGAATTAAACACAATTCTATTCGATGTATTGAATTGCAGATATTCCTTATACTTCGAATGGCCATGAGGATTTGATTGGTCTTAACAATTTACCTCTATCTGCATTTATAGGTAAATATTTAATTTTCAACCTTTAACATTATATTAAACATCGGTTTTGATTTCCAATTTTTTTTCCCAGAATACTACGATCTAGGGGATCCAACCTATGCATGCGATCATTGCCAGGCGAATTTTTGGTATGAGGAAAGACTTGGCAAACACTACAGGAGCAAACATCCAAAATATAGTGTTTGTTGTTTGAGCGGGAAAACAAGTATTCCTAGAATGCCAGAACCTCCTCAATTATTAAGGAATTACTTTTTTGGTAATAGCCGCAAGAGTAGGAATTTCCTACATCACATTAGAGCTTATAATTCTATGTTTAGTTTCACATCAATGGGAGGTAAGGTTGATAGAACCATAAATAATGGATCCTGTCCACCGATGTTCCGTATTAGTGGTCAAAATTATCATTCGATCGGAACTTTACTTCCTCCTGAGGGAAAAAATCCACAGTTCGGGCAACTCTATATATTTGATACCGACAATGAAATCAAAATCGGATAAATGCTTTATGGTAAATATCCTGCTCTCCACAGTAGTTTAATATTTTTCTTTACACTTCATTCTCTATTCTTTTATGCATATAAACTTATATAATAATTTTTTTTTCAGTGGACCCAATGGCAGTGCACCTGAGCTTGATATTGAAATTGTTGCTGCCCTCCGAAAAATGCTGGACCAGCATAATGTTCTTACAATGTCTTATCGTATGGCGAGGGATAGATTAAACAATGACAATACAATAAATTTAAAACTTCGACTTATAAGTAGTCGAGCTCACGATGGAAGGACATACAATGCCCCTTCCGTTTCTGAAGTTGCTGCTCTTTTAGTGGGAGACTTCGATGAAAACTTGGAGGACAGAGACATAATTATTGAAAGTCACAATGGATCTCTGCAAAGGATAAATGAATCACATCCATCTTTTCTTGCTCTGCAGTATCCATTGTTGTTTCCTTATGGCGAGGACGGATTCAGAGATGGTATACCTCGGAATCATACTGGAGTAATGAAAAGAATCAATATTACTCTCAGAGAATATTTATGTTTCAGACTTCATCCCAGAGAATCTGAATTGTCTCTCATTTTTTTATCTAGAAGGTTATTCCAACAATTTTTAGTTGATACATACACAATGGTTGAGACTGGGAGACTTCTATATATCCGAAACAACCAGAAGAAATTGAGATGTGATCTGTACAAAGGACTGCATGATGCTCTTTTGGAGGGAGAATCCGAGGCTACTAATTGTGGAAAGCGTATTATATTACCTTCATCATTCACTGGCGGTGCGAGGTATTTAATACAAAATTATCAAGATGCAATGGCAATTTGTAGGTGGGCTGGGTATCCCAATCTATTCATTACATTCACGTGCAATCCTACTTGGCCTGAAATAACTAGATATGTTGCGAAGTATGGTTTGAAGGCTGCCGACAGAGCCGACATTGTTTCCCGAGTTTTCAAGATGAAATTAGACCTAATGATTCAGGATTTTAAGCGTGAAAAAATTTTTGGAGAAGTGAAAGCAGGTAAGTACCATTTCCTCTTGATATTTATTATTTATTTATATATGTATTTATTTATTTAGCAGTTTTTATTTGTTGCAGTTGTATATACAATTGAGTTTCAGAAGAGAGGACTACCCCATGCGCATATATTATTGTTTGTTCGCGGTGGAAATAACGTATGGAGTCCTCAAAAAATTGACGAGATCATTTCAGCTGAATTTCCTGACAAAGAGAATGATCCTGTATACTATGAAGCCGTTTGTAATTTAATGCTTCATGGTCCATGTGGTTCCGCATTGAAGAATGCTTCCTGCATGATAAACGATCGATGTTCAAAGTATTATCCGAAGCGTTTTGTCGACTATACTTCAGTTGATGATGAGGGATATCCTGTTTATAGACGTCGTGACAATGGCAGAAATCTTGAGAAAAATGGTTTCTTATTTGACAATCGCCATGTTGTTCCACATAACAGGTATCTCCTCATAAAGTACGGTGCACATATAAATGTTGAATGGTGTAATCAGAGTCGATCGATCAAGTATTTATTTAAATATGTTCACAAAGGCTATGATCGAGTCACAGGTTCCTTTTATGAAAGTACTGGAATAGACAGGTCCAAGGATACAACTGATGAAGTGAATAACTATTATGACTTCCGCTATATATCGCCATGTGAGGCTGCATGGAGACTCTTCATGTTTGATATTCACTACCGTACTCCATCTGTTGAACGTCTTGGTTTTCATATGCCAGGAGAACAGCCTATTGTCTTCTCAGAAGATTCATCTATTACAACAGTAGTTGATCAAGCACGGGTGAAGGAATCTCAATTTTTGTCATGGTTCAAAGCAAATTCAAAATACGAACAAGCAAGGGAACTCACCTATACTGAATTTCCATCAAAATTTGTATGGAAGGATAAATCAAGAGAATGGGTACCTAGACAAAAAGGATATTCAGTGGGAAGGATGAGCTACATTCATCCTCGAGCGGGTGAATTGTACTACATGAGATGTTTGCTCAATGTTGTCAAGGGCCCTAGGAGTTTCGAAGAGTTGCGGAAGATTGATGGCGTCCAATACAGTACATACAAAGATGCTTGCTATTCACTAGGACTTCTAGAGGATGATGGTGAATACATTGAAGCAATGAAGGAGGCCAGCAATTGGGCATCTGCGTCTAGCCTAAGAAATCTTTTTGTTTCAATACTGCTCTCATGTTCTTTAACATCTCCCGGTGATTTTTGGACGAAATCCTGGCATTACATGTCTGATGATGTATCATACAGAAATCGTGAGTTCACATTTCATTTGAATATAAATTTCAATATAATATCCTATTTTTAATCGATAATTTGTTTAATTATTTTTTTTTTGTATTTAAATTACAAATAGTTAAATTTTTTTATTGGCAGCTTCCATCATTGGAGATTCTGAGGTACAGAATGTCATTTTAATTGAAATTGAGAAATCTCTACGACTCGCAGGGATGAGCCTAAGCAATTTTCCTGATATTCCTTATCCCACTGGATTAGAATCAATCATTGATGCAAACATTCTTATTATTGATGAACTCTCATACGATCGTGCAGCTCAGATTCAGATACATAAAAATTTTATGGAGAAATGCACTGTTGAGCAGCTTCACGTACATGATTCTGTTTTGCATGCTATTAATTCAGGAAACGGTGGTGTATTTTTTCTCTATGGTTATGGTGGAACGGGTAAAACATTTGTGTGGAATGGTTTGGCTGCTGCATTGAGATCTAAAGGAGAAATTGTTCTTTGTGTTGCTTCGAGTGGCATCGCAGCGTTATTACTTCCAGGCGGAAGAACAGCTCACTCGCGTTTCAAAATACCAATTGAGGTAACAGAAGATTCCATGTGTGGAATTTCACCAAAATCTCCTCTTGCGTGTCTAATTCAAAAAGCAAAATTGATCATATGGGATGAAGCTCCCATGACTCACAGGCATTGTTACGAAGCACTAGACAGAACATTGAGAGATGTCATGAGGCCTTTAAACAGCGAGAATACAGAGTTACCATTTGGTGGAAAAACAATTGTTTTTGGTGGTGACTTTAGACAGATTCTTCCTGTAATTCCAAAAGGAACGAGGCAACAGATTGTAAATGCAAGTTTGAATTCTTCAAAATTATGGAATCTGTGCACAGTCTTCGAATTAACCAAGAATATGAGACTCCAAACTGCATCTACACCTGATGAGAGATCAGAACTAGACATTTTTTCGAGATGGTTATGTTCTCTTGGAGATGGTCTTCTTAATAGAGACAATGATGGTCTGGGAAATGTAGAGATTCCTCCTGATTTAATCATTCATTACAAGGATGATCCTGTAAGTGCAATTGTCTCAGCTGTATATCCTTCCTTTGAAGATCAAATGTTTAACTCAAGTTATCTGAAAGAGCGTGCTATTCTTGCTCCCACAATCAAGTCTATTGATGTTATCAATGCTTATATGATGTCACTCAACAAAGAAGAAAGCAGGACATATTTTAGTGCAGATGTTGCATCTCCTTCCGAAGGCGGTTTCTCAAGTTTCTCCGAGATCCATACTCAGGAATTCCTCAATTCCATTAATTGTTCGGGCATGCCTGCACATTCTCTCACGCTGAAAATTGGAACACCAGTAATGTTGCTCAGAAACATTGATTCAACTAATGGACTGTGCAATGGAACAAGATTGGTTCTCACAAGAATGGGGAAAAATGTACTTGAGGGAGAAGTATTGAATGGTGACCGTACTGGAGATAGAGTCTTGATTCCACGAATGAGCATGACGTCTTCTGATCGCAGGATACCTTTTAAATTTGTAAGACGACAATTTCCTCTAATTGTCTCTTATGCCATGACGATCAACAAGAGCCAAGGTCAGTCTTTACATCATGTTGGAGTTTTCTTGAATGAACCAGTTTTCACTCACGGACAATTATACGTTGCTGCTTCACGTGTTGTGCGGCGTTCCGGTTTGAAATTTTTATTGTCTAGAAGTCATAATCTTGATGAAAATAATCTGACATTGAATGTGGTGTATAGAGAAGTTCTTCAAAAGATTTGAACAGTTTGGTTTCATCATTTACCATCTATAAACAATTTATTTTTCTTTAGTTATCAAACCATCATTCATGAATCCATTTTCGTATAATCATAATATTATTCATTACAAGCGAAATCTATCTATGCAAATTACAAGTATTTTTCTTGCAATATCATTTATTTAGATTTTTCAACAGTTGATTCTTCTCTTTAGTTAACAATATTCTATTTTTTTATGTTATGCATAAATAAGTTATATAATTCAATATATCTCTATTATTTATACCGACAATAATATTCCTCACAAATATTATTATATTGAATACAATCGAAGTGTTCTCTTACAATAATTTATCAATTCATGTCTTACTTCAATCCCCTATATATTGTATCGTTTAATATACAACTTTTAATATATTATATACACTATTGTTATTTGTTATAGGACCAAAGTTGTAAATTTCCATTCAAAGTTGTTAAAAATACTATAAAAAATAAACTTCTAATCTCTATTAATTATCAATTGATAGGACCAGAAATGCAATAACGAATATTAGATAGAAATATTTTTTTACACTTCTATCTATCGATATATTCTTCCTTTATATTTAATAATGAAAAAATAATTCTTAATAAAATATAGCCGAATTATTATTTTCACTTATTAAACACTTATGATTAAAAATAAATTCATGTTTTATTTAAATAATTTAAATTAATTATCTACTATCAATCTAATCGTCATGTCACTACACGATTATAATTTTCATTTTAATTTTATTTGAATAAAATTGTTGTGTATATAATTGCGATTTGTATTCATTAATAAACGAAATGAAAATTTATCGAAAATTGAAAATATATCTTTTAGGATAACATATAAATAATAATCTTAATTACATGACCAAATAATAATAATAATCAGCTATTATTTTTTATATTAGCATATAAATAACTTACAAAAAATTAGAAAATCCCGCGGGTACCGCGGGTGGTATGTCTAGTTTATATTTAATATAATTAAATATACTCCCTCCGTTTTTTAAAGATAGCTACAGACCCACCCAGCACGCAATCCAATGCACATTTTAAACCATTAATAACTCAAATTCGGTACATGTAAAAATTCTAAAAGTTTGATATTTAAAATCTACAAGACGAGACAAATCTAACAAGATCACACTTGACTATATTTTAACTTGTATAACCACGATAAAACTTTAAGTCAAAGTATATAAGTGAACAGTACACGATAAAACTTTAACTTGACTATATTAAATTATTTATTTAAATAATAATGCTAGAAAAATATTATAAAATATGATAGTACTTCCTTCGTCCCACCTCAAACGTTTTGTTACGGTTGTGCATGAGAATTAAGGTAGAGTTGATTTGTGAGTAAATGATGGGGTCCGTATAGTTGTTGGATGGAGGGAGAAATTATTTCCATTTATAGAAAATGAACATTTCTAATGGGATATAAAAAAACAGTAAGTATAACATTTATAATGGGATAAAGGAATACTACTCCCTCCGTCCCGCGAAGATTGAAGCCTTTCTTTTGGGTACGGTAATTTAGGTAGTGGAGTTTAGTAGTTAAAGTGGTGTGGGTATTTGTGTTTAAGATTATAATGAATTTTGATACTGTTTATTGTTTAACTTTGACTTAATATTATCTTAGTGATGTAATTTGAGAAAAATATTCAAGTGTGGTCTTGTTAGAATCGTCTAATCGTGTAGTTTTAGAATATATATTTTATACAATTTTTATTTGTATCAATTTTGTAATATTAAGAGTTAAAGAAATATAAAGGACTTTGTGTAGGAAAGTAATAATGCATTGGAATTTGTGCAGAATAGTAAAAGTAAGTATTTTTAATGGGATTTGACAATAATTAAGATTCTAATCAAACTTATATTAAGTTAATTTTTCTAAAAACGGAAAGGGTTCAAACTTCGTGGGACACCCCAAAAAGGAATAGGGTTCAAATTTCGTGGGACGGAGGAGTACATAACAGGGTTAACAATTTTGAAATTAATCCTATACTTATTAGAGATGGGCAAAAAATCTATTGTGATTGAGACTACACGGTGAGGCTTAGATTGCAGCCCTTGAATTATAATTGCTGTCTGCCATGTCAAGTGAGAAGTGACAGAGACAGATGTTACGTACGAACCAATTAATTAATATATGTACTCTATCCCTTTTAAAAAACATGTCCATGTTTTCTTTTTCTAGCATTATTATTAATTGTTTGTAGTTTTGCTTAGCTTAGCTGTAGCCACCTTGGATCCTTATAGTGGAAAAGGACAGTACTATGAATTAATTACTGAGGACGATAGAATCTCGATGAATCCATTGCATTAGCATACAGGACTGATGTGATCGGTGGGACATTGGGTGGATAAGGCTATAAAGAGTTCTGACATTGGATGGTCGAGGGACGTTCTACCAACTAAATAGATCCACTTGACTACTTTTCAATCTGCAAGTCTTTGCTGCACTCTTTTCATCCCTAAACCCTAAATAAATCCACTTGGTTTTCCAATATGCAAGTCTTTGCTGCACTTTCTTCATTATGTAGTTCTTGATACTCTTTTGTGAATCAAGAGGCATTCCAAAAGTACTTACCAAGATCATTGGTATCATGGTTCGCCGTCTCGGCCGAGATCTCGCCGAGTCGTAACTGGAAGGACAGGTGCCGTTTCGAGAACAATACCCGGTTCAATTTTTAACTAATCTTCCCGATATCGCCGAAAAATTGCCCGGTATGCCGAGATTTTCGAGATATCGCCGAGATTTCACCGATACCACCTAGATTTCGCCGATATTTCATTTATATATTTTTTGCTATAAAATACCCGATATTTATCTGATACGCCGCGACCGACGTGGAATTACCGCGACCGCGACGCGACCGGTTCCCGTGATGGCGAACCATTTGGTATAAAAAATATTGGTAATTGCTTTTACTGAATTAGTAGTAACTGTAAATTAAAAAAACTTAGATAATCCTGCATGCACATGAGCTTCACGTTTATTCTAGTGTTTTTTTTTATTATTTATTTTTAAATTCTAATATTACAAATATGAAATTCTAAAGTTGTGGTTGATATGGAAGAAAACTTTTGATTAAAAAAGTTAAAAATATTATTCTATCTTTTTTCAAGGTGGAATTAAGTGATAGGAGGAGGGAGTAATGGAAAATTATGTGTGGTGATTTAAAGACAATGGAGAAATGAGGGATTGATGATAGGGAGGAAAAATGGATAAATTCACTAATCACTTCATTTTTATTCTTTATTATCAAGCAAAGTAAAATAAAATCAATTTATAAAATGCTACTATAATTAAAATTTTAAATTTTAAAATATTAATTGAATTATTTATATTTTTAATATTATTAGATGTTTTAAAATTGAATCAAATTTTAATTTACGACTTTAAGGGTTAATGGGTTGTAAAACAAATATAGTTTATATTTTAATTAGATTTTCCAATTTTATGCATAGTTTATGCTAAAAAAGGTATATATAACAAATATTGTCACCAATGAAATATTAAGAAAACAATACCAAAATTTAATAAAACCATTGACAATAAATCTAAAACCATTACTAATTTAGAGGATAAATAAACGGAAAAATAGATAAAAATGTCCTTTTTCTTTGTATTTTTGCCAAATCAATCCCATCCCAATTTTTGTTCCCTTTTAATCCGTTTCCTTTACTAATCCAAACCAATTTAGTCCTAAGTTCACTAATGACTTGAGATTAAGTGATATGGCAACTTAAAATTACAAAAGAATGTCATATCTGTGGTCAAAGTCCAAATAGAGTACAAATCATTCGAACCCAATAAACATTTCTTCTCCCAGCAATCCACTTTGCATTTCCCCAAAAGAAAACCCTTGTTCCTTGATTCCATCCCTCAGCACTCACTCTTGAAATTTAAATGCTCCCAATCTCGAAATCATCTCAGACTTTCAACACTCCCGGCCAAGATATCATTAACATGTTGCAGCTCTCAAGACAAGATATTTTCAATATCTTTCTCAATTCCATATTGCATCTTTGAAATTCAGAAGCATATTGTAGACTTGGTCTTCACTGTCCATTGCTTGGCATCCAGAATCCCTTCTTGACATGCCCATGCCACCCATGCGTCCATCACTTCAAATAATGGTGGATTCGTAAGTTATGCTGATGATAATAAATCCATCGATTCAAATAATGATAATTATTAAGTTCGATTTGCACTCCATTCCCATCATTATTCAATTTAATTGTATCACTACTGATCATCGTCCCACCAACCACCCTCATTTCAGCCATCCATGGGTCCCCCTCAGCCCGATTTCCGTCATCCACCAGACTCCATAGCAACCATTATCCTCCCCATCGTTACAACAGCCGCTGCCATCCTTCGTCCGATCTCCACTGTAGATTTGATATCTCACACACACAAGAACACTTTACACTTTTGATATCTAAAAATGATAACTTAAAGCGGAGAGTTGTTTAGCTAAAGCTGTTTTGTATATCTTGCTTTGCTTCGCTCTAAGAATTACAACAATCTAAGAACATATTTATAGAAATGAAAATGCACACAAGACAATCAACACATGTTAAACTATTCTTATGAAGGCTTCAATACTTTCGGCGCCGGAGATGAGAATTCAACTTGTATGGCTTTACTGTTACTTTGATGGCTTCAACAAGTGCGGCATTTGATGTTTATGCCGTTTTTTTTTAAACAAAACTCCCCTGTAAACTTCAAATGTTTCTGCCATCTGTCATCCCTATCAATTTCTTTAATTTGTCGAGCAGTACCTTTGGCAATGGCTTTGTAAATATGTCTGCCACTTGTTCTTGGCTTGCCACATGCATTAGTTCCACATTTCCGTTTTTCACATGATCTCGGATGAAGAGGAAACGAACATCAATGTGTTCGCTTCTTTCATGATTCACTGGATTCTTCGCCAATTCAATTGCGGATTTGTTGTCTATGTGAATCACTGTTCCACTTGATTGCTTCATCTCCATCTTGCTCAACAGATTTCTAAGCCATACTGCATGACATACACACCAAGAAGCTGCTACATATTCAGCTTCACATGTTGAGAGCGTCACGATCGGTTGCTTCTTTGAAAGCCAAGTAAAAGCAGTATTTCCCATAAAGAACACGTACCCTGCAGTACTTTTCCGATCATCAATATCTCCACACCAATCACTGTCAGAGTATCCAATCAGCTTGTAATCTTCTGTCCTCGAGTAGAACAATCCATGTGACGCTGTTCCTTGAATGTACCTGAGGATTCTCTTTAACGCCTTCCAGTGTGAGTAAGTTGGGTTCTCCATGAACCGACTCACAACTCCAACACTTAGTGCAATATCTGGCCTTGTGCATGTGAGGTAGCGAAGGCTTCCAACCAAGCTTCTGTACCTTCCTGGATCAACTTGTTCTCCTTCATCAAACTTTGAAAGTTTTGCTCCAGGTTCCATGGGTGTTGATACAGGGTTGCACTTCTCCATCTTGAAGTCTTTCAAGATCTTCTTCGCATATGTCTCCTGTGATACAAAGATGCCTCTTTTTGTTTGTTTAACTTCCAGACCAAGAAAGAACTTCATCAAGCCTAAATCAGTCATCTCAAACTCCTGTTTCATTCTTCTCTTGAAGTCTTCTATCATCTCATCACTGTTACCCATGAAAATGAGGTCATCAACATAAAGAGCAACAAACAAAATGTTACCTCCATTTTTCTTGATATAGAGGGCATGCTCGTAGGGACATTGCTCAAACCCATTCTCCTTGAAATATGCATCAATGCGAGTATTCCATGCTCGCGGTGCTTGCTTTAGCCCGTAAAGTGCCTTCTTCAATTTCAACACCTTTGTTTCTCCTCCAAGTTTCATATAACCTGGTGGTTGCTCAATGTAGACTTCTTCTTCGAGTACACCATTCAAGAATGCTGTCTTGACATCCATTTGGAATATTGGCCATTTGTACTGAGCAGCTTGAGAAATTAGTAGCCGGATTGTCTCCATTCTTGCGACAGGGGCAAAGACTTCATCATAATCGATTCCTTCCTTTTGCTTGTATCCCTTTGCAACAAGTCGAGCTGTGTATCGTTCAATCTCCCCTTGTGCATTCATCTTTTTCTTATAGACCCATTTCACTCCAATGGCCTGACTTCCTTTGGGCAATTCAGTGAGCTCCCATGTGTTGTTGCGTTCGATTGCTTCAATTTCCTCATTCATGGCTGCTTTCCATTTTTCATCTAGTACGGCATCTTCATACTTGATATTTTCAGCATCTGCCAAAAAACATACAAGATGTACCTCTGTAGAGTCGTACAAATCTTGGAGACTTCTCATTCGGGGTTGTCGTGGCTCATCTTCTTCTTCTTTTTCTTCAACAATTTCAGGATCTGTTGATAGAATTGTCGGAACAACGGCTGACGATTCTCCGACTTCATTTGTAACTTCCTTTGAGTTATTCCAGTCCCATTCACTTGCTTCATTCACTCGCACATCTCGACTGACTATCACCTTCTTGCTTATCGGGTCATACAGCTTATACCCTTTTGTGAGTCCATCATATCCGATAAAAACATATGCTTTGCTTTTATCTTCCAGCTTCATCCTTCGCGGATCTGTTACATGTGCATAGGCTACACTACCGAATATTTTTAGATGAGAGACGGTAGGCTTCTTACCACTCCATGCTTCCAGTGGTGTTCGATTCTTCAACTTCATGTGTGGGCACCGATTCTGTATGTAGACGGCACACATCACAGCTTCTGCCCAGAATTCTTTGGGCATCTTCTTGCTTTTCAGCATCGACCGAACCATATCTAGGATGGTCCTATTCTTCCTTTCAGCTACTCCATTTTGTTGGGGCGAGTATGGTGCTGTCATAAATCTTCTTATGCCTTCTCGTTCACAGTATTCTCGGAAGGCTGTCGAGGTGTATTCGCCTCCTCTATCGGATCGAATTGCTTTGATGGATCTGCCAGTTTCTTTTTCGACACTCGCCTTGAATATTTTGAAAACCTTGAATGCCTCGGATTTTTCCTTCAGCAAATAGACCCACGTCCTTCGGGAGAAATCATCGATGAAAGAGATGAAGTATCTCTTTCCACTGAAAGATTCGGGAGTAATTGGTCCACATATATCGGTGTGGATCAGCTCAAGTGGATGCTTCGCTTCATATTCGGCCTTCTTTTGAAATGAGGCTCTTGTTTGCTTCCCGAGTACACAATTTTCACAGAATTCTCCTCCAAAATCCATGCTAGACAGTCCTTTCACCATCTTCATCTTCATTAGCTTTTTCAGGCCATCATAATGTAAGTGGCCAAAGCGGTGATGCCATAGTGACGCTTTATCTACTTCTTTGACTTGTAAGCATTTCCCTTGCAAGCTTCGCAGGTTCAACTTGTACATTCGATTTCTCTCCATTTCGACTCGAGCTATCAGACGTCCTTGCTTGTCTTTCAGATGCAACAAATGATCTTTTAGAAAGGTTGAGTATCCTTTCTCTGCGAGCTGGCCAAGACTCAAAATGTTGTTTTTGAGGTCTGGGACATAGTAAACATCTTGGATTGTCCCTATCAAGCCATCATTCTGTGTGAAACATATCGTACCTCGGCCTTTGACTTGTACTTTTGATGCATTTCCGAATGATACATGACCAGTGTCAACTTTCTGCATTTCTTTGAATAGATGCTCATCATAGCACATGTGGTTGCTTGCTCCAGAATCGAGGTACCAGGATGTGTCATTGTTGACATCGTTGTGCGCCATCATGAGAACACCTCCATTTGCTTTGTCTTCCACGACTAGGTTGGTTGTCTCTTCCACTCGTCTGTTGGCCCGACACTCTTTTGCAAAGTGTCCCATCTTGCCACAATTGTAACAACCCTCGTTGTTGCAGTCTTCGGCATGGTGACCATATTTGTGGCACTTTTGGCATTTGACGTGGGAATAATTTGATCAACCGCCTCTTCCTCGAGCGCGTCCTCTTCCACGCCAGTTTGCTTGACTTCCTTGAAATTTGTCCTTATGGTATCCTTCATAATTGTTGCCTTGGATACCACGACCGTATCCACGACTTCCACGGTCATGTCCTCTCCCCCGAAAATTTCGAGTGTAGAGAACCTTTTCATCTTTAATTGATGCCTTGGTCTGGAGTGCCTGGTCGAGTGACTCCTCTTTCTTTTTCTTTTTTCTTTGTTCGTGTGCTTCGAGAGATCCAGCGAGCTCTTCAACGGTGAGCACTTTGAGATCTTTCGATTCTTCAATCGCACACACAACATTTTCGAAATCATTGGTTAATGATATCAATATTTTCTCGACAATTCTGGCATCGGACAATTCTTCACCATTCCGATTGAGTTGGTTTGCCACTGTCTGGACACGTGTGATGTAGTCGGACACATTTTCTGACTCCTTCATCTTCATGATTTCAAGCTCTCCACGAAGGGTTTGGAGACGCACTTGCTTTACCCGGTCGACTCCTTTGAATGATTTTTCGAGGATGTCCCACGCTTCTTTTGAGGTGGTGGCACCGGATATTTTTTCGAAGCCTGATTCGTCCACGGATCGGAATAACATGTACAGGGCTCCGCTATCTTTGGACCGCGCATCTTTCAATGCTTTTTGTTTAGCTGCGGTTAATTTCTCGGTATTTTTTGGTTCTTCAAAACCATTTTGAATCACGTCCCATGCATCTTGAGCTTCGAGAAGGGCTTTCATTTGAATACTCAATTTCTCGTAATTTGCTTTCGTAAGCTGCGGCAGTGACATTTGTCCCGTCATACTCGCCATTTGGACAATATCTGCAATAATTCCAAAATAATTGATATGAATTATTTCGGACTCGGTGGAAGACTCCAAAATTTTTTTTTTCTCCAAAATTTTTGATTTTTCGTGCTTGCTTGTACCACCCTTTATTAATTTCTTCAACTACTTAAAGAAATTAAAAGGGCTTGTCGGCTGACCCTTCCACCTCCACAACTACTTAATGCTTTCACCTCCACAACTACTTAATGCTTCCACCGCTCTTTTAATTTTTGATTGTCCCCACTTCAAAAAAGTCTGGACTCTCCTTTTTTTTGAAACGGTGGATCACCAAATTGAATTAAAATTCTGCTCACACTCACACTTCCTTTTGGAAGCAGCACCAGCGTAGCAGCAGGAGGAGCCGAGCAACAGCAGTGTCGGCGCAAGGCTGGATGCGAGTGGATGCGAGTGGCTGGATTGGGGGGGGGGGGTGGGCGGGCAGCGGAGGCTCGGTGCAGGGAGCAGCTCAGCAGAGGCTGGACTAGGCGGCAGACAGTTCGCCGAAAACAGAGAGTTGCAGGCGGCGGACAGCAGCTCGGAGGAAACCACGGTGGGTAAATTTAATTCTTTTAATTTGAGTGTTTATACTCAAACCTGTTTTGCTCTGAGTTTGGATCACTCAGGCTCTGATACCAATTTGTAGATTTGATATCTCACACACACACACGAACACTTTACACTTTTGATATCTAAAAACGATAACTTAAAGCGGAGAGTTATTTAGCTAAAGCTGTTTTGTATATCTTGCTTTGCTTCGCTCTAAGAATTACAACAATCTAAGAACATATTTATAGAAATGAAAATGCACACAAGACAATCAACACATGTTAAACTATTCTTATGAAGGCTTCAATACTTTCGGCGCCGGAGATGGGAATTCAACTTGTATGGCTTTACTGTTACTTTGATGGCTTCAACAAGTGCGGCATTTGATGTTTATGCCGTTTTTTTTTTCAACATCCACATCTCCAACTCTACCATCCACCCTTTGTTTCCAAAGGGTATCAGACGTCCTCGCTTCCTACCAATCTCCATTTTCATTTTCTATGACTATGACAACTCAACTGTGGTTTTGATTTGTAATCTCAAAATTTCAATCGCTTTTGTAGCACGTTGATTTAAATTTTCTTTTGAGTTTACGCTTGAAATCGTTGGGAGATTTCGGTTGAAATCGACATCAAGTTCATCAAAATTGGTGGAGAAACGAACTTCGAATAAAATTCGGGTCAAGAAACTGAAATTCCGGCCAAGATTGTGCAACAGCAGGCTACAATATGAATTTCAGAAATCCGAGCATAGATTTGTAATCCTCGTGTAGAGTGGAGTTGAACGAGTATACTTTTTTCATTTTTGAATGAGTTTGAATCCCTGACGGAATTACTATTCATCATCTTCTCCGGCGATCCATTTTAACTCCGGCGTCCTTTTTATGATCTGAAAGCAGTCACATGATCTTTGTGAGCTCTAGACTAATTTTTTTCATCGGAATTAGTGTTTGCAATGTGTTTTCAACGATTAGCAAAAAACGAATCACGGGAGTTGTTGTCCAAAATTTCTTTTTAGGGCACTGATTTTGCTTTGCTTTTCGTATTTCAGACTTGGAGAATGGAATTTTTACTCGGTTCCGAATAGGGGTGAGGAAAACTCGACTCGATCAAAACTCGATTAAAGTATTAAATTTTAACAATATAAAAATACAAAAATTATTAGACACAATTTAGTTTTATCAAGCCTAACAAACTTATATTTTGCAGCATAATAAATAAAACTGTCAATTCAAATTCAAATTATATACTATCTAGCCTAGTTAAATTTGAGCTAGAACTTTAAATTTTTTTACTGTACAAGCTCGAATTACACTGTTCAAGCTCGATACTCGACTCGATATCACCCCTAGTTCCGAACCTTAGAGCTTGTATAACTTGAGTAGGGATCTCTGTTGTCAAACGAGTCCGACCTGGCCATTTTTTAAGCCTAAACCTTCTCCAGTCATCTAATTTATTTTAATTAGAGAATTTCGGACTGTATTGGCATGGATTAGCAAACTTAACGGTCTAAAAAGGGCAAAAAAATCAAATAGGACATAATCGGCAAAAACAAATAAAAAAAGGATTATTTTGGCAATTATTCCATAAATAAACTAAGTTTACGTACTAATTTTAGAGGCAAATTATATTTAAACACTTTTATGTGAATTTTTTACATTTTATATGTGGGTTAGTTTGTTTTATTTGGATACAAATAAATAAAATGGGTCCAATATTTAAATATATATATATATATGATACAAAAATTAAATTTTTATATACTCCGTTGTATTTTTATATTTAATTTTTTCAAAAAATCTTATATTTATTTAGTTTTAAATTTGAAACATAAATGCACATATATATTAATTTGTTTTTAAATGCAAGGGGGCTAGGAGTTAGGACAATAGTATAGCTTATTAATTTTTTTTTTTAAATTATAGAATCGTTTTGATTTTTATAGATTCTCAGTTTGAAATGTTAGAACTTCATTGGGAATACTGACATGCATCTATAAGGAAAAATAAGTTTCAAACTTGAATTTGTGGCAAATAGATTTTCAATTTTTAACAAAGTGAGATTTTTTGTTTGCTTACCAAATATAAATTACTCTAAATATAGATCAATGAATTATATTTTTCTTCATTACTTAAACAAAATTATTTGCATCATCAATAGCTCTTTATACACTCAGACCAATTTTTTAAATAAATTATTTCAATGAAAATAAGTAATTTTACTAAAACATTAACTTTCACCATTCCCCTAATAATTGTAATTGTTTTGTATGATTTTTAATAAAATAAAAATATAAATAACATAAGCTCTTTATTATCCCACAGTAAATAATTAAATAAAAGTAAATTAGTGCAAGGCATTATGAATTAATTACTTACGGTATTAAACACCTATTCTTTTCACTTTCAGATTAATAAATTATTTCTATGGAAATAAGTAATCTAAACAGCGGAACAAGGCAGAGTAAAAACCTTGCTCTGATACCAAATATAAACTAACTGCAGTAGATTCACATATATCAATCTAAGTTAAATATTTGAATCAGCAGCAGAAGTAATTAAAAATCATAAATACCTCCCGCCATTGTTCTTTTGTGTAGAAATAGATCTCCGCCTTTATTCTTTTTTTTTTTTTTTTTTCAGGGAACGGTATTTATTCATTCAAATCCAAAGTTTAAAGTACAGGATATCCAAAGAAGCAAAAATGAGATTTCCCACCTTACAAACATCAAAATAGATTCTAACACATGAAAGTCAATCAGTCATCTTCTCATGACGGCGGCGCAGAGCACAAACTCAAGAGTGGCAAGCATACTCTATTATCAAAGAACTGCATGTGTCTTCCTTGATTGAGGTAAAATTCCCCGGTGCACAATAAATC
Source organism: Hygrophila difformis (assembly GCA_030278955.1). NCBI lineage: Eukaryota > Viridiplantae > Streptophyta > Magnoliopsida > Lamiales > Acanthaceae > Hygrophila > Hygrophila difformis. The sequence goes on along the minus strand of JAOANR010000001.1, from coordinate 27,688,664 downwards.
TTCCGAGATTCCACCGAAGTCTCATCCGAGCGCTACCTATTTGTTCTAAAAGCAAACTCAAGCCAATCGGACTGGCCAAAATATCGTGTGTGTCTTTGCCCTCTTAGGTGAACGGACAAAAGGCTCACTTTTGATACATCATAATGACAGTCCTAAAATTTGCTTAATACACACATTCCCCTGCTTAAAGTAATCAAATCCAGTGCGTCGAAACGAAGGGCGATGAAAGGATCTGATAGGGCCAAAGCTGCAGATGAAAAAGGATGAACGGTTCGTACGGATTGGGATGCCGAATGATAGGGCCAAAGCTATAGGTGAGCAAATGGGTGAACGGTTCATGCGAGTTGGGATGCCATCCATAAAAGTTCACATGAGATTCAAATGGTGTTGCAAATGAAGGCTCTCAGCCGTATTACATTCAAAACAAACCCTAAACTCCGCCTTTATTCTTGGACACTCGAACTGCCCAACTAAAATTATTCTTCTTCCGGATACAGCCGAATTAAAATTGAAATTATATTTAAACTGTGGCCTTATTTGAAGGTTTGTTTATGTGAATTGCATTTCATGAATGTTAAACCAGATTGACATGTAAAGTGGAATTAATATTGGTCGGCTAATACCGATTAAATTAATTCATTATGCATTTAATCCGGTTAATCACGTAAAGTGAAAGAAAGAGTGATTAAATCCTCGAATTAGATTCATGGCTCGATCCCCATTGAATCAGATCCCCAATCTAAATTTATGTCACAGTTCTACTTGTCGGGGTAGCTCCCTTATTGACAAGGTTTACAGGTAATTTAATACTATTTGCTCCGAAGGCTGGACTTGCCTTGCCCTGTCCCCCTTCAAAATTGTGTCCTCACCCCAAGCTGGGTGGTAGGCCAGAAATGATAAGACTTTCTATTGTGAAATCATATACAAAATTTTTTAATTTCTCGAAATTTTTAAATTATTTGAATTATGATACTATGGCTATCATTGTGATGTTTTTCATGTATGAATTTTACTTAGTTGTATTCAACTAAGATGCTATTGTTGCATTATTTTGGAAGGTGGTATGACTGGATTGGAGGATATACATCCCAATCAGTAATTTAATTTGGGTATCGGGTTTCAGAGGCGAGTGAACCATAAGCTGCGTATATTTTAGTATATTTGTAATATTTTACGCATGTTATAATTTCATGTAAACAGTTTGTACCTAATGACAGCATCCCCGTGGCGGTAATACTCCTATTTGGATAAATCGGTGTGTAACTACCCGGTTTTGGTAACCCAGGTCGGGATGCTACCGCCATACCTCCCAAGCACGACACGACTCATTCGAGCTCACTTAATAGATGTAAGGTTAAGGTATTTCAGAAAATAATTTAAAAACAAGCCCAATATACAATTGTAGAATAATATAGTCTATCACATGCAATATTTAAAGTAAATAGCAGCGGAAATAAAATCGGGCCGACATGGCCGAAACGTGTCGGATAAAACAAGTCCGAAATAATGCAACGTAAATGATGATGTTTTATTCCCCGAGCCCGATGCATGCATATGCTCATGCATATTCGCCATGCTCTGAAAAAGAAAATACAACGATTTTATCAGTATATAAAATACTGAGTAAGCAAACTACTAACATATGCTCGTCCAATTTTAGTCCCATAAGAATATCACATTCAATTTCAGTCACAAATTTATTAAATTGCTCAATTTTTGTTCCAACCTGGCCCGGTGAACACATGTTCATCCAGGCCTATGGAACAAGGCGAATTGGGGGCCCATTTTTAAAAAAAATTATTTTATTTAATATATGTATATTATGGTTTTATATGTATTGGATTCATTATCTATCACATATACTCTATAAAAGAATCTCTTTTATTGATTTAAATTTTACTCCTATTCACTAATCAATACTTTACTTTCGTCTCCATTCATATGTTAAATTTTCTATTAAATTTTTAGTTTCACGTCTGTTCTTATAATATACAGTGTACTTCAATTTTGTGATACATTGTTTTATGTTATATATATATATATTTTTATAGTGTTGTGTTTCTCAAATAAATTCAAAATTTTGTAACTAATATTTTTATTTATAATAAATGGGGCCTAATATTTTTTTAGAATAGGGCGAACAAAATTGATTAGACGGCACTGGTCCCAACTTTAAGTGAATCCACATTAAACCTTGTGTTAAAATTATTTTTTGGTCACATAAATTAAGACTGTAAACTATTTTAATACAATAATTACATATGGTATAATTTAAGTCACAAGTTTTTAAAATTAATCAAAATTGATCCCGATTTTAGATGGAAATTGTGGAACTTCATAAAATTTAGCAGTAATTTTGGAGATGACAAAGTATTTTAATAATCATGAGGAATGTAAACTTCAGAAGGCACTATTGTAACATCCCGGCCTGCTATGGAACCGGAGGTGCATTTAAGCTTCTTTCGTGATTGAAGTCTGGCCCCACAGGTCAACAAAACTTTTTCCAGTATGCTTTGGCCTCACTCGCGCACACCCTGGGAAGTCTCCCAGGAGGTCACCCATCCTTACGACTACTCCACAGCAAGCGTGCTTGCTTGCTTGCTGTGAAGTTCTTATAGTATGGTCACCAGAAAGGTGCACCTTGTTGACATTAGTAGATTTTTCAATCATTTTAAGCTATTCATTCATACTTTATCTCGAGGTATTACAATCCTCACCTGTGCAGTCCTCACCCGTGCACATCCTTGGAGACTTCCTAGGAGGTCACCCATCCTTAAGACTACTCCACAGCAAGCACGCTTAACTGTGGAGTTCATATAGTCTTATAGGATAGTCACCAGAAAAGAAATGTATACATTGTTGACATGAGTAGATTTTTTAATCCTTTTAAGCTATTCATTCATACTTTATCTCGCGGTATTACAACTATCGTTAAATCTGATGGAATCACATTTTCCATCCAATTTGGGACCAATTTTATTAATTTTAAAAAGTTGTAATTCAAATTATACCACATATAATTATAGAACTATTTATAGTCCTAATTTACATGATCAAAAGTAATTTTACAGAATGTTTAATGTAAATTCGATCAAAGTTGAGACCAAAATTTGGCGATTTCATAAATTAGTGACTAAAAGTGGACGTGATATTCTTATGGGACCATATTTGGACGATCCCTAATCTTGTGAGACTAGTTTTGAAATTAAGTCTTTTTGTATACGAATGGACAGAGACTCTGTAATCAATATCCCAATCTTCATAGAAGACGAATTCCGAAACTGAAATTCCCTCAAACCCATAGGAAAGAAACGCACCAAAATTGGCACTGACACCGTCCAACCACAATGCATAAAAAAAGGATAAAAACCAATATAGTCCCATAAGTATGTCAAAATTTCAAGTTGATCCCATATTAATTTTCATTAATGATTTGGTCCCACAATTTCTTAATTTTAGCTAATATAGTCTCAATTCACTTAATCATAGGATTAGGTTGAATATGACTTACTGATTTGCTCACATAACTTCTTTAATTTTTGACAACATGGTCCCAAATCATCATTCTAATGTTGGGATTAAGTGGATTGAAACCATATTGGCTAAAATTCAAAAGTTATGGGACCAAATTAGTGATGCAAACTATTATGGCATCAAATTAGAAATTAGATATACTGGGACTATTTTGGTTCTTATTTAGCATAGAAAATAAAAAAATAAAAAATAACTGCATTCAAACATAGATATAAGAGGTCAATGATGACGGCTGAAAACAATTTCTATCCTAATTGTCATGTACCCAAAGTTTCATCAGCATACTCCATCAATACGATTAAAGGAATTAATTGCACACTAATTAATAGTAGAAACAGCACAAGCCATATGCGCGAGAAAAATGCAGTCGGTGTGTCTGAATTAAATCTAAACATCGGAACACGGCAGAGGAAACACGTTGCTATGATACCAAACATAAAATAACTGGCAGATTCACATATATCAATCTAAATTAAATATGTGAATCAACAGCGGAAGTAATTAAAAATCATAAATACCTCACGTCATTGTTATTTTGTTTAGAAATAAATCTCCGCCTTTATTCCTGGACACCCGAACTGTCCAACTAAAATTGTTGTTCTTCCGGATACCGCCGAACTGCAACACAAATCAATTGCTCTTAATTGTAGGTTTTTCCCAATCCTTCTACTTCTATAACTGATGGTGTTATATGAATTGTTTTACTGTATAAGAAGTGGACTGAGGAACCGTAATGTTGCCGATTAAAACCTTTAATAGAACTCTGGCATCAACAAGTTCTCAACGTGGGGAGATAGATATGTGAAGGAATAATGGGTGGTCAAAAAAAATTTCAGTATATCTTGACCCATTGACTAAATAAATTTAAAAAATTTAAATTAAATAATAAATCAATTAATTAAATGAACCACTTTTAAAAAATCACAGTCTTACGTTAATTAGCAGCATGCATTGATTCGTCGTTTGTCTTCTTGTTTAATTTTTTTTTTTTGGATGAGCCATTGAAGGCTTGGGAAAGGGGTGGTGGGAGCTCATGCCACACAATTACAAAGGGAAATAAAAGGGAGGGATAAGGAGCCGGTGGGGAATCAAACCTTCAACCTTCCATTCAAAGTGAAGAGAATTGGGCTAAGTCTCATCCACTCTTCTTGTTTAATTTGGAATAATTAATTAAGTGATGTGCGGCCAAACATGTTTTTCATGTAGTAGTTGTAAATTGTAATGTACTCCCTCCGTCTCACGAATTGTGGCTCGTATTCCTCTTTGGGTTTTCCCACGAATTGTGGCCACTTTCCCTTTTTAGATAAATTTAATTAATATAAATATGATTAGAAACTTAATGGTTTCTAAATCCCATTAAAAGTAATCACTCTTAGTATTCTGCACAACTCCCAATACACATTTATTTTTCTACAAAAAGTTTATTGCATTTCTTTAATTCTTCATATTTTAAAATTGTTATAAATAAAAATTATATAAAATATATATTCTAAATCTAAACGTCTAGACGATTCTAACAAGACCACACTTGAATATTTTTCTCTAATTAAATCATTACAATAATATTTTGTCAAAGTTAAACAATAAAGAAAGTCAAATTTCATTAAAATTTTAAACACAAATACCCACATCACTTTAACCACTAAACCTCACCACACCCCACCATATAAATTATCGTGTCCAAAAGAAACGAGCCACAATTCGCGGGACGGACGGATTAGGTGTTTGTCTTGCATTGCATTAATTGGTTGACTGCATTTACACACACACACACGTACTCCTACTCCTCCGCTAGTATAAATAAAAGCAAAACTCTAGGGCCTAATCATAAATTTTAAAAGCAATGGCTACCATTCTCAACAAAACCGGCGGCGGCCTAATCCCCTTCCTCCTCTCCCTCATCATGACCTTCCTCCTCGCCCCGCCCCATGCCCTCTCACAAACCACCTCCTTCAGCTACGACTTCTACGGCCAACAGCCAAACAACCTAATCTACGAACGCGACGCCCACTTCCCCACCGACACCACCTACCTCCGCCTCACTCGAACCAACGCTTCCGGCTACCCCCTCGGATACACCGCCGGCCGAGTTTTGTTCCCCCGCCCGATCCAATTCTGGGCGCCAACGGGAGCTGAGGTCGACTTCGAAACCACCGTAAAGTTTTTTATTAAAACGGTCGACAATAACCCGGCCGACGGTTTAGCCTTCTTCATCGTTCCTGCAGGCTACGAGTTCCCCGACCGCACCGGCGGTAGCTTCGGAATCTTTACGGGTGGGAGAAACCCCTCCATCTTCGCAGTCGAGTTCGATACCTTCGTAAATGCTGCCGATCCGCCATATCGTCACGTCGGGATCGACATCGAGTATCTGACATCCGTGAACACGACGAGGGTGGATAATGCGATTTTGAACCAGGAGGTGACGGCCCTAATTGAATATAAAAAGGCCACCAAGTTGATCAGAGTTTCCGTCACTGCTAACTCCAGGACGTACGAGGTGAGCTATGCGTATGATTTGAGCAGTGTTCTTACTCAGCAGGTTCAAGTGGGCCTTTCCGCCTCCAGCGGGGGTCAGGTCGCCGTTCACGACATCATCTCGTGGTATTTCACGGCGACCCTTGTGCACACCCGATCGGGGAAGGAGGAGGATATCAAGATTCAGCAATATGTGTGATTTTATGTATGGAGTACGGGTTCGTGTTGTATGCATGTCATGTCATAAATAAATAAGGACTTGTTGCAATTGAGCGTTCTAGCTCTTGCTAATTAATGTCCAAAATAATATGTTATTTTAAAGCCAGTGTGATGCGTGTGCGTTGTAAGATTGAAGTGTATATGTGTATGTTTTTAATTATCTAAATATTCTTGAGGAATATTAATTAATGGGATCGTGCTAATAGATTGCGTAATGTCACATGTTTGATTCTAACACAACTTGGGAGTCATGTGCTTGAAGTAAGGGTCATCGCAGGTGGGGCATATTATATATAGACTTGTCTTGTTTAATTTTGCACATAATCCAATGCATTTTTTCAATCGTTAATATCTCAAAATATATACAATAAAAAATTATATAAAATATATATTATGAAACTACATGATCATACGATTTTAACAAAACCCAACTCGATTATTTTTGTCCAAATATATACTTGCAATAAAATTGAGTCAAAGCTAAACAACAAACAGTATCGAAAAGTCAAATTGGATACATGTGGAATAAAATTGAGTCAAAGCTAAACAACAAACAGTATCGAAAAGTCAAATTGGATACATGTGGGACGGAGGGAGTATAAAGTTTTCATTTCCCGCTTGATGATGTCCGGATACAACAATAGCTTTCAAGTTTGAGCAAAAACAAAACTTAATAATTTATTTTTCAAGGTGGGCATATTAAAGCATGCTGATTTATTTTTCAAGCACTCAATTTTCACGTACAATCAATTGTGCTCCCTCCTGGCTCCACCCACGAAAATTGTAGCACCGGGGCCTGGCACGCTTTTCTAGATTGCTAATAGTAGTATCTTTTTAATGGTAGTAGATGTTAATATTTTAAATTTACTTTTCTACTAGACTTTAAGAACTTCTAATAGAAAACTAAATATAAAGTATGATAAGAACTTCTAATAGAAACTAAATTTAACATTTGATATCTACTACCGCTAGAAAGATACTAATATTTCCCCCTGGCGAAAATTATGAATAATCTATCTATCTATTATCTATTATAATATAAAAGTTATTGTCCTTATGAATAGTAGTAATTCCTAATGAATGGTGATGTGCCTTTAGGAATAGTAATGAGCCCTAATGAATAGTGATGGATGCTTATGAATAATGATATTATATTTATTATTTATATATAATTCAAATACTAACAAATTCTTTGTGAATTGAAATTATATTTAACTGGTATTTCTCCTGCCCAATGGGCCGAAATTAGAGACAATATGAATAAACTTATCCAATTTAAAAAATAAAATAATTCAATTTTATTATATTGATTACATTCTCCAACCTCTTTAAATTATTTTAAGCATTATATGATTAAATCTATACATTGCAAAGAAATCGACCAACATATGTCATTACCAATATTTATATATCACTCCCTCCGTTTTTTTTTGTTAGCTACTGTCGACTAATGGGTACTGTTCACTTACATACTTTGACTTAAAGTTTTTTCATGGTTATACAAGTTAAAATATGGCCAAGTGTGATCTTGTTAGATTCGTCTCGTCTTTTAGATTTTAAAAATCGAACTTTTAAAATTTTTACATGTACCGAATTTGAATTATTAATGATTTAAAATGTGCATTGGACTGCGTGCTGAGTGGGTCCGTAGCTATCTTTAAAAAACGGAGGAAGTACAATTTAGTATCTTAAAAAACACTTATACTACAAACAATAGTTGCAAGAACAAAAAAAAAATGAAAAAGCAAAGATAAAAAAATCATTCTACTGACAATTCTAATGCCATACATTCACAAAGAAAGTACGTGAAATCGTATTGTACTCGATAATTTATTATTGATGTTGATTCACACCCTTAAATGTTAAGATATTAGAAATTTCATAAAGATTTAGATATTTCAAAAATAAATTAGAAAAATATAAGAAATACTCTTGTAAAAGAGTCCATTGACAAATTAAAATGACTATAGATTCATCAACTTATTGTCATATTGCAATTTTTCTAATTTAATTAATTTATCTATGTAATACCATAGAAATTACCCGAAATAATTGTAATTCACTAAAGAGACTTTTATTAAATATTTAATCACTTGCTTAAAGAATTAGTATATTGATTTTTCTACAAAACAATATTTGAAAAACTATATATGTAAATTTGTCTTTTCAATATCATGGGTAATAGAATTATATAGTTTATGGAATATTTTTTAAATCTATTGTTTAAATTATATATATAAGTTTTTATATATATACACATTGGTCTTGAAAATTATTATGAGGATAGTATGTGAATATTTTAAGTATTTTGATATTCATTATGGAATAAACTTTTATAAAAATAAAAGTATGAGTTTTTATGTGAATCTATGAGAATTAACTTTTATATATAAAAAAATATATTCATAGATTATAATTTTTATTTGATGATGACATGAAGACTTTGTGGTTTGAGTATTGTTATGAATAAAATAAAACCATGCATGTATATTATATTATCTTTTTGAAAGCTCATTAATATAAATACAATACTTGAAATAAATAAATAAATATTATATTACATATCCAACTCAGTATAAATGCATGCCACTAAATAATGGCAAGAATAATGATTTTTCTAGACAAGCTAATACTTCAATCATTTTCATGATACACTACTTACACAAATATAAGGTTAAAAGCAATTGCAAGAAATTTTCTTCCTAAACAAATAGATGAAAAATCAACATGATTAACAAGTGTCTTGGATGAATGGCTAGCAAAGAAAGGTGATCAATTATCTCTTGAACCCACCAAGATTAATAGCCTCCATAATAGGCAAGCCATTATGTTAATAGACAACATGATGGACAAAATTAATAGCCTCCCAAATTAATAGCTTCTTTGTTAGGCTATAAAGACCAAATGAGTGGATACAAATACTCTAACCATTATTGCTCAAGACACACTTAATTGGATGATTGGTGAGGTTGTAATCACTCTCACAATGTGTCATGCTCAATTGTTCAAATCTTAGCCTATAAATAGAGGGAGTTTCTAGCCTTCAAACACACCAATCTCATCCATCTCATTAGCCAAATTCACTACCCATTTTATTCTTTAAAGTTCTCCCACATAGTGAGCATATCTTAAGGATTATGGAGTTTTGTAGGCTTGGCAACCTTCATCATTCTAGAGTTCTAACTCTTCTCAACACTTGGTTAGTAAGATATCCTCCTTGTATACTTGTATCTTAGAGATCTAAATCTTTTATTTTTATACTATAAATTGATTTTCCTTTATTTGTCGAATTTCAGTGAAACCCGTAATTTGTGGTGCGAATCTTGTGTTATAACGGCCATTATCCTTGAATCTCATTGCCCTTATACATCAATTCAGTAAGTTAACACTCTCTCTTTAAGTTTGGAGATCCCCATCCATGTTTTAAGAGTAGAAAATTAAAATTCCCTCATTATACCAAAATCTGTCCGTTTTTCGTTTACGCAAAGATCCATCTTTTTAAACTATTTTGGTTCATTAACCCTCAAAGGTTCCTTCATAAAACTTGTTCTTTATTGAGTTGAGTATAATTCTGGAAAATTTTATGATTTTTAGAACTCATATCTAAAAGTTATGGGACCCGCTTTATCGAAAGGTCGAAATCTCTTTTTGTTGAAACGTGAGAAATGATAGTGTTTTCTGAAATCCGCATTTTTGAAGGTCTTAAGTATCTCAAAGCCAAATAGTTTCTTCATGAAAAAATATTTATCTATGTGTTATCTACATTGTGGTAAAATTTTAGAATTTTTGGTCACGAATTACTATTTTGAAACCTGTTGAAAATTATAGAGTCACTATTGAATTTTTGGCAGAATACATGTTCTGTAAAGAACTCTATTTTTGAAATTTTTCCATACCTTATTTTGAAAAGTGTAAAACATAAAACTTGTTCAACTATGTGTTGAGTATCTACAGTTTAAATTTCATAGCAATCGCCTTTCATATGAATTTTTAAACTGACTTGGCGTAAACTGCGACGTTGGACTTGATTTTTTGTCCAAATGAAAAATTGTTGGATTTTGAGATCATGAAATGATATTTTTATATTTATGAGATATTGATATGGGAGTTAAATGTTGAAATGATATTTGGCATTATTGAATGCCCTTGTTATGAGGTTACTCCCTTGAGATTGTTGAAAACTCTTTTAAAGAGGATATTATGTGGAGATTTGTGAAAAAAAAAAAACTCTTTTAAATCCATTGTGCACTATTAACTTGAGTAAGATGCCATACTTGATAGAGGGCTAATGCACTAGGGATGTGTCTTGCGGGGCCTCCCCCTCTAAATATGCCAAGACGGCATTGTTGATAAATTGTGCCAAAACGGCGTTGTTGCATGTATGAGTCTATACTCTTGGGTGTATCCGTGATGGGTTACCCAAGGCTCCGGAGTGTGTCTGTATATGAGTCTGCTGCATGCTGATCATGACTTATGATCGATATGATATGATATGATATATGGAAAATGGTGTCCTCTTGTGCATAGTTGCTACAATGTTAAGAATGAAAGTTATTTATTTTGTTAAAGGTAATGTGTGTGATCATTTTAAAAGAAAAGGTGAAAATTATTATTATTATTATTATTTTTTTGAGTGTCAACCACTATTTTAAAACCCACTTCTTAAAGTGGAGCGGGTTGACTTACTCAGTACCATTGTACTGATAAAAAGTTGTTGCGTTATCTTTTTACAGATATTGGAGCTGATATATGAACTGCATCTCATGACATGAGCATTTGGGGATGGGATTACCTTTCATCAAAAGATTGTTGCTTTAAGGAACCACGTACTTTTAAATATTAATGTCCTATATATTGCCTTTAGTTTATGCTTCCGCGTGAGAAAGAACAATGACTCTGGTATTAAGTACTCTAAATTTTCTTATGTCTATATTTTATAAAATTGGCAATTATTTTTAAAGTTCATACTACAAAAATGTATATTTAGCCGTAGCACTTGTCAATTAAGTTAGCCAAAGGGCGAGCCTGATTGACAAGTGTGGCGGTAACATTCTGAAACCTTATGAGGATGAATTTCGGGGTGTTACAGAGTGGTATCAGAGCGTATTTTTAAACTCTAAGTATTTGTAAACTGTTAAATATAGAACTGCATGAGGTGATTCTGTCTAAGGAGTCTAGTTTTTAAAGATTGCCCGTCAGCCGGTGGCCCTACCAGTCTTTCCTGGGAATCAACTTTGTAGCTCTATATTTTAACTAGTTGGTAAATTACTTAGAAGGCGGTACCCTCTAATCTTAGCATTTCTTGGTTAAGTTAGCAACAAGGCGAGCTTGACTAAAGGATGCGACAGTTTAACTCCGATTTATGGATTTTAAAAAAAAAGTCCATTTTGAAAAAGAAATATGCAAAATATTTTTCAAAGGCCCATATGGGCTATGTTAAATTTTAAAACTTGTAAATTATTTTTGGGGTGGGGACATATATATGCATTCTTGTGCATGCATCATCTTCTTAAAAAAAAAGTAATAAAATAAAATAAAATAAAATAAAATAAAAAATTGTTATGATAGACTAAGTCAGTTGACCTTATCATAAGTGCACTTTTTAAATTCTCTATCTTGTAATGTTTTCTAGATTTATGAAATAAAGCTTGTTATTTCATTCCTTCTAATTAATCTCTCTATAAATAAAGTCATACTCCTAACTTAGACATTTCTGCGTTAACTCATCTTTATACTATGACCTAACGAGTTTTAGGACATAACCATCCCTTAGACTTGAACTCACTCATGCTTAACCATCCTTAGCAGAATGGCACCCCGTGCAAGGACTAGAAAAACCCTCCGAAGTGTTAATGCCCTCAACAACATGGAGCCACACCAAAATCCGAACATGACTAACCACGAAGTGCCAGCAGCACAGGGTGTATCCAATCAACAAGCTGTACCACCTGCACACAACATACATCACCCTGACCTCACCAACAATCAGGGCGTTGGACACAACATGGTACCTCCTAATCAGGGAGCACCCAACAACCAAACCCCTCAGAATTGAAACACGCCAAACTCGCTTGACAATGATCGCCTAAGGATCATTGAGCAAATGCTCATTGCCTTGGGTCAGGGTCAAATTAATCAAGCCACAGCAGCTGTGCCGCCACCTCAAGCCCAGCTCAATCACCTAGCAGTGGTGAACCAATACAGACCACCTCGTTATGATGGGCAGGAGGACCCTACTAAATTGGAGGATTGGATAAAAAGTTTTAACAAGCTACTCGAGGCGACTCGTTGCCCAGAAGAGCAGAAGATTACTGTAGCCTCATACTTTTTAGGAGGTGATGCAGATGACTGGTGGCAGTTACAGAAGAGAGAGCTAGATGATGATGAGGAGTATACATGGGAAAACTTTACAGAAGCTCTAAGAGAAAGGTTTTACCCGATGAGTACCAAAGCAGCAATGTATGAAGAGTTTCTATCGTTACGACAAGGAGCACAATCTGTACAAGAATACTATGTCAGATTCAAGGAGTTAGTCAGATTTGCTCCTAAGTTAGTCTCCACCGATGCCGAGAAGGCACAGAAGTTCGAAATGGGATTAAACCTCTCCATTAGAGAAGTGGTGGCAGGAGTTCAGTATCCTACCCTCCAAGCGATCTACGATCGAGCTGTCGCAGTTTCTCGTGTACAACAGATGAAGAGAAAAGCCGGGGAGTCTAGCCGCGGGTTCCAAGGACAGGACAAGAGGATTCGGGACAACCGAGGAAGCAGCAGCAGCAACAACCACCTTAGCAACAATAAAGGCAATATTCGAGGTGGGCAGAATCGACCCGTCCAGGGAAACAAAGGAGGGGGCAACAATGGTACTAGAAATCATGAAGGGTACATACCACAATGCCCAAAATGCAACAAGCCCCACTTGGCTAGAGGATGCCCCAAGCCGGGTACATGTTATAGATGTGGCCGAGAAGGTCATATGAGGAAGGAGTGTAAGACCCGCATTGAAAATATTACAAAAAGAGATGACCTTATCAATATCCCCACTCAGCCAAATAATCAGGATGTGCGAAACGGAAATAATCAAGGACAGAGGCCTCAGCAAAATAGAAACCAACAAGGGAACCATGGAGCACCTATAGGGCGGCTCAATGTTATTAATCAGGCAGATCTTTCAACTCAAGGGGATGTGATAATAGGTACATTTACGGCTTTAAGTGTGCCTGTTAAGGTTTTATTCGATTCTGGAGCAAGTTGTTCGTTTATCTCTTCTAGAATCTTGCCTGAATTAGAGATGCCAAAACCTAAAATGATTAACTTAGGAATTCAGTTGCCTTCGGGAAAAATTGTATCGTGCACCAAACGATACGATGGGATTCCTATAGTCATTAAGAACCTTGAGTTCTATGCAAACTTAGTAGAATTTGACCTTAAAGATTTTGATATTATATTGGGAATGGATTGGCTTACCCAATATAAAGCTGTAATTGAGTGTCAGAAACACAAAATTACACTGTCTAAAACGAGAGGCAAAAAGGTCAACTACTATGTCCAACTCCCCAAACGTAAGACTAAGGTAGTAAATGCCTTAAAATTTTACAGTCTTATGCAGAAAGGATATATGCTTTATGCATGTTATATCCATAACCTCAAGTTAAAGGAGAATAAAATTGATGACATTCCAGTAGTGAGGGAGTATCCAGATGTATTCCCAGAAGAAATTCCTGGAATGCCTCCAGAACGTGAAGTCGAGTTTATAATCGATCTACTTCCCGGAACAGAACCTGTATCAAAAGCTCCTTATCGCATGGCAACCCTAGAAATGAATAAACTCAAGGGGCAACTTGAGGAATTATTAAAAAAGGGGTATATACGACCTAGCACGTCGCCGTGGGGAGCACCAGTCTTATTCGTCAAGAAGAAAGATGGAGGGTTACGTCTTTGTATCGATTATAGAAGTGGCAGATACATCAAATGGATGTTAAATCCGCATTTCTGAATGGAAATCTTGAAGAGGTTGTCTATGTTGATCAACCACCTGGATTCATCATTGAAGGCCAAGAAGACAAGGTGTACAGGTTGAAGAAAGCGCTCTATGGATTGAAGCAGTCACCAAGAGCTTGGAATTCAAGAATCGATAAATACTTTATCAAAAATGGATTTGTAAAGTGCCCATATGAGCACTCCCTATATGCAAAAAGAAACCTGTCTGGAGAATTTTTATTGGTATGTCTATATGTCGATGACATTATCTTTACAGGTAACGATAAGGCCTTGATCAAGGAGTTCAAGAAATCAATGGAAGATTGTTGCAGTGTCGACACACCGCTGGAAGTTGGCACCAGATTGACTAAAGAAGGAGAAGGAAACCCAGTAAATCCAACCTACTACAAAAGCCTTGTGGGATGCTTGAGGTACTTAACCTGCACACGACCTGATATCTTGTTTGGAGTTGGTCTTGTTAGCAGGTACATGGAAACACCAAAAACTTCACACCTGAAAGCTGCGAAAAGAATTTTAAAGTACATCCAAGGGACAATCAATTATGGCATGCTATACTCTACAAATCAAAGCACTGAATTGGTTGGATTCAGTGATAGTGATTGGGCTGGAAGCAAAGAAGATCGAAAAAGCATATCAGGATTCGTGTTCTACCTCGGTAGAAATGCATTCACTTGGTCATCAAAGAAGCAACCCATTGTCGCGTTATCGACTTGTGAAGCAGAATACATTGCTGCTGCTGCATGCGTCTGTCATGTAATTTGGTTGAAGAAATTGCTTGGAGATTTGAAGATACAACAAGATAGTGCAATCAAGATTCATGTCGACAACAAGTCTGTCATTGCCCTTGCAAAAAACCCAGTCCATCATGAACGCTCGAAACACATTGACACCCGTTTTCACTTCATACGTGAACATGTAAAATCGAAAGAAGTGGAGCTGAAGTATGTCAGCACAAGTGAACAAGTCGCAGACATTTTTACAAAAGCGTTGAAAGTTGAAACCTTCCAGTATTTGCGGAAGAAGTTGGGAATCCAAGATTTCAAGAGGATGAGTTTAAGGGGGGGAAATGTTGAATAATAAACTCACCTAACTACGCGTGCTCCAGTCGCCGTCCCCGACAACGCATGCTCCCGCCGTTGTCAAAAAGAGCTGCCACAACCGTCGTCAAAATAGCCGCTAAGTTTGATTGCAATTAGCTTTCGGATTATGTATCTGTAATTTGTCAAAATTGGTGTATTTTATATTGTTAAGTTTGTAATCCTTCCGGCTATAAATAGACGTGTAATGTTAGCGAAAAAAAGCAAAACGAGATTTAGAACAATAACATCTAAACTCTCTTCTCCCCAATTCAATATTCCAACAGAATTTACTGCTTCGGGAAGGATAAATTCCTATTTATATAAAAAAAGCAAGTGGTAGATCCAGGGGGGATATGGATTTTGCGCTCGCTTAGATTGGAAGTTCAATTATCTGTGGTGAATATCAGGGACCGGTTGGTGACTTTTAGCATCGCTAAATCGAATGTTTTGTGGTATCTTATAGCTGTGTATGCATCACCTCAGTATGGGGAGAGACAGCACAATTGGATGGATATAAACCAATTGGCTGGAACGATTAATGGAGCATGGGCTTTGATTGGGGTTTGGAATCAAATATCCGCAGCTAGTGAAGTCCGGGGAGGGCTCTTTAATTTGAAAAGGGCGGATGTAAAACCCGAAAATTTTCCAACATAAAATAAATATAATAAATAAAATAAATACAATAAATAAAGAAATAAATGTAGAGGAAATGAGAAATGGAAATTAAATTGAAAAGGAATCAAAGTTTCGAGAACCTGGGAAGCCGAAGACAATCTAATCGAATAAATGGTTACATGGGGACCCGACACCCATGCACTCAATAACTCGAGTCCAAATATAAATTTAGGTCCGAATAAAATTAAGATAGAAAATCGGAGCCCGAAGATACCCCGGAAATCCGAATCCGGGAACATAGGGGGATAGAAGTCCGAAAGAGAGGAGGAAACGCCCGACGGATCGCACGACCCCGCCCGGACCGAAGTCCAGGCGAAGCCGGCGCGGTGGCCGCGCGGTCGAAGAGGGTGGGGCGCGCCACGGCCGCGCCAAGCGACAGATTTGCCCGTTGCGTGAATCTCTCGCCCGAACGCGGATTTTTCGACTTTCGGTTGAACATCTCTCGACCCAAGACCCTTGGGGTCAGATTTTGGACGCCCTAGGTCTTAGATATCTATAAATAAGACCTTCTAGGAGCTCCGAATGCTTTTACAAAACCCTACAACTTTCTACACATTCGAAACCCTAAATCCGGAGTCGTCGGAGGCACGAAACCAAGACGAACGCTGTTGGACGAAAATTCTAAGATCTCCATAGTCTTGGTAAGTTTCGATCCAATCCTTGTTCAATAAACGATTCGAAAACGAATCCTAATCTTCTTCTTTTCTCTTCTACACCTCGTATTGGATCTAGATCGTAGAACCCGACGAACGGAGAGGAGAAACGGTGGACTGGAAGCCACGCCTTCGAATAGACGATCCCGGACGTTCACAAACTCTGTAAGTTAACTCTTACATGGTTTTGGGATGAATTAAAACATTCAAAACTAAAAGATTAACAAGAAATCGAAAGTCTGTCAATTTATACTTTCTACCGACGCAACAGATTTGATGAATTTTTCCGAACCTTAAAACGAATTCAAACGGATAAACTTAAAACACAAAAAATGTTCCTAAGACATAGATCTATCTACTGTAAAATTTTCATAATTTTTTATCGTGTTTTGATATCCGAAAACGACCACGAACAGACCTGCCTGTGGTTTAGATCTTGAAACGATGATAGATTCTTTATTCGAACTTGTTGGTGATTTCTACCTTAGATCTAGACCGATCTAGGCTTGGCGTTGAACATAAGAGTTGTAGATCTATACGTTATGAATACCTCCGTAAAATGTCAGAATCTTTCGTGATGATTTGATATATGAAATCCACTCCAAACCGAACTGCTTGAATCTAGATCTTGAAATTCTTGACAGAACTTAGGAATGATCTTGATCACGCTTTTGACATAGGATCTAGACTATTTTAGATCTTTGGCCGAACATGAAAGTCGTAGATAATGGTCTTAAGATGATCTCTGTAAAATTTCATCAAATTTAGAGTTGAATTGCTATGGTAGAATTCGAAATCTTTAAACTGTGGTACATTAAATTCGGACAGAATTATTCTTCTACGAAAATTGGTGATTTTGACCTATTTAGATATCTCGGATTGAAAAAGTTAAAACATGAAAGTTGTAGATCTCGACGTTTCTGAGTCAGTCGTGAAAATTTGGAATTTTTTAAATTAAATCTGATTTTAGACGAATTTTAGAGTAAACCGTGGTTTACCGGAAACGAAATCTTGAAATCTTGTTGAAACATGAAATTAGCCTTTAAGGTTTAAATGATTGGGAATTCCTTTGAAATAAAATACACATGAAATACGATGCTTGCCGAAAGGCAATTGAAATATCCTGCTTGCCGAAAGGCAATTGAAATATCCTGCTTGCCGAAAGGCAATTGAAATATCCTGCTTGCCGAAAGGCAATTGAAATATTGTGCTTGCCGAAAGGCAATTGAAATATAATGCTTGCCGAAAGGCAATTGAGATATAACGCTTGCCGGAAGGCAATTGATAAATAAAACTTACCGAATGGCGATTGAAATATAAACTTGAAACATTAGACATGAGATATGAAACTAGAAGACTCGAAAAAAAAAATTGTTCCTTTTAGATTATGCCTTAAAGTATGTCTTGCAATTGTTTTACTTTGCGAATTATATTTATGATCATATGAAATCTCTATCTTTTAGATTATGCCATTATAATTATTGTTAGCTAAATAAAATTAGATTATGTCGTGTTGTGCACATGTGTTCTTTAAATATTAAATAATGGCTTTGAAACCCCATAGTATGTATGTGTTAACTTACTCAGCACGTAGTGCTGACCAAACCATTTTTATTTCTTTTTCTTCCAGAGTTGAGAATTATGCATCGTCATATGCATACACGGAAAGCTTGGGGTGATATATTATTTTGAATTTTTGTATTAGACTAGATCTTGTATGAACGGGCCTGTTTAACCCGTGATTATGCCATGTTGGCCCTATATTTAAATTCTGCTGCGATACATATATGTAAATATTATTTTCCGCTGCAACTTTGATGTATTATCTTTAAATTATATATATATATGGGCTGTTTGAATGTTTTAAATTCTGAAAAACCATAGCCTTGCATCTCTTTAGCAAGCTCGGAGAAACCGTGTCTTGCTAGGGAGGTGTGGCGATGACATCCCGACCTGGGTGACCAAAAACCGGGGTGTTACAAGGTGGTATCAGAGCCCGGCTAATTTTAAACTATTATTTTTAAACCATTATTATTTTTAAACTATTATTAATATTTCGACCATTATTTTAAATTTTAAAGTATTATTTCCATGGAGGAATTTTTATTTTAGAACCCATGGAAAAAAATATATATATATAGTGCATAAATTATTTTTGGGGGGAAATCATCGTTTGCATTTGCATATTGCATCTCTTTTATGTAGAGAACTTAGAATCTTGGCGAATATTAACTTAGATCTTTTGCTTGCGCTAGATGACTTAGACGATTGACATCAAATTAGAAATGCTCACTAGAGACTGATGTTGCCTTAGTTCTAGATCTCGTTCATCTAAGCGCACGCCTAAGCATAACAAATCTCGACCTTAGCCATTCCATCATGGTACGAACTAGAAAACTTCCTCATGTGGAACAATAAGAAAATCAAGTCCTTATTAAAACACTCTCTATTCCAAAAATCTTGTTGGATTCCCAAACAACAAATCCGAAAATTTGAAATTAGAAATTTACGAAACGTCTTGTTCGAGCGATCTATCTAAACCAAGATGAGCTAATCTATACACGTTATAACAGAAAATGGCGCCTAGGAGGAAACCAAGGAAGGTGAGTCCAAACGGCACTGACGCTAACCTTTCCAACACGCCCAACAACAGTGAAAGTCCTCAGAACCTAGGAGAGCAAGTGCCTCAAGCGCCCAATAATATGGAAGCACGTTTAAAAACGATAGAGGGATTCCTAGTAGCATTAGGAAATGCGGAGGTGCATAGGACACCTGCAGCAGTAACTCCGCCCATAGCTCAAACCAACTATCTAGCGTTGGTGAATCCCTATCAACCACCACGTTATGATGGGCAGGAGGATCCCGCCAAACTAGAGGGGTGGATCCGTACATTTGATAAGCTCTTGGATGCTATCAAATGTCCTGATGAGGCAAGGACACGAGTAGCAACCTACTACTTAGGAGGCGAAGCCGATGAGTGGTGGCAAGACCTCCAGAGAAATTTAGAGGAAGCTGAAGAAGCTTATTCGTGGACTAAACTTAAGGAGGATCTAAGGGATCGATTCTACCCCATGGGCACCAAGGCGGCAATGTACGAAGAGTTTTTATCACTGAAGCAAGAGGGACGGACGGTGCAGGAGTATTACACCCGGTTTAAGGAGTTGGTACGATTTGCTACGAGGATAGTACCAACCGACTCTGACAAGGCTCAGAAATTTGAGATGGGTCTGAACCTTACTATCCAGGAGATACTTGCAGTCGGACAATTCACGAACCTGCAGACGGTTTATGATCGTGCGGTAGCGGTTGCACGAGTCCAAAGACTGAAACGGAAACCGATAGATGAGGCTAACCAAGGACCACAAGGAGATTACAAGGTGGATAAGGACCATTTCGATGGAAACTCGAAAGGACAACATCAAAATGACAATGGGGAGAAAAAGGGGATAGTCTTCAACCATTGTGACTATGCGTCACCATGTCCAAAGTGTGGTAAACCGCATTATGCGAGAGGATGCCCTCAGCCTGGAGCTTGCCTTCGATGTGGTCGACATGGTCATCAGCTGCGTGATTGCCGGACACGGAAAGAGAACATTGACAAGAGAGAGGATGTGACTACTCGACTTAAGCAACCACGAAACCCAGACGGTCAAGGTGGCAACAGCCAACGGCACCAGTACCATCAGAATAAAGACCAAAACTCGAAACCTCTCGAGAGTACTGAATAGGCAGTTATGAGGACATAACTGGGAGTCCTAAGGGGGAGAGGATGTGATACCCCGTAATAAAGTAGTTGCATTATTTTAGTTGGCTCGACAATATGTATCCCAAATAAAATTTTGAACTACGTTATGGCTTGATCCCTTCACCGGGTACGTAGGCAGCTTAGAAGTTTTAATTCTAAGTTCAGTCACAAAATGATAAAACAAACAAAAAGACTTTAGCACGAGAAAAGCCGAAACACAACTTCGAGGACGAAGTTGATTCTTAAGGAGGGTAGACTGTAAACCCGGAAATTTTCCAACATAAAATAAATATAATAAATAAAATAAATACAATAAATAAAGAAATAAATGTAGAGGAAATGAGAAATGGAAATTAAATTGAAAAGGAATCAAAGTTTCGAGAACCCGGGAAACCGAAGACAATCTAATCGAATAAATGGTTACACGGGGACCCGACACACATGCACTCAATAACTCGAGTCCAAATATAAATTTAGGTCCGAAGAAAATTAAGATAGGAAATCGGAGCCCGAAGATACCCCGGAAATCCGAATCCGGGAACATAGGGGGATAGAAGTCCGAAAGAGAGGAGGAAACCCCCGACGAATCGCACGGCCCCGCCCGGACCGAAGTCCAGGCGAAGCCGGCGCGGTGGCCGCGCGGTCGAAGAGGGTGGAGCGCGCCACGGCCGCGCCAAGCGACAGATTTGCCCGTTGCGTGAATCTCTCGCCCGAACGCGGATTTTTCGACTTTCGGTTGAACATCTCTCGACCCAAGACCCTTGGGGTCAGATTTTGGACGCCCTAGGTCTTAGATATCTATAAATAAGACATTCTAGGAGCTCCGAATGCTTTTACAAAACCCTACAACTTTCTACACATTCGAAACCCTAAATCCGGAGTCGTCGGAGGCACGAAACCAAGACGAACGTTGTTGGACGAAAATTCTAAGATATCCATAGTCGTGGTAAGTTTCGATCCAATCCTTGTTCAATAAACGATTCGAAAACGAATCCTAATCTTCTTCTTTTCTCTTCTACACCTCGTATTAGATCTAGATCGTAGAACCCGACGAACGGAGAGGAGAAACGGTGGACTGGAAGCCACGCCTTCGAATAGACGATCCCGGACGTTCACAAACTCTAAAGTTAACTCTTACATGGTTTTGGGATGAATTAAAACATTCAAAACTAAAAGATTAATAAGAAATCGAAAGTCTGCCAATTTATACTTTCTACCGACGCAACAGATTTAATGAATTTTTCCGAACCTTAAAACGAATTCAAACGGAGAAACTTAAAACACGAAAAACGTTCCTAAGACATAGATCTATCTATTGTAAAATTTTCATAATTTTTCATCGTGTTTTGATATCCGAAAACGACCATGAACAGACCTGCCTGTGGTTTAGATCTTGAAACGATGATAGATTCTTTATTCGAACTTGTTGGTGATTTCTACCTTAGATCTAGACCGATCTAGGCTTGGCGTTGAACATAAGAGTTGTAGATCTATACGTTATGAATACCTCCGTAAAATGTCAGAATCTTTCGTGATGATTTGATATATGAAATCCACTCCAAACCGAACTGCTTGAATCTAGATCTTGAAATTCTTGACAGAACTTAGGAATGATCTTGGTCACGCTTTTGATATAGGATCTAGACTGTTTTAGATCTTTGGCCGAACATGAAAGTCGTAGATAATGGTCTTAAGATGATCTCTGTAAAATTTCATCAAATTTGGAGTTGAATTGCTATGGTAGAATTCGAAATCTTTAAACTGTGGTACATTAAATTCGGACAGAATTATTCTTCTACGAAAATTGGTGATTTTGACCTATTTAGGTATCTCGGATTGAAAAAGTTAAAACACGAAAGTTGTAGATCTCGAAGTTTCTGAGTCAGTCGTGAAATTTTGTAATTTTTGGAATTAAATCTGATTTTAGACGAATTTTAGAGTAAACCGTGGTTTACCGGAAACGAAATCTTGAAATCTTGTTGAAACATGAAATTAGCCTTTAAGGTTTAAATGATTGGGAATTCCTTTGAAATAAAATACACATGAAATACGATGCTTGCCGAAAGGCAATTGAAATATCCTGCTTGCCGAAAGGCAATTGAAATATCTTGCTTGCCGAAAGGCAATTGAAATATTGTGCTTGCTGAAAGGCAATTGAAATATAATGCTTGCCGAAAGGCAATTGAGATATAACGCTTGCCGGAAGGCAATTGATAAATAAAACTTGCCGAATGGCGATTGAAATATAAACTTGAAACATGAGACATGAGATATGAAACTAGAAGACTCGAAAAAAAAATTGTTCCTTTTAGATTATGCCTTAAAGTATGTCTTGCAATTGTTTTACTTTGCGAATTATATTTATGATCTTATGAAATCTCTATCTTTTAGATTATGCCATTATAATTATTGTTAGCTAAATAAAATTAGATTATGTCGTGTTGTGCACATATGTTCTTTAAATATTAAATAATGGCTTTGAAACCCCATAGTATGTATGTGTTAACTTACTCAGCACGTAGTGCTGACCAAACCATTTTTATTTCTTTTTCTTCCAGAGTTGAGAATTATGCATCGTCATATGCATACACGGGAAGCTTGGGGTGATATATTATTTTGAATTTTTGTATTAGACTAGATCTTGTATGAACAGGCCTGTTTAACCCGTGATTAGGCCATGTTGGCCCTATATTTAAATTCCGCTGCGATACATATATGTAAATATTATTTTTCGCTGCAACTTTGATGTATTATCTTTAAATTATATATATAAATGGGCTGTTTGAATGTTTTAAATTCTAAAAAACCATAGCCTTGCATCTCTTTAGCAAGCTCGGAGAAACCGTGTCTTGCTAGGGAGGTGTGGCGGTGACATCCCGACCTGGGTGACCAAAAACCCGGGGTGTTACAGCGGAGGAGCTGCAGGAGACATTTGCTGCTTGTGACCTAACTACTACTAATACCCAGGGGGTCTGTTTACATGGACTCGGCCTTTGGGGGATTCTCATCGAATTATTAAACGCCTAGATCGTTGTATGATCAACATGGATTGGCTATCTCTTTTTCCGCTTGGGTTTGCACAAGTTCTAACTAGGATGGGATCGGATTACTCACCGATTCTTCTCCGATGTGGAAAGGTGCCGACAATTAGTCCATCTAGAAATTTTCGATGGGAGGCGTCATTGACGACTATGGATGAGTACAAGAGAGTTGTTGAATCTGCTTGGAGTCATGAAGGTATGTCCATATGGCAAAATATTCACAATGTTCAACAAGCTTCCATGCAATTCAAAAAAACAAGAATGGGGAACCCGCATTGGAAGAAGCTGAAGGTTAAAAGGCGACTGGATGGTATTACGAGGGTTTTGGAACAGGTTGATTCAATAAGGCTTTATCTTTTGGAGAGTGAGCTTAAACGAGAACTTGAGCTCATTTTACAACAAGAGGAGCTTCAATGGTATCAACGGGCTAGAGATAAATATGTTCGGCTTGGAGATGTTAAGGCTTAAGGCTAAGGCTAAGAGGCATCGGGAGTTTGTGCATGGCCTGTTTATGCCGGATGGATCCTGGTGTGATAAGGAGGATGAGCTCAGGGTAGCAGCAAGGGATTTCTTTAAAACTTTGTTTACTGCTGCGCCCACGTCTGATATGGAGGAGATGCACAGGTCTAATAATCAACATGTGATCCCGGCATTTCAAAGCATTACGGAGATGGAATATGATAATCTTCGGAAGGGATATACGATGGAGGAAATTGCTCTAGCAGTGTCACAAGGAAGTCAGTTCTTGGCCCCCGGTCCGGATGGCCTCCCTAGATTGTTTTACACCAAATACTGGGATGTGGTCGGACACTCAGTTTACTCCTTTGTGCTTCAGGCGGTGAACAATTTGATCATTCCGCCGGACATCGCACGAGCCCATATTTGCCTGATTCCGAAAGTTTCACCTCCTATGAATTTCAAGCATTTCAGGCCAATCACTTTATGTAACTTGATTTATAAAATACTTACTAAAGTATTGGTTAATCGCATTAGGCCGATTCTTCAGTCTCACATCTCCAACCATCAATCAGCGTTTCTACCAGGCCGGGGAATGATTGATAATGCAGTAACTATTCAGGAGCTAGTGGGCCATCTAGCGGGCAGGTCTAGCCGTATTCAAGGGGTAGTTCTCAAAATTGACATCGAAAAGGCATATGATAATGTGAATTGGGGATTTCTGAGACAGTGCTTGACTGAATTGAACCTCCCTTCTTCGCTAGTTCGAATCATCATGCTATGTGTGACGTCGCCTTCGTTTTGAATTATATGGAATTGGCAGCAACTTGAGGAGTTTCGGCCTAGCAAAGGGCTTAGACAAGGAGACCCTTTGTCGCCATATCTATTTTTAATCGTCATGGAGAAATTGTCCCTATTTATTCATCAGCTTGTACAGCAAGGGCTTTGCAGGCCGATGCATGTCAGGAATGATGGAATTGGAATTTCGCATCTACTCCTTGCCGATGACCTTATTCTTTGTTCTATGGTTGAGAAAGAAAGTATCCATCAAGTGGCTCTAGCAATGGATATTTTTGGAAGCAAATCTGGCTTGAGGCTGAATCCTCAAAAGTCATCAGGTCTTGTGCTAGCTTGTGTCCCTGTGGAGGAAAAAAATTGGATTATTGATACCCTTGGCATGCCTGTGGTGGAAACCTTGGGAACTTATTTGGGGTTTCCCATGGACGACAGAAAAGATCGGACTTTGATTTCATTCTTGATAAAATGGATAAGAAACTGGAGTGTTGGTCTTGTAAGCTACTCAACAAAGCCGGCCGCATCACTTTATGTCGGTCTGTGTTAGCTGCAATACCCTCTTATTTTATGCAGCTCCACTGGCTACTGAAGGCGATTTGTGAAGCGATTGATAGAAGAATTAACAGGTTTATTTGGAAAGATCGGAAGGGCAAAGGGTTATTTCTTATCAAATGGGATAGGGTGGCATCTCCTCGGTCTTCTGGTGGTTTGGGTCTAAGAAGTGCGCGTCTTATGAACATATCACTTTTTGGCAAATTGATTTGCGGGGTTATGTATTCTCATGAGAAGCCTTGGGTTAGGATGGTGCAACATGCATTTGATTATAAAAGTTTAAGTATTGCTTAGCATGGGATCAATCCATCCAAGGTTCAGCAGACAATGAAGAAGGTAATTCGCTACTTGAAGACATGTTTTAACTTGCGAATTGGGAAAGGGGATTCCTCGCTATGGTTCTCCCCGTGGTGGCAAAAGATGCAGCTAGGGTCTCGGCTACCTTTTGTGGCTACACAGGACCTCCACATTGAAATCCTTGATATTATCAAGGACGGTGAGTGGGATTGGCAGAACCTATATTCCATCATTCCAGTTGAGATGAAGCACGAAATTGAGGCAACTCCGCCTCCTGTTCTGCATGATGAATCTTGCGACATGTGGATTTGGGAGGGGAAGTCGTCGGGAAAGTATTCGGTGAGATCGGCTTATCAACATATGTGTATGGACTATCCTACAGACAGTTGGAAATGGATATGGCAAGTGGGGATTCCGGAAAAGATCGGAATGTTTCTCTGGATGATATGCCATAATGCGCTTCCCACTAATTATTTACGATGGAGAAGGAATTTGGCAACATCACCGCTATGTCTCCTATGCGGTGATGGCGCTGAAAGCTGGACCCATTGCATTTTCTATTGCAAGTGGGCGTCACGTATGGCAACAATTCCATATTATAGTATACATGCGGACTGTGATAGCATGGGAAAGGAGGATGTTAGAGGATTTTTACTTGGCATGCACAAGCACTATGGGGATCTATTCCTGGCAATTGCTTGGTCAATGTGGCTAGAACGGAACAATCGGATTTTTCGAGGGAAACTGAAGTCACTATGGGAGATTAAGAGGGGTCTATATTTGCTGTGTGATGACATTGCCCGGGCAAAGCTCCAACCGGCTGTTGCTAGTGTGCAAAAGAGGTATGTCCGATGGAATCAAGTGGATTTCCAGGGATATGTACTCAATGTGGATGGGAGTGTGAGCCGCAATCCGGCTCGCGCAGGGTATGGGTTTGTTGTCCAGACTGATAACGGATAGTGGAAAGGTGGGGGGTGTGGTTTCTTAGGCCAAGCAACTATTACTTATGCTGAGCTGGTTGGCATCTTGTATGGATTGCAATTTGTTCTCCAACTGGGTCTCCAAAGGGTACGCTGCTACAGTGACTCCACAACGTCGATTAAGCTCATTTCCCAATGGGATGAGCTTCATCCATTTGCCCCCGGTTATTCAACGAAATCAAAAGATCCGCAGTTCAATGGAGGAGTGTTTAATATGCCATGTGTTGAGGGAAGGGAACAAAGTGACAGATAGTCTGGCTAAACATGGCGCCTCATCGGAACAGTTCTACACCACGTGGGCGTTTCCCCCGGACTTTGTTCGTATGGATATACTAGCGGATACGGCTGGTACCTGGTTCCCCAGGGTTTAACCTAGCGGTTGGTTACTTTTCTTTCTAATGTTTGCTTTCTATTACTTTGATTTTTCTCTTTTTTTCCCAGGCTTCGGCTGCGCCAAAAAAAAGGGGTTAAATTATCCCTAATTTGAAGTTGTGCGTAATTATTTATGTTAATATCCAAAATTGTGATCTAAATGTGAAGGAAAAAATTACTTGTGATTTTTTATATATATGTTTTACTTGATTTGGATTTTTTTAGCTTAACGAAATTTTTTTTACTAAAAATTTGGATTAAAGTACTGTAGATTATACTAAATATTGTATATTTAAAAAAATTATGTACTCCCTCCGTCCCATTAAAAGTGACCACTTTACCTAAAAAAAAAAAATTATGTACTCCCTCCGTCCCATTAAAAGTGACCACTTTCTTTTGGGCACGGGAATTTAGGTTGTGGTGTTTAGTAGTTAAAGTAGTGTGAGTAAATTTGACTAATCCATCCATCTAATTTATAATGGTTACATTTGACTTTTAACCATATTTATTATTTAACTTTGACTTAATATTTTCGTTATGATGTAGAAAGAAAAAAATAGTCAAGTGTAGTCTTGTTGGAATCGTCTAATCATATAGTTTTAGAATATATAGTTTATATAATTTTTATATATACCTATTTTGAGATATTAATGGTTAAACATATATAGGGACTTTGTGCAGAAATTACAATTGTCATTATTGTGAGGTTGTTAATTATGCTTATGTTAATCTATTTGCTTAAAAGGGAAAGTGACCACTTTTAATGGGACACCCCAAAAAGGAATAGTGACCACTTTTAATGGGACGGAGGGAGTACATAATTTTATAATCTCCTAATGCGAACTATATTATATATTTCGTTATCACAGATCATCCGCCCATACGGGTGAGAGTAATACTAATATCCTGTACAATAATATTAATTTATTTGAATTTTCCATATATTCTTTGGTATATAAGGGCTAGTTCCATTGCAGTGAATAAACACATATATTTGAATTTGCTTTATATTCTCATGTCTATAAATGGCAAATCACATTGATTATATTACATCAAAATTGAATATCAGATAAAATAAGCAGATTATTCTATCATTGATTGTGTGTGTATATATATGTTGCATATTAGATTATTGTTTTTAAAATAATTTATTTAAAGAATTTTGAGACAGTGGGAATGAAAGAAATTGAACTTCTTTTTATTGTGTTTCTGCTTATGTCCTCGATTCAGGTGAGGATTTTACTTCTTTTAAAGAATTTGTTGTTGCACCATTAATTTTTATTTTATTATTATTATTATTATTATTATTATTATTATTATTATTATTATTATTTAGTTAATGGCATTTAAGGTATTCTTCTATTAGTAAGAATATTTTATTGGCAACAAACATTTTGGTAAAAAGAATTTAGCAACAATATTTAGTTAAATGTGTGTATTTGTGTCTTTCTGTTGACTGGTTGGATTGGCTAAGGAGAGTGATGTAGGTGGTTGTTCTTATGTTCGATTATGATAAGAGGTGTATCGACTTATTATATAGCAATAAAATACAGTTCCTTTTTTAAACACATATTCCTTATCAATCAATCTCTAAAAGAATTCCTTCATCTAGTTTAATTTTTCTCTTCACCTAAAAAAAGAAAAGAAAAAAAAGTTGTAGCCAAAAATCTTTCCATGGTAGGGTTTTGTTAAAGACAGGCAATGTTTGTTTGTCTTCAGTTCATATGCCTTGTGTGTGAAGAGGCGTGTTAGGAATAATAAAAAATACCAAACTCATCAGCTAAAAGCTCCAACAATTTACTGGCTTTACATTGATTAACTATATGGATTGTTGATAAAATATATACACACACTCCATTGATACATAAATTTATGTATTATGGTTGTAGTAGGATAGTAAGATGTATCTAGGGGCATAATAATTAAAAACTATGAACATTATATTGCAGGTGAGTAGAGGCAAAAGATGCAAGGAGAGCGGAGTTTGGAAATGTCATTCCAGAGAGGATTGTCGGCAAAGATGTGTGCGGGCTTTCCGGGGCAAGAACCCAAGGTCAACCTGCATTTATGTTTCAAAGTGGGCTTGCCAGTGCCGATATGATTGTTGACAATGATAAAAACAAATAATAACAGTAATTGCCCAGCCAATGTACTTCGCTCATTGCGTAGTTGGATTTGTGTTTCCATTTCCATTATATAATAACAATTCGTAATAATATTCTTCAATCATTACATTATACTAATAATTAATTTCCTCCTTAATTCTTGTCAATTTTTTAAATTGATTTCATGAATCAATCAATTTTTAAATTCAGATTAAGAAATTGACAGTTGCAAAAATATTAAGGTCACACATTTATGAGTTTTAAATTGTGGAATTGAGTTTATTTCGGGTCAACAATAATAATAGAATTGAATTTGCTTTATATTCTTACGTGTATAGATGGCAACTCACATTGATTATATTACATAACACATGAATATCTGAAATGTAGTTACTAGTAATAATAGTAATTCATTTGAATTTGCTTTTTATTCTGGCGTAAATCCGATACAAAATGTAAGCAATTGCCCTATAATAAGTCATAAGTGTATATGTATATATGTTGCATATTATATTATTGTTTTTAGAATATCAAGAGGGGAATTCTGTTAGTACATAAAAGCTTTTTGTGCAGATGAACAGTGTCGTCAGATCGATGTTGGAACGACGCATTGACGACAAGAACTGAACAGATTTATGGAAGTTAAATTGACAGTTATTGTTTGTTGTTTTTAACTGATTTGGAGGAGCCACTTTCAGCAGATTGCGAATTTATTCTCCTGTATATAAGTCTGTTAGTTCTAGATGGGATTAAGAGATTTTTGCTAGATTGATCTATTGAGTTGTAATTCACTTTCATATTTTTAGAAGTTGGTTTTTCTCTCTTGTTTTTCATAGAGTTCGTTCTTGAGAGTTTTTAGATAGACTTTGATGAGTGTTCTACATCTGTGAGTCATTCTTGAAGATCATCAATGTCTTGCGCTTCATATGCTTCAATTGGTTTGCCGAATTGAAGATCTCGTTTCTATACATCACGTTGTGGAGGTTTGCTTTGCGAAGAAGCCTTGAAATCTGCGCTTATTGGAAGTCTGGAGTTGATGATTCAGGTTTATCAAAGAAGAAGAACGAAGGAGATCAGATTCAAGGAGATTCTGGAGATTCGGATCAGGAGGTGTTCCTGCAGGCCGTCGTTGAGGGGGAGTCCTAACGATGGAGTTCATCTAGATAGTTCGTCTAGTGTTGAGTCCGTTTCTAGTTTGAATCTAGGTTGAAGTCTGTAGAGTTTTTGGTTCTTCTTAGTCTAGATATCCTAGATTGGTATCCCCCAGATGTAGGTTGCAAAACCGAACTGGGTCAACAAATTCTTGGTGTTTTGTCTTTCTGTTGTTTACATGTTGTTCTGATCACACACTAACGATCGCTCGTAGTCAAGAATCTTGAATTAAGGGACCTACAAATTGGTATCAAAGCCATCCCTCTAACGTAGCTGAGGAGATCAGGAATCTTGAAAATGAAGAGAAAAGGCGCATCAAAGAAAATGATGAAAACCCATCGAATGGCTTTTCAAGAAGATGCAAAGACCATCGCATTGAATGTTGTAGAAAAGTTTGATAACATTTCAGATGATGAACTATTCTACATTATCAAAGAAGGTGTTAGAATGCTTAAAGAAAGAAGGGCCAAGCAATTCAACAAAGGAAAGATCCCGAAATGTAGTTCTGACGATGTTCAAACGACAGATAGACTTCAGTGCAAGAACCTGAAACGGGGAGAAAGCAGTAGAAATGAACTTCAAGCTACACTCAGTCATTACGACGACAGAGAAATGACGGATGACCACAAAAGTGAAACCGAGGACGTTGTTGCATTCACCATGAGAGATTCCAGCCCCACTTCTTTAGAAGGTACAATAAAGTCAATATGTTTTTCACCTAACGAAGTTGCTTCTGATTCAGGTGACAGTGATGATGAATACGATGAATTACTTGCTGACTATAATGAGCTTAAAGAAGAATTCAAAGCTGTTGTTCAGGAAAATAAAAAGTTGTTGGGACAACTCGCTGACATCGGAATAGCCTATGATATTGAAGTTGAAAAGAATGAAGAAGTTCTAAAGGAAGTCGACTCATTAAAGAAGCAGAATGATGAGCTTAAAGCTAAAGTTCTTGACATGCAAAAGGAGTTGGATGATCTAAAAGAGGAAAACCGCAATTCCCAAAAGGTAGTAAAAGGTAAAAATAAACTCGATGAAGTTTTGTCTATGGGAAAGGTTTTTGGTGACCAAACAGGTATAGGTTATAAGAAGAAATCAACTACAAGCAAAACCAAATTCGTGAGTGGAGGATACTTGACTTCACAATACAAGGAGACTGACAAAGACGATGTTACAACACAGTCCAGACGATGGAAAGACTGCTGCTATTTCCAACTACCAGGACATTCTGCTGAAACTTGCATCAGAATAGTAAGACACTTAATGAATGGTCGAGCTGTTGTATGGCCAACGGAGAAACTTCGAAAAAGGATCAGAATACAAAGAGTTTGGATTCCAAAGAAGAATAGTCTACCACCATGTGATGTTGTTACCACATACCAGCAACACCCTACTTAGAACAATTTACCAACCAGAAAAGCTTCCCAACTCAGTTCAAAAATGGGTAAACTGATTTTATTTTGCATTGATATATTTTTGAACTAATGAATTTTTTGATTGCTTGTTATTAAGGAGGTATTAGGTTACTTCAATGATCGATGCCCATGTGTTTGATGAAGCTCCCATCAAGGGGGAGATAAATAAAGGTGTCTATCCCGTGATTAATGTTGAAGGGGAGTTTGGAGAAGCTTGGCTTAATATATTGGTAATGGTATCTAGTATACCTGGTTGGTAATGAGGATTTACTTTGTGAGCATATATTTTGATGAAATTCTTTGATGGTTATGACAACTGATTAACTACTGCCTGATGATTTTGGTTATGAAACTTACTGGAGCTTATGTATAAGTGTTACAGCTATATGGCAACTACTAATGGATGTTTATGGATTTATTGAGATATCTTATTGTGATTTCTCATTGTGATACTAACACTTTTTAATGTTTGAGACACTTTTGATGGGATCATCATCTACACAAAAAGAGGGGGAGATTGTTAGTACATAAAAGCTTTTTGTGCAGATGAACAGTGTCGTCAGATCGATGTTGGAACGACGCATTGACGACAAGAACTGAACAGATTTATGGAAGTTACATTGACAGTTATTGTTTGTTGTTTCTACCTGATTTGGAGGAGCCACTTTCAGCAGATTGCGAATTTATTCTCCTGTATATAAGTCTGTTAGTTCTAGATGGGATTAAGAGATTTTTGCTAGATTGATCTATTGAGTTGTAATTCACTTTCATATTTTTAGAAGTTGGTTTTTCTCTCTTGTTTTTCATAGAGTTCGTTCTTGAGAGTTTTTAGATAGACTTTGATGAGTGTTCTACATCTGTGAGTCATTCTTGAAGATCATCAATGTCTTGCGCTTCATATGCATCAATTGGTTTGCCGAATTGAAGATCTCGTTTCTATACATCACGTTGTGGAGGTTTGCTTTGCGAAGAAGCCTTGAAATCTGCGCTTATTGGAAGTCTGGAGTTGAAGATTCAGGTTTATCAAAGAAGAAGAACGAAGGAGATCAGATTCAAGGAGATTCTGGAGATTCGGATCAGGAGGTGTTCCTGCATGCCGTCGTTGAGGGGGAGTCCTAACGATGGAGTTCATCTAGATAGTTCGTCTAGTGTTAAGTCCGTTTCTAGTTTGAATCTAGGTTGAAGTCTGTAGAGTTTTTGGTTCTTCTTAGTCTAGATATCCTGGATTGGTATCCCCCAAATGTAGGTTGCAAAACCGAACTGGGTCAACAAATTCTTGGTGTTTTGTCTTTCTGCTGTTTACATGTTGTTCTGATTACACACTAACGACCGCTCGTAGTCAAGAATCTTGAATTAAGGGACCTACAAATTCATTTCAAAGAATTTTGAGGCAGCGAATGGAAAAAACTAAGCTTCTTTTTGTTGTGTTTATGCTTTTGTCATCCATTCAGGTGATAAATTTACTTTAGTTTCCATTCCATTTCATTCTTCTAACTTGATTATTTTTTCATTCTCTTACGTCTCCACTACAAGGTCGGATTATTGATATTCTAGGCCAAATGATCATATAGTGATGTACATTGATGATCAGACTGAAGATTGGATAATTATCAATATCGACCACTACAAGGTCATTTAACTTAAAAAAGAGAAACCAATAAGACATCAGAATAATAGGTACTTGTAGTGGCCGAAAATCTATAGAGATGCTTTGCGGTGGCCTATTTTAATAATTATCTCTATAAATTATAAATTTCTATCGCGTACCGAAAAATTCATTATCAATAAATTAATAACTTCGATCTTTGTTCTTCATTAGAAGTCCTTCATCCAGTTCTTTTTTTTTTTTTTTTTTTTTCTTTTTGAGCTTTCAGGATAGATGTTTTATTAATATAGTATCAGAGTCAAGAGTCTGTTCGAGTCCACCGCGCCAAATTGTATTTATATTTGTGGGCTTTGTTTCTTTCTTTTTGTTTTGCCGATTCAATCCAGATCGTTTGTGTTTAGTTCTTCGCATTGCGTGTATAACACAAAATTTTCATATGCTATTAAATTTTCATCCTTAACACAAAATTCATTTGCAAAAAGCTCTAACAATTTACTTGCTGTATATTGATTAACTATATGGGTTGTTGATAGAAATATCATATACTCTTCATTCATAAATATATTTATATACTATAGTAGGATATATGTCTAGGGGAATAATGAAAACTATGTGAACAATATATATATTGCAGGTAAGTAGAGGCAAAAGATGCACAAGCCCGGATCTCAGGGGCTGTAGCGGTTCCCTTGGTTCGACAAGTGATTGTAGAATAAAATGTCTTCTTGATTACAAGGGCAAGAACCCAATGCCGACCTGCCGATTTGTTGTTTGGGAGTGGGTAGTCCAGTGCATATATGATTTGTTGAGATTAATAAAGTAATTATTTTGTTAATTGTTATGAATGGAAAACGGATTTGTGATTCCATTTCCATTCTATAACAATCCGTAATAATTCCCTCCTCAATTAATTGTCCATTCTTTACAGCATCATAATTTCCTAATAACAAAGTGTTCATTCAGCATATACAAATCACTACTTCATCACTTTGATTCAACACCTAAATGGAATCCCTATTTAATTATTGTCAAAATTGTTTATAGAATGCAGTATGAATAAAATGTTTCGGTTTTATTTCTACAATTGGAAAATTAACAATTGTTGTGACTGATTTAGAGCATGTTTCTTTTGCCTTATTTTTTTTTCTCCTTTTCACTTTTGCTTCACTCAAAAGTACTTTTGAATTTTTTTAACTATTTGTTTTGACTTTTTTAAACGGTAAAGGAGAAGCAAAAATTAAAATTCAACTTTTTTTTCAAAGTAGGTAGGAAGTTACTTTTTTTAAAAGAAGAAGTCATTTTGGAATAGAAATACAAAAATGTCCCCATTTAAAAAGGAAATAAAATTTATTGTAAATATCCTTACAATATTTATGTCCATTTTTATAATTTTAATATATCAAAAGTTTTGCTGTGTATGTGAGTGGAGTATGTGATGTTGGTCAAAGCTTAAACGAACTAGTTACATTGTATCTTTGCCAATTTAGTAAATAAACATCCTTTTGCCTCAAAAAAAATATATCAAAAGTCTTTCTACGTACAATTCATCCAAACATGTTTCCGTTGAAAGCAACTTTAATAATGTCAATCCAAAAAAATTTTGAGCCGCTTTTGCTTTTGAATTCTCCTTCTATCTCTTCCTTTTACTATTGATTTCTCATTTTTTCAAAAACCAAAACAAACAGGCCTTAAAGGGTGTTTGGATAAGCTGCAAGAAAATAGATTATATGCTTATTACGTTTTCAAAACGCGAATAATCAGTTTAACCGCTAAAAAAAAGGTGCTGCAAACCTGATTATTTGCGTCTTGAAAATGCAATAATCAAATAATCTATTTTATATTGTTAATCCAAATACCCTCTTAATTGCATGAATATTAAGGTCACAGTTTTATGATAGAATTTTGTTGTTTTGATAGTAATAGTATTTTACGTGTGTGTAAATTGGCCGTTAATTATGATTAAAGTTACAGTAATTAGCATTAGTTATTGCCATATTACTTTCTTTATTTTATGAAATATTTATTACAATTTGAATGCCTCGTCAGAAACTATTAGACCTTTTTGAAATAATATATTTTTCGTTTTTGATATTGTGACATGGCCACATGAGATACTCCTTTTGTGATAAATAACATAATTAGCCATTCTTATCGGGGGTAACTGGAAACATTATAGACCAGTACTCGGGCATAACATTCTGCTCGCATGTGATGAACGTGGCAAATCTGCACACTACCTAATATGGATTGAAAGTATTTTTTGGTGTGTACAAGGTATCCTCAGACTACATTTGGCCAAGAATAAGCCCTCTAGAATCTGATGGGTATTGAAGGATTGTCTCTCCCAAAACAGAATACTGCATCCACAAAGGCTCGAATCCGAGACCTTTGCTTAAGCTTCCATGGCAACATATCACTCAGGCCAACTGTATTTGGTTATATAGATTTAGGGCCTGTTTGTTTTGGCTTTTGAAAAAAAGCAGACGTCAGTAGAAAAAGGAGAATGAAAGAGAATGAGAATTCATAAGCAAAAGCAGCCCAAATATTTAGTTGGATAAATATAATTAAAGTTGCTTTTCAACAGAAATATGTTTGGATGAATTATGTGTAGAATGACTTTTTATATATTAAAATTACTAAAATTGACATAAATCTTATAAGGATTTATCATTTATTTTATTTCCTTATTAAATAGGGATATTTTTGTATTTTTATATCTAAAATGACATCTCCTTTTCTTTAAAAGTAACCAACCCCCTACTTATTTTATTAAAAAAAAAATGAGTATTTCAACTTTTGCTTTCCCTTTAACTTTTTAAAAAGGCAAAACAAACAACTAGAAAAGTATTTAAAAATGTCTAGCTCTTAAAAGTATTTAATCTATAAATTATTTAAACTAAATAAATCTAAATAAGAATGTACGCCACAATGTATTTGAAGATATTTTCACATTAGAGTATGGACAGCGTTGCTTCAGTCCGGTTATAGTATAGACTGAGAGAAGTCTAGGCCGATGTGATGGGAGAGGGGTAAATGTGTAGCGACAGTGAGATTTTGTGTTGAATTAAAAATGTCATCACAAAACAATGCACCACCATCATTTTCATAAACATCACAAAAACTAGTCTAAATGTGCATAGTGTGCACTATAGCATTTCCCATGTTACTTATAACAACATCGATATGGCATCATAATCCCGAAAGAAAGAATTGGGGCAAAGCAACTGGTGAAAGGCCAGAAGAAGCCAAAGCAACCGATGAACAGATGAAAGATGCAAAAGCAACCAGTTAAGAATTGCACGAGAAGAAAGTGGCAACCGTCGAATGTGATAAAACTTGCGAGATGAAATTGTAGAGATCCAGGCACCAAACTAGGTGAATGGTAAGGTCGAGTGCCCGCGCGGATGAGATGAAATGGGAGAGACTTTCTGATTTTTTTTTTTTAATTCTAGATTATTAAAAAACTATATGAATTGGCCGGACTTCCTGCATTCAATTTGTAACACCCCGGTTTTTGGTCACCCAGGTCGGGATGTCACCGCCACATCTCCCTAGTAAGACACGGTTTCTCCGAGCTTACTAAAGAGATGCAAGGCTAGGTATTG
This sequence comes from Hygrophila difformis, assembly GCA_030278955.1. Taxonomy (NCBI): domain Eukaryota; kingdom Viridiplantae; phylum Streptophyta; class Magnoliopsida; order Lamiales; family Acanthaceae; genus Hygrophila; species Hygrophila difformis. The sequence continues at coordinate 27,651,910 of JAOANR010000001.1, read as the reverse complement.
CAGTATTTAAAAACACTTAAAGCATTCAAAATAGCCCATACAATATAATTCGAAAATAATAATAGCATAGCGCAGCGGAAATATTTAGTTTAGTACAGTATCGCAGCGGAAAATATAAAAAGGGCCGACATGGCCAAAACACGGGTTAAACAGGCCCGTTCATAATGTAGTCTACATACGAAATTTAAAAGCAAAATAAAAGTTCCCAAATCCCATGCATGATTCGTGCTCATACATGCTCATTCCACATATTCTGTAAAGAAAGGAATAAAAATGGTTTTGATCAGCAAAATTGCTGAGTAAGTTAAAACATGCATGATCGTAGGGTTTAAAAGCCATAACTTTAATAATTTAACAAAAGCATGATAATAACATAATATTTGATTTCATATAATCCATATCATATAGCACAATCTATCTCAGGCTCTATTTAATAACACATATCACATGGTTCGAGATAATAGCCATAATTTAAATAAAGCATTTAAATAATTTAATTTGACAACAATATCATTTAATCTAGTTTAATTTAGAATCCCCATTACATTCCCGATTTGGTATTTCAAAGTTTCACGATAAAGATCGCGATGTCAACAAGTTTAGCCGGTAGCCCGGCGGCCGCAGCCGTATCAGCCATACCCAGTACCACTCCGGAGCCTCGGGAAACCCATACGGATATTCACGAGAGTGTAGGCTCTAAGTTTCGCCGTTTTGGCAATACACATTTCAAGTATAGCGCGCGGGGGTCACCATCGTCCATTACGGCACGAAGTGAATCGTTAGGGGGCACCCTGCAGAGCACTCACCCCTAATTTTAATTTATCAAGTTTGTAAGGGGATTTAGTTTTTAAAATCTGCCTTCCATTGTATTACTTTAGAAACAATATCTCAATTCGTTTCAACCCTAAAGGTTAATTCCATGTTTCAACAAGATTTCAAAATTTCGTTTCGGTAAATCACAGTTTACTCCAAAATTCGTCTAAAATCAGATTTAATTCCAAAAATTCCAAAATTTCATATCTGACTCGGAAACATCAAGATCTACAACTTTCGTGTTTTAACATTTTCAATCCGAGATACCTAAGTAGGTCAAAATCGCCAATTTTCGCATAACAAGAAATCTGTCCGAGTTTAATACATCACAGTTCAAAGATTTCAAATTCTACCATATCAATTCAACTCCAAATTTAATGAAATTTGACAGGGATCATCTTAAGACATTTATCTACAACTTTCATGTTTGGCCACAGATCTAAAACAGCCTAGATCCTATGTCAAAAACGTGATCAAGATCATTCCTAAGTTCTGTCCAAGATTTCAAGATCTAGAATTAAACAGTTCGGTTTCAACGCGTTTTCACATATCAAATCAACTCCAAAAATTCTCAAATTTCTACAGTAGCTAGGTCTAAGTCTTAGGAACGTTTTTCGTGTTTTAAGTTTTTCCGTTTGAGTTCGTTTTAAGGGTCGGAAAAATTCAACAATTCTGTTGCGCCGGTAGGAAAACAAAAGTGGACAGATTTATGATTCTTGTCAAATCTTTTAGGTTTCGAATGTTTTAAAATCTCCCAAAACCATGTAAGGTTAACTTACAGTGTCTATGAACGTCGGGAATGTCCAATTCGGAGGCGTGGCTTCCAGATCACCGTTTCTCCTCTCCGTTCGTCGGGTTCTACGATCTAGATTCGATACGGGGGTGTAGAAAGAAAAAGGAGATGATTAGGATTCGTTTTCGAATCGTTTATTGAATAAAGATTGGACCGAGACTTACCACGACTATGGAGATCTGTAGAGAAACTCGTCCAACAGCGTTCGTCTTGGTTTCGTGCCTCCGACGACTCCGGATTTAGGGTTTCGAACGTATAGAATGTTTTAGGGTTTTGTAAACTTGTTCGGGGCTCCCAAGGGGCTTATTTATAGAATTCTCAATCCCTAGGGCGTCCACAACCGACCTAGAAGTCTGGAGTCGAGAGATGTTCAACCGAAAGTCGAAAAATCCGCGTTCGGGTGAGAGATTCACGCAACAAACGAATCTGTGTGGTGGCGCGGTCGTGGCGCGCTGAAGCCCTTCCACCGCGCGGCCACCGCGCCGACTTCGCCTGGACTTCGGTCCGGGCGGGTCGTGCGATCCGTCGTGCTTTTTCGCCTCTCTTTCGGGTTTCTATCCCTCTATGCTCCCGAATTCCGATTCCCGGGGTATATTCGGGTTCTTACTTTCTCTCTAATTTTTATTCTCAGTCTAATTGGATGTTTTGGACTCGAATACTCGAGTTCATTAGTGTCGGGTTTTGATGTTCCATTTATCCATCCTTTTGTTTAATTAAATTCCTTTACTTCCTTTTTAAGTAAAAGTCTCATTTCTCATTTCCCTATCTTTATTTATTTCTTTTATTTGCTGGATTTGTTTATTTATTTATAGTATTTATTTTATTTATTATTTATTTATTTAATTATTGTTTTATTTTATATTGGAAAATTCTCGGGTATTACAGTCTACCCTCCTTAAGAATCAACTTCGTCCTCGAAGTTGTGTTTCGGCTTTTCTCGTCTCGTGCTAAGGTCTTGTGTTTGTTTTATTATGTTGTGACTGAACTTAGAATTAAACTTCTAAGCTGCCTACGTACCCGGTAAAGGGATCAAGCCATAACGTAGTTCAAAAGTTTACAAAAAAATGCACGAAAAATTAGGGGGTATGACATCCTCTCCCCCTTAAGATTGCAGTTATGTCCCCATAACTGTGTCGGAATCGGTTTGGAACAATGTCGGGTATCGTTCTCTCATATCGGATTCTACTTCCCAAGTTGCCGTCTCACTTTCGTGGTTTGACCAAAGAACCTTGATCATTTTGATGGTTTTGTTCCTCGTTACTCGTTCCTTAGTATCGAGAATACGCACTGGGACTTCTTCGTAAGTCAAGTCTTCATCGAGCTCAATTATCTCTGGTTGAAGTACATGTGTCGGGTCCGGCACATACTTCTTTAGTTGCGAGACATGGAAGACATTATGAACTCTATCTAAGTGTGGCGGTAAAGCCAATCGGTAGGGTAGAGTTCCGACTCGTTCTAGAATTTCGTAAGGTCCTATGTATCGCGGACTTAACTTCCCTCGTTTGCCAAAGCGCATCACCCCCTTCATGGGTGATATCTTTAGCATGACCCTATCTCCCACTTGAAATTCTAGGTCTCGTCGTCTCACGTCGGCATAACTCTTTTGACGGTCTTGAGCGGCTTTCATCTTCCCTTGGATCACTTTGATTTGTTGAGCCATGTCTTCGATAAGTTGTGGTCCCACTACCACGGACTTATCGTTTTCTTCCCAGCTCAAAGGGCTTCGGCACTTTCGTCCATACAACGCCTCGAAGGGTGCCATGCCGATACTAGCATGGTAACTATTATTATAGGAAAACTCAATCAAGGGTAAATGAGATTCCCAATTTCCTTTGAATTCCAACACGCATGCTCTCAGCATGTCTTCTAGTGTTTGGATTGTTCTCTCGGTTTGTCCATCCGTCATCGGGTGGAATGCGGTGCTCATTTTGATTTGAGTACCGAGAGCTTTTTGTAACTCCGTCCAGAAATGAGAGACAAATCTACTGTCTCTATCGGAAATGATATCGTGTGGTACTCCATGGCGTCGTACCACGTTATCAATGTAGGCTCGGGCTAATTGGTCCATAGTCCACGTGTCTTTCATTGGGATAAATATGACTGTCTTCGTTAGCCTATCCACAATCACCCAAATCTTATTCATGCCTTTAGGTGATCGGGGTAATCCCGAGACAAAGTCCATTGAGATGCTATCCCACTTCCAACTTGGAATCTCTAGTGGTTGCATCAATCCTAAGGGTTTATGTCGCACTGCCTTAACCTTTTGGCAGGTGAGACATCTCGCCACGAAATTTGCCACTTCCTTCTTCATTCCCGGCCACCAATAGATCTTCTTCAGATCTTTGTATAGCTTGTCACCTCCGGGATGTACGGAATATGGCGTGTTGTGCCCTTCCTCCATCAACCTTTGCTTCAATTCGGCACATTTAAGAGGCACACACCACCTCCCTTTGAAACGGATGCTTCCGTCCTCGCGGACAGCAAATCCTATTGCCTTTCCTTCGGCAATATACCCTTTTATCTTCTCGAGTTTCGGGTCGCCCGGTTGAGCGAGTCGAATCTCGTCTAATATTGGAGTTTCTACGACCATGGCATTGACCGTTTCTCCCACTGTGCCAGGGTGCACAAGTTCTAACTCCAATCTTGCCAAATCCATGTACAATGCCGGCGGAATTACCAACGAGTTTGTCACGTGTTGGGTTTTCCGACTTAGGGCATCGGCTACCACATTCGCCTTCCCCTCGTGGTATGCTATCTCTAAATCGTAGTCTTTAATAAGTTCCAACCACCTTCGCTGTCTCAAATTCAACTCCTTCTGAGTGAATATATATTTCAAGCTTTTGTGGTCGGTGAACATTCGACACTTCCGCCCATAAAGATAATGTCTCCATATCTTTAGAGCGAAAACGACCGCTGCCAACTCCAGGTCGTGGGTCGGATAATTTTCCTCGTGGGGTTTTAGTTGGCATGATGCATAGGCTACGACTCTCGAGTCTTGCATCAAGACACAACCTAAACCTTCCTTCAAAGCATCGCTATATACTTCGAAGTCACCATTCTCTGATGGTAATGTTAATACGGGTGTGGTTGTGAGTCGTTTCTTCAGCTCTTGAAACGCAGTCTCACACACTTCGGTCCACTCGTATTTTGCTCCTTTCTTCAGTAGCTGGGTCAAAGGACGTGCAATCCTTGAAAAGTCCTTCACAGATCGTCTATAATATCCGGCTAATCCAAGGAAACTCCTTATTTCCGTTGGACTTTTCGGAGTTGTCCATTCAGTTACGGCAGAGACTTTTGCCGGATCCACTGATACTCCATCAGCGGATACTATGTGTCCGAGGAATGCCACTTCTTTCAGCCAGAAGTCACATTTCGACAGCCTGCCGTATAGCTGATTTCTTCGCAAGATTTCCAACACTTGATGTAAGTGTTTTGCATGCTCCTCCTCGCTCTTCGAGTAGATCAGGATGTCGTCGATGAACACTACGACGCACTGATCTAACAATTCTCGGAACACGTTGTTCATGAGATTCATGAACATGGCCGGAGCATTTGTTAACCCGAAGGATAACACTGTGAACTCGTAATGGCCATATCGCGTTCGAAATGCCGTCTTCGGAATGTCCTTCTCGGCGATCCTCAATTGATGATACCCAGATCGCAAATCGATCTTCGAGAATACTGAAGCTCCCTTCAGTTGATCAAATAGATCCTCTATTCTCGGTAGGGGGTATTTATTCTTAATGGTCACCTGGTTTAGTCCTCGGTAATCTATGCAAAGGCGTAGCCCTCCGTCTTTCTTCTTGACAAACAAAACCGGTGCTCCCCAAGGGGACGTACTCGGTCTTATGTAACCTTTTCCCAATAGCTCCTCGAGTTGTTCCTTTAACTCCTTCATTTCCAGTGGTGCCATCCGGTACGGAGCTTTTGAGACAGGCTCTGTCCCCGGAATGAGATCTATCGTGAATTCAAGATCTCTCTCAGGTGGCATGCCCGGAACGTCTTCAGGGAACACGTCCGGGTATTCTCTTACCACTGGTATGCTATCAACCTTGTTCTCTTCCGCCTCAAGGTTGTGCACATAGCACGCATATAGTTCATACCCCTTACGCATCAAGTTACTTAGTTTAAGTGCACTAACGATTTTGTTACTTTTCTTAGGGGGCTGAGAGTAAAAGATAACTCTCTTTCCCCTACTTTTTGACAAGGTGATCTTTTGTTTTTGGCATTCGATCACCGCTTTATACTGGGATAGCCAATCCATCCCCAGTATGATGTCAAAGTCTCTTAAGTTAAATTCTACCAAGTTCGCGAAGAATTCTACGTTCTTTATCACTATAGGAATTTCGTTATATTGTTTAGAGCAGGACACTACTTCTCCAGAAGGCAATTGAATTCCTAAGCTAATTCTCTCGCACTTAGGTAGATCTAACTCAGGCACTATCCTTGATGCAATAATTGAGCAACTAGCTCCGGAATCAAATAAAATTCTAAGGGGTGTATTCAAAACGTGAAATGTACCTGCCATCACTTCTCCTTGCGCAGGCACGTCCGCTTGGTTCACCACGTTCAGCCTCCCCATAGGGCGTCCCTGATTGCCCTGCTGATTCGCATTCGGCTGTTGGTTTTGCAGTTGGTTTTGATTCTGCGGGGGCGGAGGCCGTTGGTTCTGGTTCTGGTTTTGCGGCCTATTTTGAGGGGGTCTGTACCCTTGGTTATTCCCGTTTCGACCGTTTTGGTTTTGAGGCTGTTCTTGCCCCGCGACTAAGTCGTCCCTCTTTGTTATGTTCTCGAGCCTAGTTCGGCATTCCCGTCGAACGTGACCCATTCGACCGCATCGGTAACAGGCGCCTTGTTGCGGGCATCCCCTTGCCAGATGTGGTCGTCCACATCGCGGGCAAGGCGGTACCGGATCTTCTTGATTGAACCTCCTTCCCGTGTTGCTTTGTTGGGGCCTATTCGACCCTCTACGCTGCTCGTTCCTTCCAGTGTTGTTCTCGTTTCTTGAGTCTCGGCTTCTCTTGTCTTGAGGACCCCTGCTGGACTCCCCACTCACCCTTCTTTTCAGCTGCTGCACGCGTGCTACCGCTACAGCGCGATCGTATACGGCTTGCAAATCGGGGTAGTGTACCCCCGCGATCACCTCGCGCACAGACAGGTTCAGTCCCATCTCGAACTTCTGCGCCTTTTCCGCATCAGTAGGCACTAGCCTTGGTGCGAACCTCACCAGCTCCTTAAAGCGGGTGTAGTATTCTTGCACCGTTTGGCTTCCTTGCTTCAGTGACAGGAATTCCTCGTACATGGCAGCTTTGGTACTCAAGGGATAGAATCGATCCCTGAGTAGTTCCATCATCTCCATCCACGAGTAAAGCTCGTCATCTTCAGTCAGTTTGGCTTGCGTTGCTTGCCACCAGTCATCAGCTTCGCCTCCCAAGTAGTACGAAGCGACATGTACCCTCTCTCCTTCCGGACATTTGACCGCTCCTAGCAGCTTGTCCAAAGTCCGGATCCATTCCTCCAGTTTAGCTGGATCCTCCTCACCAGCATAGTGGGGCGGCTGGTAGGGATTCACCATCGCCAGGTAGTTAGGGCGAGCTTGGGGCGGAGGTACCGCCGCAGCTTGACCCTGGTTGACTTGCGCGTTTCCGAGCGCAATCAACACTTCCTCTATCGTCCTAAGACGATTGCCCACATTGTTCGGTGCGGGGGCGTCCTGCGCACCTTGGGTTGTTCCATTTCAGGTTGAATCGGTTCAGTGACGTTTGGTAGTGTCTCAGTAGGTATCTCAGTGGTGGTTTGGGGAGTGGTTTGAGTTCTTCCTCTTCCTCTTCCTCTGGGTGCCATTCTGGTACAAATATGATAGTTTAGGACTGATGGATTTAGCATATAGTCTAAGCAATTTCTATGAATGTATATGTGTGCAGTAATTTAGCACGTGGTGCTTTGTTCGAACTAAGGAGCATCGTATGCTTCGGGGTTTTATTTTATTTTGTTTTGTTTGTTTTGATTTAAACAAAATAAATCGGGCATTTTATTTCCTCAAAAGAAATTTTAGTACAAAAGTAGAAATATTTTCCTAGCAAAATAATATCTAACAATAGAATCTCTAGTGTCTCATGACGTCACCGGAGGACGTAGCAGGATCTTCCTCTGGATCTTTCTCCTCCGAACTCGGCGGTAATAGGTCGTCAAAGATAGTGTTTAAGTCTTGCCCGTGGGCATCGATGCATTCCTTTAATATTAAGTTTTGTGTAGTGAGGGTTTGAACTTGGCGCTCGAGTTGGTTTATGCGGTGATGATCCGCCTCTCTCAAGTTGCCCATGTGATGTAAATTGGCCTCCAATTGAGCCATACGGTACTTCATTTGCTCTAGGGTTTGGTGGGAATCGAGATGAACGCTCATCATCCTGACCATCAACTGCATCATGTCTTGACTAGCCATCTAGCGCACGCAAGAGATCTAAGTTAATATTCGCCAAGATTCTAGTTCAATTCGCCAAGATTCTAGGTTCGAGTTTCCAAGATTCTAAGTTCAAGTTTCGCCAAGATGCTAAGTTCAAGTTTCGCAAAGATTCTAAGTTCAAGTTTCTAAGATTCTAAGTTCAAGTTTCGCCAAGATGCTAAGTTCATAGCAGAGATGCAACATGCATATGCAAATGATATTTCCCCCCAGTAATAATTTAATGCACCATATATATATATAGGTTTCCATGAGTTTTAAAAATAAAAATTTTTCTCCATGGAAATAATAATTTAAAATTTAAAATAATAGTCAAAATATTAATAATAGTTTAAAAATAGTAATGGTTTAAAAATAATAGTTTAAAAATAATAATAATAATAGGTTTAAAAATACTAATTTAAAAATAAGCCGGGCTCTGATACCAACTTGTAACACCCCGGTTTTTGGTCACCCAGGTCGGGATGTCACCGCCACATCTCCCTAGTAAGACACGGTTTCTTCGAGCTTACTAAAGAGATGCAAGGCTAGGTATTGCAGTATTTAAAAACACTTAAAGCATTCAAAATAGCCCATACAATATAATTCGAAAATAATAATAGCATAGCGCAGCGGAAATATTTAGTTTAGTACAGTATCGCAGCGGAAAATATAAAAAGGGCCGACATGGCCAAAACACGAGTTAAACAGGCCCGTTCATAATGTAGTCTACATACGAAATTTAAAAGCAAAATAAAAGTTCCCAAATCCCATGCATGATTCGTGCTCATACATGCTCATTCCACATATTCTGTAAAGAAAGGAATAAAAATGGTTTTGATCAGCAAAATTGCTGAGTAAGTTAACACATGCATGATCGTAGGGTTTAAAAGCCATAACTTTAATAATTTAACAAAAGCATGATAATAACATAATATTTGATTTCATATAATCCATATCATATAGCACAATCTATCTCAGGCTCTATTTAATAACACATATCACATGGTTCGAGATAATAGCCATAATTTAAATAAAGCATTTAAATAATTTAATTTGACAACAATATCATTTAATCTAGTTTAATTTAGAATCCCCATTACATTCCCGATTTGGTATTTCAAAGTTTCACGATAAAGATCGCGATGTCAACAAGTTTAGCCGGTAGCCCGGCGGCCGCAGCCGTATCAGCCATACCCAGTACCACTCCGGAGCCTCGGGAAACCCATACGGATATTCACGAGAGTGTAGGCTCTAAGTTTCGCCGTTTTGGCAATATCACATTTCAAGTATAGCGCGCGGGGTCACCATCGTCCATTACGGCACGAAGTGAATCGTTAGGGGGCACCCTGCAGAGCACTCACCCCTAATTTTAATTTATCAAGTTTGTAAGGGGATTTAGTTTTTAAAATCTGCCTTCCATTGTATTACTTTAGAAACAATATCTCAATTCGTTTCAACCCTAAAGGTTAATTCCATGTTTCAACAAGATTTCAAAATTTCGTTTCGGTAAATCACAGTTTACTCCAAAATTCGTCTAAAATCAGATTTAATTTCAAAAATTCCAAAATTTCATATCTGACTTGGAAACATCAAGATCTACAACTTTCGTGTTTTAACTTTTTCAATCCGAGATACCTAAGTAGGTCAAAATTGCCAATTTTCGCATAACAAGAAATCTGTCCGAGTTTAATACATCACAGTTCAAAGATTTCAAATTCTACCATATCAATTCAACTCCAAATTTAATGAAATTTGACAGGGATCATCTTAAGACATTTATCTACAACTTTCATGTTTGGCCACAGATCTAAAACAGCCTAGATCCTATGTCAAAAACGTGATCAAGATCATTCCTAAGTTCTGTCCAAGATTTCAAGATCTAGAATTAAACAGTTCGGTTTCAACGCGTTTTCACATATCAAATCAACTCCAAAAATTCTCAAATTTCTACAATAGCTAGGTCTAAGTCTTAGGAACGTTTTTCGTGTTTTAAGTTTTTCCGTTTGAGTTCGTTTTAAGGGTCGGAAAAATTCAACAATTCTGTTGCGCCGGTAGGAAAACAAAAGTGGACAGATTTATGATTCTTGTCAAATCTTTTAGGTTTCGAATGTTTTAAAATCTCCCAAAACCATGTAAGGTTAACTTACAGTGTCTATGAACGTCGGGAATGTCCAATTCAGAGGCGTGGCTTCCAGATCACCGTTTCTCCTCTCCATTCGTCGGGTTCTACGATCTAGATTCGATACGGGGGTGTAGAAAGAAAAAGGAGATGATTAGGATTCGTTTTCGAATCGTTTATTGAATAAAGATTGGACCGAGACTTACCACGACTATGGAGATCTGTAGAGAAACTCGTCCAACAGCGTTCGTCTTGGTTTCGTGCCTCCGACGACTCCGGATTTAGGGTTTCGAACGTATAGAATGTTTTAGGGTTTTGTAAACTTGTTCGGGGCTCCCAAGGGGCTTATTTATAGAATTCTCAATCCCTAGGGCGTCCACAACCGACCTAGAAGTCTGGAGTCGAGAGATGTTCAACCGAAAGTCGAAAAATCCGCGTTCGGGTGAGAGATTCACGCAACAAACGAATCTGTGTGGTGGCGCGGTCGTGGCGCGCTGAAGCCCTTCCACCGCGCGGCCACCGCGCCGACTTCGCCTGGACTTCGGTCCGGGCGGGTCGTGCGATCCGTCGTGCTTTTCCGCCTCTCTTTCGGGTTTCTATCCCTCTATGCTCCCGAATTCCGATTCCCGGGGTATATTCGGGTTCTTACTTTCTCTCTAATTTTTATTCTCAGTCTAATTGGATGTTTTGGACTCGAATACTCGAGTTCATTAGTGTCGGGTTTTGGTGTTCCATTTATCCATCCTTTTGTTTAATTAAATTCCTTTACTTCCTTTTTAAGTAAAAGTCTCATTTCTCATTTCCCTATCTTTATTTATTTCTTTTATTTGCTGGATTTGTTTATTTATTTATAGTATTTATTTTATTTATTATTTATTTATTTAATTATTGTTTTATTTTATATTGGAAAATTCTCGGGTATTACACAATTGCATATTCAACTGATATAGATATTCATTAGTTTATATTGACAGTCCCAACGAGCAGGGTGTTAACGCGAAGTTCTGATCACACACACAATTGCAGAAAAGTAAAGAACAATTGTTTGTTGACCCGGTTCGGACCTCCTGTCCTACATCCGGGGGATTCCAATCCAGGCGAGAATACTTCAACAAAGATCAAGAACAACTACAAGACTCAAACTAGTTTCTATCAACTCGATCTAGAGAATTGACAAGACTCCCCCTCAATCTCTAATCTCCCTAATGAGAAACTCTGTAATGATCATGTAGTTCCTGCAACTTGTTGACCTCCCTGAACAAGAACCCTATTCTAATTCAAGAAGTTTCCTTCCTTGAATTTACAACTCGATCTAAGATATACAAACATGAATTCCACAAATTCACTCCAGAACAAAACCCTTGATCATCTAAACATGAAGAACTTGTTTTGACTTCTAGAGTATATCTTCTAATCAAGACTAAAATCTCTCTTGGTAAAGTGTAGAAGATTGAAAGTAAAAATACAAAGACTGACTCAAAGACTTAAATGAATGAACTATTTATAAACTGAAAACGTCTTGGTCTTTGAGTCCCTGGAGCTGGTGAGGCTTGATCGACAATCATAAAACTGTCCTGTTATTAGTGTGCTGTATTGACACCAATGAGATCCTGCATGAAATGTTTAGTGCCCACAATCTCCCCCTCATTTCATGAAGAGGTTGATTCATCACAAATAGGTCTCAAACCAGTATGATGAACTACACAGACGGAAGAGACAGTTGTATTTGAGGGTGAGCTGCTGAACACGAAGCTGTCCCCTACCAAAAGCAACACTTTTGGTGTTTGAAATCTCATAAGCCACTTCGGCATTTGAGTTAGGCATGTAGCTCGTAACATCATCCAGGTTGCTGTTCAGCTGAACCTTTAACAACGCGTTGATAACTTGAGGAAAAATCTCCAGAATCTTGCCACGTATGTAGACCTTCCCTCCAAACGGGGATTCACCATCCAAGTCATCAGGATGCAGATTGGCGTAGAACTCGCGAACTAAGGCAGGAGAGTAGTCCTCTAGTTTCGTGGCCCAGTAGATAAGCTTTGTGTCTTCCAAAAACTTCATAAAACCAAGTTCTTTGTAGATTGGATGAGTAAACTGCTCCTCTGGTATGAAATCACGATTGTTGAGATCTTTGGCAAATTTCTGTGCTTCCTTGTCATAAAACCTGTAGTTCAGGGCATCACTAACAGTCATGGGGCCAACTTTCTTTGGTCGTTTCTGTGTTGTCTCAACAGCAGGTTGCTTATCCTTCCTTTTGCGCGAACGAGTTACAGGGGTACGGGCAACAGGACGATGTTCCGGAGTAACCTCTCGATCAGGTTCGTCGTCCCTAGGTTGTTCCTCGTCTCCAGTGACAACATCATCCGCAACATTTGAGTCAAACAGATTATCCTCATCGCCTTGAGGATACTCAGTGGTTGTTCCATCATCCCAATCAACAGAAAAAGTTTCCTTCTGCGGTGCTGGAAGAGCAGGTGCAGGAGGTGCAGGGAGAGCACCAGCAGGGGGTAAAGAATCAAGAGGTAAAACGTCAGAGACGTTTTCATCAACAGGTTCATCAGCATTGTTTTTAGCATCTCCAGCAGACGACTCTCCAACTTGAGTTGTTGAAGGAGATTGAAATTGTCCACTCAGCGCTTGAAGAACAGACGAAACTATTTGAACTGGATCAATAGGTGTCTCAGTATTTGGTGGTATGGAAGAGTCAGCAGCAGGTTCAGAAGGGGATTTGGGGGAGGAAGAAGACGCCATTAAAGGGGAATGAAGAAAAACTGCAACACTTAAGAAAAATGAAGAAGGAAGTAGTGCAGAAACCAATTGTGCGATGAGGTATTTAAAGAAAGACTAAGTAAGAAACGTTTAACCACGATTGATAGAGGTGAAACGGCAGAACAATGATGGCGGTTTCGAGCTACGTGAACTGCAGAGGTGAAGGGACGGTTACAGTCGTCACAGAGAAATGATGACACTCTGCAGACATCAAATCAGTAATCTCGCCAAATCAAATCCTTTCTTTTGTCTCTATCCAAATTTCCTCTCTAATATGCTTGGACCTGTAAGGTTAGTGTACAAAGAAAAACAAAAATGGCCCAAAACATAACAAAATTAAGTTTGTATAGAAACTTAGGCCCAGAATTGTTCTAAGCCTATCAAACTTATCTCCCTCCATGGCTTTGGTTAGGATGTCAGCGCGTTGTTCTGACGACCCTACATGTTGAATATCACAAATATTATCTTCAACCAAATCTCTAATGAAATGATACCTGATATCAATATGTTTGCTCCTATTGTGAAGTACAGGATTCTTAGAAATGTTTATAGCACTTGTGTTATCACACAATACTACAAATTTCTCTTGATTTACTCCATAGTCTGCCAAGGTTTGCTTCATCCACATGAGTTGAGAGCAACAACAAGTAGCAGCTATGTATTCTGCTTCAGCTGTTGATAGAGCAACTATATTTTGTTTCCTTGAGTACCAACTGACCAAATTATCACCAAGGTAGAAACATCCACCTGTTGTTGATCGTCTGTCATCATAACTTCCTGCCCAGTCTGAATCTGTGTATCCTATAAGATTAAGTGATGATCTTTTGGAATACCAAATTCCAAGTCCAATGGTTCCTTTTATGTATCTCATGATCCTCTTAGCTGCTTTGAGGTGTGTCTCTTTAGGTTGAGATTGAAATCTAGCACAAACTCCAGTACTATAAGAGATATCTGGTCTGGTTGCTGTTAGGTAGAGAAGACTACCTATCATACTTTTATAAAGCTTTTGATCAACATCACTGCTGGTATCACTTTTAGAAAGTTTCTCATGTAAACCTTGAGGCGTTCTAGCCACTTTGCTGTCTTCTAAGTTGAACTTCTTGAGCATATTAGTTGCATACTTCTCCTGTGATAAGAATATCCCATCCTTTCCTTGTTTGATCTGTAGACCAAGAAAATAATGCAATTCTCCAAGCATACTCATTTCAAATTCTGTTTTCATAGCATGTATAAATCCTTTTCTAAGTTCTTCTGAAGTAGAACCAAAAATGATGTCATCAACATATACTTGAACAACTATGATGTGTTTATCTGAATGCTTAATGAAAAGAGTCTTATCTACATTTCCTCTGGTATAGCCGTTGTTAACAAGGAATTGTGACAGCCGTTCATACCAGGCTCGAGGTGCTTGTTTAAGACCATATAGAGCACCCTTGACTCTGTAAACATAATCTGGATGTTAATGGTCTTCAAATCCAGCTGGTTGAGCCACATATATTTCCTCCTTTATTTTCCCATTTAGAAAAGCAGTCTTGATATCCATTTGATACAACTTGAAATCTAAGTAGCATGCAACAGACAACAAGATTTTTACTGCTTCCATTCTGGCCACTGGTGCATATGTCTCCCCATAGTCTAAACCTTCAATTTGTGTATAGCCTTGTGCTACTAATCTAGCTTTATTTCTGACTATGTTTCCATGCTCATCTTTCTTATTCCTAAAGATCCATTTAGTACCAATAATGTTGATGTTGTCAGGCGGTGGTACTAACTCCCATACTGAGTTTCTTTCAAATTGAAGTAATTCATCCTGCATGGCAGCGATCCAGTATTCATCTTTGAAAGCCTCTGTAGCATTTTTTGGTTCCACCTTTGATATGAAGCAATTCATACCAGCTAGTTGCTTGTAATCAATTCTCTTGCTTCTGGTCTGCCTTGGTGCATCTACTCCTCCAATAATATCAGTATTAGAATGATGCTTCAAGGTTCTAGGACCTTTTCTACTTCAAGGTTCTAGGACCTTTTCTCTTATCAACATCAGTAGTATCAGATGGTTGTTGCTCTTCTTCAGTATCAACTAAAGACTCAAATTCTGCACCAGTTTCTACATCAGCATCAATTGATGGTTCTTGTGATTCCTCTGATGGTGGATTAATAATAGGAAAGTAATGTAGACCATCTTCATCTTCAGATAATCCTTTAGATAAAGAATCTTCAAATAAAACATTCACAGATTCTATAACCTTCTTGATATCAGTCAAGTAAACTCTATAAGCTCTGGAGTTGTTAGCATAGCCTAGAAACAACCCTTTTTCTGATCTAGCATCAAACTTTTTAAGTTGTTCTCGGTCCCTGTAAACATGACAAGGACAACCAAATGTATGAAAATATTTAACATTAGGAAGTTTATCATACCATATCTGATAAGGAGTGAAGTTCGTTTTTGGCCTCAAAAGAACTCTATTTGCAACATGACAAGCTGTGTTGATTGCCTCTGCCCAAAAAGTCTTTGGAAGTGTACTATCATGAAGCATAGACCTTGCCATCTCTTGTAAAGTCCTGTTCTTTCTTTCAACAATACCATTTTGTTGAAGAGTCTTTGGAGCAGAGAATTCTTGAGCAATTCCATGTAGTTTACAGAATTCAGTGAACTGTTGGTTGTCAAACTCTCTTCCATGATCAGTTCTAATCTTTTTGATCTTAGTTTGTCTTTGATTCATGATCTTCAGGCTTATAGACTCAAAGTACTCAAAGGCTTCATCTTTAGATCTGAGAAAACAAACAAAAGTGAATCTAGAAAAATCATCAACTATCACAAGTACATACCTCTTGCCATTAAGGCTATCAACTTCTAATGGACCCATCAAGTCCATATGAATAAGTTCAAGGCAGTGATTTGTGATAATTTCATCAACTCGTTTGTGTTGAGCCTTAGTTTGTTTTCCTTTGGAACATCCTTCACAGACAATTTTGGAGTTGTTCTGTAGTTTAGGCAACCCTTTGACAGCTCCAGAAATGCTCAATTTGTAGAGAGTTTGATAATTCAAGTGTGCCATTCTCTTGTGCCATAGACTTGTAAGATCTTCTTTCAAAATCAAAGCCTTGTCTACTGTTTCCTTTAAGATATAACAATTGTTAGTAGACCTTTTTCCTGACATAATACACTTGTAGTCTTTAAACACATAACAAGTATTCATGTCAAATAGCACTAAGGATTTTTTATCACATAATTGACTTATGGAAATCAAATTAGTAGTCAATCCTTCTACAAAGTAAACTTTAGAAAGATTAGAAAGGACTCCCTTGTCAATTTTACCAAAACCAGTGATCTTGCTTTTAGCACCATCACCATACATCACTTCTCCACAATCTTGCTCTGTAAAGTTTTGAAGAATGTTCTTTGTTCCAGTCATGTGCCTAGAGCATCCAGAGTCAAAATACCACAATGTATTTTTATGATGTGCCTGCAATGATACAACAACAAGACCAAGTGATTGTTGATTAGAATGTTTAGGTATCCAGGCCTTACGAATCTGGATCTTCTTCTGTAGTTCTAACGATGGCCAGACAACAGGTCTTCCATTCATGAGATCTCGAACAATCCTTAGACAAGTGTCTGCTTGATGGCCAGGTAGACCACAATAGATACAATCCCTTGAGTTTTGAGGTGCAATATTGACTTGATTAGGCACATTTTTGTAGGTAGCAACATTGCTTGATTCATCACCAAGATATCCTCCACTAACAAAAGTTCTCTTGGTTGATTTGTACTTGTATGACTTCCCTTTCTTCTTGTAACCAATACCTTTTACCGTTTGAGAGAGTTCATTGCATCTAGCTTGAAGTTGTAGATTTTCTGTGGCCAAACAGGTCTTTGCATTAGAAAGTTTGGAGCATTCAGCTTGAAGTTCCTCCACTTTGAGCTTAGCTAGTTTCAATTCCTTTTGAATTTAGATCTTCTCAGCAGATAGATTGTCATAGGAAATTCCGAGGTCAGTCAGTTGTGTTAACAGCTTCTTATTCTCGCTGAAAGCTGTATCATACTCGAACTTTAACTCTTCATATGCATCAGCTAGCTTAGAGTATATTTCACTGATATTACCTGCATTCATAGAATCATCTTCATCAGTAGAATAATCTATTGAATTTGTTATACCTGGTTGGGGGCTACAATCCCGAATAGTCAATGCGACAACATCTTCAGAGTCACTCTGTTGTTCCTCTGTTGCTTCAACATCGGATTCACCATCACTGAGTGTAGCTTGATATGCTTTTCCTTCTTTCCTTTTGGCAGTAGGACATTCCTTTTTGAGATGTCCTTTACCCCCACATTCATAGCATATAATGGAAGAGAATTTATCAAATTTCTCTGGTTCCTTAAGCTTCCTGACATTGTTGCCTTTGCCTTCATGTTTCTTGGATCCTTTATTCTGTTGTTTGTCAAATGTTGTAACACCATTCGAACTGGATTTCTGAGGCTTGCCTTTCTGTAACTGTCTAGCTCTCTTTTCTTGAAGAAATTTGGCCATCCTTCTAGTGATCAAAGATAATTCCTCATCTAAATCATCATCAGAATCTTCAATCTTCTCAGCCTTTAGAGCAATACTCTTCGACTTTCCTTTGCTTCTTGATTCCAGATGATTCATCTCATAATTTTGTAAGTTTCCAACCAATTCTTCCAAAGTCATGGTGTTCGTCTTTTCACTCTCCTCAAGAACTGAAATCTTCCCAGAGTACTTAGGTGACACAGTGCGTAGCATTTTTCTAACCAGTTTTTGTTCATCAAAATGCATTCCAAGCTCTATGCATTGATTAACCACATTTTGAAATCTTTCAAAATAAGTTGAGATGTTTTCATCATCAGTCATCTCCAACCTGTCATACAAAGATTCAACGCGATGTAATCGAGTTAGTTTAACATCAGCAGAACCTTCAAACCTGACTTCAAGAAATCTCCACATATCATGGGCATTTTTGCAATTCTTGATCATCCTATGTTGTGCCTCTTCCATAGCTCCACTGATCGCATTCATAGCTGCATAATTCCCTTGTTTTGCAGCCCTTTCTGCCGCGGTGTATTTAGCCTTTCTGGCTAATCGGATTATTGGAGCAGCAGGTGGTGTAGCGGTGGTTGTGGTGGCAGTTGTAGAGGTGGTATCCGTTGATGTGGATGTGGTCGTTGTTGCAGTGACAACGGCAGGAGTCTCAGTCCTTATTGGTGGTTCCCACGCTTCTTCGACTGCATTTCAGACATCCTCTCCAAGAGCCCTAAGATAGCACTCCATTCTTGACTTCCAGTAGCTGTAATTGTTTCCATCGAAAACCGGTGGACGAAGATGCGAAATTTCCCTACTCATGATGAATCTTGAATCTCCAGAAAAACGTTTGAAGATTGGCTCTGATACCAATTGACAGTCCCAACGAGCAGGGTGTTAACGCGAAGTTCTGATCACACACACACAATTGCAGAAAAGTAAAGAACAATTGTTTGTTGACCCGGTTCGGACCTCCTGTCCTACATCTGGGGGATTCCAATCCAGGCGAGAATACTTCAACAAAGATCAAGAACAACTACAAGACTCAAACTAGTTTCTATCAACTCGATCTAGAGAATTGACAAGACTCCCCCTCAATCTCTAATCTCCCTAATGAGAAACTCTGTAATGATCATATAGTTCCTGCAACCTGTTGACCTCCCTGGATAAGAACCCTATTCTAATTCAAGAAGTTTCCTTCCTTGAATTTACAACTCGATCTAAGATATACAAACATGAATTCCACAAATTCACTCCAGAACAAAACCCTTGATCAACTAAACATGAAGAACTTGTTTTGACTTCTAGAGTATATCTTCTAATCAAGACTAAAATCTCTCTTGGTAAAGTGTAGAAGATTGAAAGTAAAAATACAAAGACTGACTCAAAGACTTAAATGAATGAACTATTTATAAACTGAAAACGTCTTGGTCTTTGAGTCCCTGGAGCTGGTGAGGCTTGATCGACAATCACAAAACTGTCCTGTTGTTAGTGTGCTGTATTGACACCAATGAGATCCTGCATGAAATGTTTAGTGCCCACACATATCTACTAAATTAAATTGGATTTTGTGCGGAATAATTGATGATCTTAAACTAAATTGTATCGAATTTCTGAATTCATTATTTTTTTGTTAACACAAACGCCGAAGTGCGGGCTAAGAAGAAAGTTGAGAAAACTACAGCAAGGGGGCAAAGAAAGGAAAGAACAAAATAAAAAGACAAGCTAAGGACGTCAAGCCCGAGTTTATCATTTCTCCCCGAATTTATCTACTAATACCTTTTGAGGTTTTGCAATTGTCGGCAGAGGGAAAGACATGGGAGGAAAGATAATTAGGCAAGAATGGTTCAAAGGGGGCTTTAGTCGATATATGTGTGCTGAGTTTGTTCAAGGTAGGACAAGTGATGATGTTGTATGAAGTATGTGATGTTGGAAGAACTACAATATAAAATAAGCATATACATTACATAATATTAGCACATCCAAACCATCATGTTGGACATGCGATGATGTTGTAAGAAGTATGTGATGTTATAACAAGTACAATATAAAATAAGCACAGAATTTACATAAACCCAGCATAATCATCACCTAATATTAGCACATCCAACACATCATGTTGGACGATGTATCCATTTCACAAGTTCTTTGCTTCACATGTATCATACTCCCTCCATCATTTAATCATATTAACATTGCATAGTAAACATTATTCATTGAGTAACTTTGATTCGACTTTTTAACATAGTTACATAAGATAAAATATAATCAAGTGAGATCTTGTTAGATTCGTCTAATCACATAGTCTTAGAATATTAAATTTTTATAATTTTTAGTTTTACCCAATTTGAGATTTTAATCGTTAAACATTTGCATTGGACTGCGTGGAAATATGGAATGTTAATATCATTTGATAACGGAGTGAGTATAAAAAAATCACAGATTTCAATAACATTGATTTTTTCAATTATTATGGAAGGTACTAATCATTCATGAATTGTCAATTACAATAGATGGAAAGTCGATATTCAATTCCATTAATTAGTGGCATCCATAAATAAAATTGTTTGCACTTCACAGCCCAGCACACACATACCTTCAAGTCATCAAATGAAGCACCTACTGAACTTTTTGAAGTTCAGCAAGCTAACCGGACCGCTAAAATTGTACTCCAAATATCATAATTTAATCAATTTCGTCATTTGACCCCATTTAAGTATTTTTATTTCCAAAATAGTTCTTTATCTTTTTAGTAACCTATTTAATTCTCTTGGAGCTTCACTTCGGGTTCCATTGGTATCACCTTCTTCGTGAATGCAATTCAATTGCGGACTCTATGGCTAAACGTGGCGCGAGATCAGAACAGTTCTTTACGACATGGGCTTTTCCACCGGATGGAGTTTCTTCACTTGTTAATTTGGACATGACTGGGGTTTGGTTTGCTAGCCCTAGTTTTATTGGTTTCTGCTCTATTCCTCTTTCCCTCTTTCTGTATATTTTTTAGTTTTTTTCTTTTGCGATGTTGTGTGTCACTTGTCACCAAAAAAAAGTTACATTGTTTATCGTATCTATATAATAACAATAATAATTCATTTGAATTTGCTTTATATTCCTACTTGTGTGTATAGATGGCAAGTCACATTGATTATATTACTTAAAAGTGAATATCCGATAAAAATGTAAACAAATCACCCTGTAATAAGTGTGTATATATATGTTACATATTATTATTGTTTTTAAAATATCAAGAAGTGTTCATTTTAGAGAATTTTGAGGCAGTGGGAATGAGAAAAATTAAGCTCCTTTTTATTGTGTTTTTGCTTGTGTTGTCTTTCCAGGTAATAAGTTTTCTAATACAAAATCATTAGCCTATCGCTCTTACAATTTACTCGCCATATATTGATTTATTATATGGGTTGTTGAATATTCAAAATCAAACCTTAATTTTGAAAAAAAAAATTTAAATAAAATCATATAGACTTCATTCATAAATATATTTTTATGCATATATGAACATTATATTGCAGGTAAGTAGAGGCAAAAGATGCATCAGCTTGGATATACCGTCTTGTTGCTCGAGAAAAAATTGTAGGAAAAAATGTGTGGAGCTTTACGCGGGCAAGAACCCAAGGTCAACCTGCCGTTTTGTTTTTGAATGGGTGTGCAAGTGCAGATATGATTGTTGATAATGATTCAAGACAAATAGTGACAATAATTCCCTATTGTACTTGATTCATTGCTCAAAACATATCTAATCTTTTGTTAATTGCTATAATGAATGGAATGGAAGCTACTGGATTTGAGTTTTCATATCCATTACTACATAATAATTCTTAATAATATTCATTGATCATTGCTTTACATAGTTAATCTCCTTGTTAATTCTTTACTGTATTCTTATATAGTGTGATTCAATGAAGGAAATATTTCAGTTTTTATTTTTCAAATTAAGAAATTCATGGTCAAAACTGGAATGAAATCAGTACATGGTCAAGAAACGCTCAAAGTGCAATATGTTCTGGACCTCGTGAACCCACTGGTTCGGGACCTTAATTTCAAGAATTACCAACTAAAAACCCAATAAGCAATTAAACTCAAGGATATACCCAATAAAACATAATTCCCAAATTGTGTGTTTCCGACAACATTCCACACTCAATTCAACTAAATGATAACTAAGAACCACATTCAACAATGCCTCAAATATTCAACATATTCAAAGAATATTTAACAAGAAAAATCCAACATTTACCCTGTAGGTTTGGATATGCTGCGACTTCTAGTAGCGAAGCTCTTGGAGCTGCAACCTGTCGATATCCCTGCGGTTTCTGTGGTTGATCGAGTTGATAGAAAATTCTGTTGATATATGTGAAGTAATTTGGAATATACTATTTACACAAAAAAAAAAAAAAAAAAAAACGAGATTGCACCCTTCCCGGCAACAACGACAAGAAACTTTGACTTATTTCCTCTCACTCATTCCAAGATTGCAAGTGTGGATTTTATAAATGATGTAGGTGTGCATTGATTGTGTGGTTTAAGAAATAAAAAATAATCCCCTGGAATAGAAGAATTAGTAGTGTACCGGAGTGTCAAAATCACAGTATTTATATTTTTGTCGGAGTGCAATAGAAGCAAAGCTCACGTCTTGTTTTTGGAATTTCTATTCAGATTACTCATTCAGGTTTGTGTTTAACTATGTCCCGCAATACATCAGATCCTAGCTACTTTTCCAAAGACCGGTACTTAATTATAACTGAACATCATACTTTACAGAACTGAAGTTCCAAAAAATATTATAAACACGCGATGAATTTTTCAGACTCATTGTGCATGTAGTAGTGTTGAGTAACACATAATCCTCATCTTCTGGATCTCTGGAAGTACATTATTATATCCCTGGTTATATATAAACAAAAATTAATTTACCACCCTAAACTTATTCCTTTTACTTATTATTCAATCATGAAGGGGATTCATACTCCCTTTCGAAGTGATATCTAACCAAAGCAGTTAAAAAAAAATACAAATTTAAAAAGACATTTGAAAAGTTCATAATTCACATCACTCGGAAGTCTGCTGTAATCTGATCACACTGACCCGGAACAACTCAATGAGAATTCTGGAGGAACCATGCATTGCGCATGGTTCCAAAATATAGAAAAATAAGATTACTAATTAATCTCCTTGTTTGGCTTGGTGATGAGCCAAAGGACCTTTTTCTCCTCAAGGGAGGCTACCGGAAAAGGATCAAACCGATTACGGGTCCGGATTGATGATAATGCGCCCAAACTTGACTAATTACGCCCAAACTTGACTGAATATTCCTCAAAATTTGAATGGCAACAAAATACAATGGAGAATCTACCTGTTGTTAAGAAACAACGGCGAATTCACCGGAAAAACTAGAACCAAACTACCGGTTGTTAAGAAACAACGGTGGACTTGGAGGTAACCGCTACAAGCTAAACTAGAGTCTAGGAAAACTGTAAAGGAAAGTTGTAAAGAAAGCAGTAAAGATACAAAGAAGTAAATTTGATAAAGGAATTTGGGGGTTGGATTGATCTCTCTGATTCTGCGCATGGCATCCCCTATTTATAGCCGGAGCTTGGTAACCGCTTCTCCGGCTGATTCCCCTGAGCCGATTCCCATCTCTCTTCAATCGGCTGACTTAGTTCTATTTCAGCCGAAATCTCTTTCCTCCGAAATCTTCTTCCGTTCGAGTTTCTTCTTCTGTTTTGGATCGTTCCCTTTTAATTTCTCGGCCCAATAGATTTCAAGCTCAACTCCTCTTAGAGATCCTTCTTCGGCCCATGTTGTATGGCCCATTCAACTTCTTGTGGCCCATGGCCCCAACAGATGCCCTCCTTACTTGGGCGGTTTTTCGTCTTGAAAAGAGCTCAAGTAATTTCCTTTTTATCCTTTTCGTGCGCCAACTTCTCCTTAAAATCCGGTCACGTCTTTTCGTTTTCCCTTATCTTTTTAAACTACTCTCATGTCTTCTTTTCATATTCCTCCTTGTATCTTTCTTCTTTTCGCCTTTCTCTCAATGGCGCAACCGACTCTTTCACCTTCTTCTCAAAAGATCAAAAATGTCGAGGATTCCCTCGCCGATACCTCTTCACTTCGTTCTATTGACGGCGATCTTATTACTCTTGGGCCTCTTGCAACTTCTGCCGAGGCCGCAACTTCCGCTTCTACTCTTTTTGGTGAATTGAAGACGATCCCTTTGTTTTCGGATTACTTTTCTGCCAAACTTTTCAGTCCTCTCAGTACTTGGCCTTTAGTGACTCCAGAACATGTTGCTTGGTACGAAAGGGCTCGCCCTCACTGTGAATCGATTTGGGTTACCTCCGGTGTTAATCATTTGATTAAGTTGAGCACGCGGCCTTTCCCTACTGATTATAGATATATTCAGGCCCTTCTTTGCTTTTGGAATTCCTCCATTAACTGTTTCTGCTTCCCCTGGGGTATGATGACTCCGACTATTGAGGACATCAAGCTTCTTTTAGATTTACCCTCTCTTGGAAAGCACGTTCTGGGCGTTACTGGTTCCGAAAAACCCACAACGAAAAACTCCGGTTATGCTTCGGGACTCACTTTTTCATCGTGGATTAATAAGTACCGTGGTACTAAGCCCGAATTCCCCCATTCGGAATCCGTGGCTTTTATGATGCATTTTCTTAGCCGATTCTTCTGGTGCGCGTCTGCCAAGAATGTTATTCTTGAAACCTATCCTTTGGCCAAGACCATCATGGATGATATTCATTTGCCTCTTACCGACTACTTTTTGGTTCACTTGTATTCTGGTATTTCGTCCCTAGTTCATGGATGGGCTGATGGTTACTCCAACAGATCTC